>CM062815.1:153410113-154010113 GCA_031772625.1 Pinus tabuliformis
ATTAGATTAAAAATACAAGGCTAAAATAAAAGAAGGAAGAGAAATTAAATTAAATTAAATTAGCATGAAGTAAGAATAAAATAAATTAAAGTAAAATAAGAATAGAATAAATAAAATTAGATTTAAGTGTCTGGAGTATGTCCTAAAACTGTTTCTGTTTAGGTAACAGGGAGTTTTAGTAAGGAAAAAGGTAAATGACCCATGACCTAGAGGCATTTAGAAGGAGTGAAAGTCTGCTCCCTTACAGACTACGAGGGGTTATTCAAGGTGGGCATAGTTTTTCCTTGAATAAGGGTGATGAGTTAGACCACCATAGGTGATTTTAGGTGGGCGTGATTTTTCCTTGAATAAAGGTGATCACTCAATCTACATTCATAATTAACAGCTAAAAATAGCTATTCTCATTGCTAATTTAACAACTAAATTATGATGAATTTTCCACCTTTGAAAAAATAATCAAATCAAATCTCAAATATCAGACACATAATATTCCTCAGCACTGAGGAATAACTATCAGTAAGTTTACAAGAGTATTGGAAAAATTGCGACTAGGGTTCCGATGCCTCAGTGTTTACAAAACCCAGTAGCCGCCTTAAACTTTCATGACATTTCTTACGTATTCCGACCAGGGTATCACTTATGCTGGCTCAGCTCTCAGGCATGTGACAACCCTTCCGATCTGGCGCTCGAATACATTGAGTTTGTTCTCCATACTGGTGGGGCTTGTGAATCTTATGCGATCTCCCGAAACCTGGGTTATGGTCGTCTCAAATACTCCAAGGCATGCGGAACAATAATGCAAGGCATAGACTATGGCACCTTTGTGGACCTCGACTAAATATGGGTCAGCTCGATTTTAAAGTTTATACTCGATATTCACAGAGTCAAACATTATGGGTTTCAACCCACATTGATACAATCCAGAGGTACCTCTTCTCTCCTGTACATTGTTAATCTTTTTCTCTATGTATGTCGCATTCGTCCTAAACCAATGATCCCCGTTTCTGTAGGGTTTACGAATTTTAAGTGGCATGCCTTTATGAGTACACAGTCCTATAGCGGGGCCTCTTTTCCACCACTTTCTGGGTTGCCATAGATTAAACGCTGTCAAATTTTTATTAAAAATCTCAATGGGGTTACAGCCTTTTTTTGGATCGAGAGCTCATAATCAATCATCTCTTTTAAAAAGAAAATTGAGCAGGTTTGGGGATTATTGGTAACGTTTCATTGGTTACAATTTGAATGGAAAATCCTTCCAGAGTCAAACTTGTTTCAAGAATATAAAGTAACCAAAAACTTAATAATCAATCTTTCCACTAGGTTGTGGAGGGGTTCACCTGGTGCAAAACTTTTAGCTGGTATATTCGACTCTTTTAAGGATATTGTTAGGGAAGGCATAGAACCCTATAGAAATATCCAAAACATCCCAAAACCATATAGTGTGGATCAAAGAAAGTAAATTTCACCCATAGAGGTCACATCTCTCAAGTATCCTTCTTATTCACAACTCTCTAGTGGAAAGCCATTATTTGCAATTTTAATGGCTTTTGGCCAAAACCAAAAGCATTACATTAGTGGGTGTTTTCTTCATGGTCACCTAATTGTGACATTTACCTATGCTTAAAAGGCTTTTTTGTGGTTCAATTTGATACACAAAAAGAACTCGTCATTGTTCTAAATGATGGGTCATGGTTTTGGGGCAGAGCTCGATTATGTATTACTATGTGGTTCCCCGGTTTTGATATGAACTACATGGTGGTCACTATTATGCCAGTTTGGGTTAGGATCACAAATCTTCCCCTTCCATTACGGCACCATCAAGTCATTGAAGATACTGGGAACAAACTAGGCAATATTAAAAAAATGGACTTGGAAAAAAAGGAATATTTACTTTTGCTAGGATATATGTGGAGATAGATCTTAGTAAAGGATCCAGTGTAAATGTCATGTTTGCTTCCAAACAGGACATCTCCAAAACTTGGGTCCTATGGTGAAAAAGATCCCAAAAAGAAAAAAGAAGCAAACAAACATATCCAAAGGATGACAGTTTAGTGATCCTAATCTCACGAAAGAAGAGGAGGATGAAAAAACAGAGATACACTTAGAACAAACCGAAGAGATTGGGGATGAGGAGAATGAGGTACACGTTGATTCTACTCCTCCCCCATCATCGGGTCTGAATCATGTAGATCAATAGCCCTTGACTAGTTCAGGTGGCAATAAACGAGCTCATTCCTCAGAGGGTACAGAATATGACAAAGCCCCCCCTCATTTGGAGGTGGTAAATGATCTAGCTCTAGTTCTCGACCCGGATCATGATGGGTGGGCAAAGGTCCAAAAAAGTAAAGACATGAAAGGAAAATTCAACTCAAAATGATCTACTTTATATTTCCTTTATATTTCTTTTTTCATGTCTATGCTTGAATGCATATGTTCATATCATCTTTGACATGCACTATTTAGCTCATAAATGTATTGACTTGCTCTTGTCATGACTCTCACAGTATACACACTTCGTGTGTCTACAAAATGTAATTTTTATTTATATTAATGAAAATTAAAGTTTTTTCTTGTGGAAAAAAATAAATAAAATAAAATAAGAAAAGAAAATAATAAAATAAAAAGGAATTTAAATGTATCAAAGACGAATTAAATAGTAAACAAATTAGTGATTAGATTAAGAATAAGAATTAGAATTCTAAGGAGAAAGATTAATGTAATTTTTATTTATAGTAATGAAAATTAAGGTTTTTTCTTGTGGAAAAAAAGAATAAAAGAAAATAATAGAATAAAGAGGAATTTAAAGGTATTAAAGAAGAATTAAATAGTAAACAAATTAGTGATTAGATTAAGAATAAGAATTATAATTCTAAGGAGAAAGATTAATATGGTAGATAGAAAGTTAAGAATGAAATAGGAGGAGGAAGAGGGAAACAAGGGGACATATGAGAATTAGGCCGGAAGAGAAGGGAGAGGGTTACTGACATCAGTGTTAGGAGTAAAAGATTTAGAGAGGATAGCTCTAACCATCATTAGGGAAACTCTAGAAATCGAAAATCACCCAAACAACTTTAATAGAGAAAATGGATATCAGCTAAGTCATTCTTGGTAACCTTTATCCACTTTCTATCTAAATCTTTCACTCCTAACATTCTCTCTTCCCCTCCCTCTTTTTCTATTAATCTTTCTCCTTAGAATTCTAATTCTAATTCTTAATCTAATCACTAATTTGTTTACTATTTAATTTTTCTTTAATCCCTTTAAATCCCTCTTTATCCTATCCTATCATTTTCTTTTCTTTTCTTATTTTATTTTATTTTAATTATTCTCTTCTTATTTTATTTTAATTTATTCTATTTTTATTTCATTCTAATTTAATTCCATTCGATTTATCTTGCTTAGCTCCTTAACTCTTTTTGTATTTTTGAACTAATTCAAATTATTCTATAACTTAATTTAAGTCAACTTAATACTAAATAAAATTTGAAGTTATTTTAAATTAAAGCTAATTAATTTTAATCTTTATCTTTTATTATCATTTAATTTACATTATTCTTTCTTAATCTAATTGAATAATTTCAATGTAACTATCCTATTCTAATTTAATTTAATATTAAATAATATAAATAATTAAGCCTCATCACTTCAACATTAATATCTTTAGTTTCATATTTTAATATAAATATATAATTAGTTATGTTAAATTAATGTGAATTAATTTTAACCTTTATTTTTCATTATCATTTAATTGACATTATTCTTTCTTAATATTAAATAATATAAATAATTAAACCATGTCACTTCAACATTAATATCTTTAGTTTCATATTTAATAGAAATAAATAATTAGTTATTTTAAATTAATTTAATTTAAATTAATGCTAATTAATTTTAACCCTTATTTTTTATTATCATTTAATTTACATTATTCTTTCTTAACCTAATTTCAAGATAACTATCCTATTCTAATGTAATTTAATATTAAATAATATAAATAACTAAGCCTCATCACTTCAACATTAATATCTTTGGTTTAATTTTTAATATAAATAAATAATTATTTTCTCTTTAATGATTCCATTTGAACAAAATTCTATTTTTATTATTTTTTATTAAATTTTCTTAATCTAATTTTTCCCTTTCTTAATCTAACTCTTACTTAACCAGTTTTTAATTTAATTTAATAATATTATAATTTTTTTCAATATTTTAATATAAATTGTTATTTTCATTCTTAATAATTTAACCATAATTTAATGTTTTATTATTTAATTTATCTTTCATTCGTTTTATCTATCTTTCTCAAATATTTTAATTAATTAATCTTATTAAATACAAATATTAAATATTAATAAATATTCATTCTTCCTCAAGCTCTTTAATGGTCATATATTTTATCTATATATTTTTGATCTAACACTTTTCATAACATTAATTTAAGAGTTTTGTCCTTGAAGATGGATGCAGTGCTACGGGGAAAAGTTGGACACCTCAAAGTTCAAGGAAATTTTCAAAAATCATAATGTTAATTGTGAAAATCTGCATGCTAAAATTGTATTTTTGCACATTGGCAACTTCCCATCCCCTGACATGTGTTGTCCTTCACTAACTATGCTACCTTTAAGTTTCATTATTGACATTAAATTGGTGTATAAGACCTAGTATTTATGAGACAAAGGATCCCCTCCATATAATCATTTAATTAATTTATGAAAATTTACATGTCTTACTACATTTGAATTTAAACCTATAACCTTCTAAGGAAAAACACATGTTCTACACAAAATACAAATCGCAAAAGCTTCAAAACAATAATTTCAACCCTGCACGGAAGGGAAAAATTACAAAAAGTTTTTAAGTATTGTTAAATATATTATTAAATATATATAAACATATATCCAAATTTATATATAGATATATTATACACAAATTTTATAATAAATTATATTTTAAAAATAAAATTAAAAAAAATAAAAATATAATAATCCAAATAAAAATAAATCTAAATAGAATATTTAGATAAATCTAAATATTCTATTTCTAAACATTTCTTTTACCATTATTATTATAATTTTTCATTGAACATTATTATTATAATTTTACAATATGATTATGATAATTATGTTATTATGGATGAAGTTATAACTTCTATTTCTAAAGACTTTTTTATATTATTATTATAATTTTTCCTTAAACATTATTATTATAATTTTATAATATGATTATGATAATTATGTTATTATGGATGAAGTTATAACTTCATCATTCCAATTATTTAAAATAGAAAAATTGGACACATATAAAGAGTCCTAATTCTCTCTGAAAAAAAAGAGTCCTATTTCAATCAGGTAATCTTAACCAATAATATTTACAATCTCAAGAATTCCTTTCAATTTTCAACCAGACATCTTATCACTTTCAATTATGTCATTTTCACCACTAACACTAATATTTACAATCTCAACCATTCTTCCCAAATTTCAACTAAACATTTGAAAAATATTATTAAAAAACTGCGTTCCTCTTATTGTCAATGGTCAGTTAAGGAAAGATGCCAATAAACAAATGTGAAAGGATTGTGACAGCGACACCACCGCCACAGCACGTGTGTGAGGGGACATTTCGTCATATGTCAATTTATGACTTTTTCTCCTTTTCTTCGCGTTTCTTCCACCACCTTACGCGTTTCACAGATTTTCTTCAACCCTCTCACTACCTTTCCACATTCCAACGACTTCCAGGTTGTTTTCTACTGAATGAGACCATGATCCAAAGTAATTAAATTTATCTCATTATTTTTTTTCTCAAAATTTATTATTAAGCCGGTGTTGCATAGAGATTTAGTCCATGCTATTTAAATTACAAATTATGTTTATTGGATAAAAAATTTATAGTGATTAGTGGGAGTTAATAAATTGAGATGTGAAATAGATAAATTAATTGTTTGCTTAGACACACTTGCATAAATTTCGGTGGGTAGTAATCAATAATAAGTCAACATATTTACAGTTTTACTCATGTCTTATTCCTATCGAGTTTTTATGCAAAGTCTTGCTTAAATTATAGCGGAAAGTAACTCATGGTAAATAAGTTAGATATGTTATTTACCTAAGTATGAGTTATTTCCAAGGATTTTATTTTTGCATAGTTTCTTTACAAAGCTTAAGAATAAAAAATTACAACACAAATATCTAAAAGTCATGCATGAATATTGAAACTATATCCATAAACTGCAAGCATATCCATAAATTATGGCATAAAATATGTGAGGCAATTATCCACATGGCATTAGATCATGCAAAGGTTGCAATAAGACCTTCAAATTACAGTCCAATCAAATGCTTGAATTTTTTTTAATAATATTGAAAATATATATATTTATATTTCTAAGTTAAACATTATAAGTTGCATTGGTCTATGTTAAACTAATAGTAATCAACAACTAAATTAACCGTTGGAATCTACCAAAGTAAAAACTAATAACCTAAATGTCACTTAGTTTGTTTAGGAAATTTTAATTATGAAGGGCAATTTGAAAGTGCTTCATGTTTATATATTTTTAGTTTTGGTTTAGTTTGTTGATATTTTTCCATCAGTATGGTTAAAGCATCAATGTGATAAACATATATGTGCATTAGTGATTAGTAACAAAGAAAAGTGTGGACATCTCATTTCATGTATTGGAAAGTTCTTGTCTTTTTCGTGCATATAGTAATATAGGCAACATTGTGCAATACAAAATGGCCTAGGGACGAAAAGAGGTGAAGACTCAAATTTGAGTCGTATGCGTCAAAGTGTGTAGCAGTCAAATCCTACCCAAGTCTACCTAAGTTTAGTTTGTTGGAATTGTAGAGGTTACCCTTGGAGGAGGGGACCTGGGTTAGGGGCTATTGTGGAAGGTAGAGACATAATTTGTCTCACGGAAACTCATGAGCATGATGGTTGCAAAACTCCTATGTTTGACGGTTATTTGAAGTTGACATTTTGGAACAAGGTAGCAGAAAATGGCAAAGGGTAGGGGGAATACTAGTTTTAGTGAAAGAAAAAGAAGGTCATCACATTCAGTTAATTAACGAAGATGCAAATAAACAATATTTATGGTTGAAAATATCAGAGAATGAGAATCACATAAGAATTGCAGCATGCTATTTTGCCCCTCAAGTCTCAAAAACTTACAAAAATAAGGGGCTTGACAGTAAGGATTGGTATGCAGCTTTAAAACAAGATATTTCCATGTACTCTCAGCAGGGAGAAGTTCTTTTAGTGGGAGAATTCAATGCTAGAACAACAAATAATCAAGCTAGCAGTCTTTGTTGCAAAGAGGATAACAATCCTATTTGGTTCACTGAAGAGGAGAATCCACAATGGGTGAGGTGTTTAGAAGATGACAAAGTTAGCAATCATTTTAGAGAGGAGTTGCTTACACTGTGTGGGGATTTCAACTTAATTATTTTCAATGGTCTAGATAGATGGAAAAGGTCTGGGAACTTCACTTGCAACACATACAATGGGGCAACTGTTGTTGACTATGTGATGTGTTCACAAAGCTTGATATAAAAAATAGACAAAGTTAGTACTGGAGAGCATATTTGGGACTTAAAATTAAACCATAACCCAATTTATATAAGGTTATCATGGTTAGATGAAAGGCAACATAGGAGGAAAACCCAATGCTTTTGATAATCACTATCAATGAGGAAAATTCTTCTAACACAAGAAAATTGTACTATCTTCAAGACAATGTTAGAGAGATTAATTTGGAAGGAGAAAACTAGTTTCAAAAGCTTCAACAATTATGAGTTAACAAATATAATTCAAAGTGCACTTGAGAAGTGCAAAAAGGCAAAAAATAGGAAATAAGAATCAAATTGTTTTCGTGTAAATGCTTTGTTTGATGAGGAATACAAAATGGCAAGGAGAACCTTGAAAAAGCCAGGAAAGGAGAAGATGAATGTAAAGTTATATAAGCAGGTACTAAAAAGGAAAAAAGATGAGTTCATGCAAACAAGGAGAGAAGAGTTAATATATTTAAGCAATAATAATCCAAGGCTTTTCTGGTAGGAACTGCAACCAAGGAAGAAGAAAATTGAAAATAATATTACAACCAATCAATAGTTTGAATATGCAAGGCAACTCTATGATGAACCCCCACCTAGGATCAACACAAATTCAAAGCCCTTCACGTTACAGGAGGTGGAGAATGGAATTACGAAGCTGAAAAATAGGAAGAGCAAAGGACTTGGTTGAACTTCAAGAAGAGTATCTAAAATGGTGGATGAACACTCTTGCACCACACATCATGGGAATATTCAACAACATCATTTAACAAGGATTCCCAAGAGACTGTACAACTAGCCTAGAAATACCCCTTTTTAAAAGTGGAGACATTAATAATCCATCCAACTATAGAACAATTATGATCAATCCTTTGTTTGCAAATCTTTTCGGTAGCATGGTAGAAGACAAAATTAGTAAGTGGGAAGAAGTACAAGAAAAGAGGGCAAGAGGGCAAGAGGAGAAGAGGACAAGCAAGTTTTAGGCTGAAACATTCTACAGTGGATCATGGTATCACATTGAGACACATTGTTGAAAAGGTTTGGGAGGACAAAGAAAAGTATTTTGCTGCTTTGTTGACTTCAAAAAAGCATTTGACATAGTCCCCAGGGATAAGTTGTGGCATATAATGGAAGAACTTGAAATTCTTGTGCATTAAGAGTCGTTGTCCATAGACTTTATGAAGAAGTGAAAGTCAAAATCAGAACCTCAACAGGTATTTTAGAAAGCTTTAGAAGTGACATTGGAGTCAAGCAAGGTTACCCTCTATCCCCTACTCTTTTTGGTCTATATAATGATAAATTGGAAGAGTGGCTAAATGTGCAAGGTGGAGATGGTGTTCGATTGGGGAGTTTGTGATAAAGGTTCTTTTATATGCTAATGATATTGTATTGATTTCTAAATCGGCCCATGGATTGCAAATGCACTTATACGCCCTTGAGCATTTTTGTAGAATAGTGGGGATGCAAGTCAATACTAGCAAGACCAAATTAATGATTTTCTCTAATAAAAAAAAAGCAGATCACACCTTATGGATGAGCTTATTGAAGTTGGGGGTTCTTGGAATGGGTGCTTGGCTTCTTTGGTGTGGTTCTAACTCTTGCTTGGTTGATAAATAAGGTACCTAGGAAACAAACATAATATCAAGGGGAAGTGCTCCTCAATATTCTAGTGATATTTTGAAGACATAACCTTATTTGTAATAATGGATATGTGGAGTGACCTCAAGTGTTTTATTTGTAGTGCAATGATGGTTAAACCCCCTTGAAATGGCCTTCCAAATAGTGGTTAAAGTTGAACAAGTCAAGATTAATAATATAAATTAGGTTTTATTATGATTCACATATAACTAACCTCCCATCATAAAATTTTGGTGCATCAATGAGGGATGGAAACAATTAAAATTAGCTATTTTTATGGAGTAATACCACTTTTGGGGGGTATATCTACATTATCCAAGCACACTTTTAGGAGGCTATTTGCATTATCCACTTTTGATTAATTTTATGGTTCAATTATGTTGTTTCCGATGAGATTGGGATCATATGATGGTAGAAAGGAGCTAGAAATGAGTGGTATGCATGTCAATATTGATGTATTTCTATATGAATATCCAAAATGCCACAAATGAGAATTTTTGATGTGATAATAGTTTGATTAATGATGGGAATCACTTCATAATTAATGCACATAAAAATAAATAAAAAAATCTCTCTGGTAAATGCTAACCAAGCCAAAAAAAATAATTAGCTCAAGTAGGAAGTTTGTATTACTCTTGTTGAGACAAAACAAACAAGGAGAAGAATCAATAAAGGTACTGAAATCTCTATAGGGATATACTAAAGCAAAGAAACACTAGTTAAAGGATATTTTGTAGACATATTGAGAAGTGTTCCAATAGCATAAGGGGTTACCACATAAGAGAGAAGTGAAGCAAGAATATAATTGTTTCCTAAGTCACCATGGCTAAACATAGTATTTTAGAGATAATCCACACTAGAGATGAATGAAGTGAAGAAATAGTTGTACACTTGTTGGAGCAGAGAGTCATTTAAATAGGCACCTCACTTATGGGCCACCTATCATTATAGTGCCTAATAAGGATGTGTTGGAAATAATACTGAGAGGGGGGGTGAATCAGTATTATCAGATCAATCAAACTTTTTCAATTTCATGCTCAGAAACATATACGCTACTTCAATTAAGTGAACCCGCGTGTACACGCTACTGTGTCTAATGAAACTCACGTATATCCAGAGATCTTATAATTCAGTTAGCTTAATCTTCAGTAAATGCATCAGATCATTATTAAGCATATTAACAGTAAACAGGTGCAGAATAACAGAACAGAACATCACACAAGAGCCACACACATGAACACCATGATATAAGGTGGAAACCCAATGTGGGTGAAAACCACCTGCTACAATTCGTCTCTTTCTTCTTTAATAAGAAACTTCTTTTACAATGCACTGGTGCAGTCATTTACCAGCACGCAGGCTGCAACCTGCAGAGGGCTACAACCCTCATAGCTCTTGTACTAGCCGATCCATTTACAAGTACGTAGGTACCAACCCTACAGAAGGCTACAACCTTCATAGCTCTTGTACTAGCCGATCCATTTACTAGTACGTAGGTGCCAACCCTACAGAAGGCTACAACCTTCACTCGTTTTCCAGCTGCTCCTGGAAGGGAGCTACAACCCCCTTGGCTCTTGTACTGGCTGATATGTTTACCAGTACGTAGGTGCCGGCCTACGATCTTCCCGGGACCATGTTTCATACATTTTCATACTGGATCCATGAAACAATCACCATTGTAGAACAACCTGCATCATCAATCACTGAAACACCCAATTCTGAATCACTGTAACCCTGTCAACAACAACCAGACAACATAACAACAACCAGATCCAACTTCATCTTCAAATATCATACTTCACATTGTATACGCTACTTGGATGAACCCAACCTGCGTGTATACGCTCTTTTACCAAAGCCAACCCGCGTACAGATCTGCAAATTCTAACTTATAACTCTGCAGCTATATCAGACATCAAAACATACCCAGATCATAATAATAAACATGCGTCAGTAGATCTGATCTATCCACAGTCAAACCATATGAAGATAATCATTCCAAGCCTTGAGATCTCGTTCCATCATTCATCATCCTCCACATGAGTGAAACCTTGGTTCAGATCACCAACCCATAACCAGCACTTGGATCTCACACTTCCTCAGATCTTCATCACTCACACACACTCTTGCACCTTGCCTACCTTCATTTGCCTAATGATCTTCTCCTTATATAGCCTTAGGCCCTTTACAATACCACGGTCCAAAACCATAGTAACACAATACCATCAACTTCAAAACTAGGGATCAACACGTCCGTCGAGACGCCATGGTCCAAAACCATAGGCACAACTTCCAAGGACTAACCGCCATGGACCAAAGGTACGTTTTCACATACACGCGCTTTTACTGAAGCCAACCTGCGTGTACACGCGACTTGGGCTTAACGAACCTGCGTGTATGACTTGTCTTGGCCTGCTATACTCAGATCTGTCCTCTGATTAAGTTGCCATCACCTGTACCACCTGTACCAACCTCTGAGCACCTGTACCAGCCTCTGAGTGAGTTGCCATCAAGGACAACACTTGAATCATAATGCCAACAATCTCCCCCTTTGGACTTGATGGCAACCACCACACCAAGTCACTCTCCCCCTTTGACATCAAGGGCAAAGGGCGTACCAAGATATTCTCTTCTTTGGTATACCTTCTACTGTCCATACTGCTGTCCATACTCCCCCTGAGTACATGCTGAAATCTCCAAATGTGCTCCCCTTTTGTGTATGCCAAAGTGTACCAATCTATCCATCCTGCTCTTGCCGAATTGTGTTGTTCATGCTCCCCTTGACTGTAGGCAAGATCTGCAAAAGATGTTCTTCAAGAAGAACAAAGACTTATACATTATAGAAGACCTTCCTATCACCAAAAGACTTAATACATACATTCATCACCCAACCTAGTGGGGATATACCAATATTGACTCATCCATCTAATCATGTGGAGATACATTAAGAGTTTACTCATTACATCATTCATCCCAGGCATAGTGGGGAAACCAACATAGGCCGTTACATGACCTTGACATCATAAAAGAGATATCACAAAAGAGATACATGACATAGTGATGAAGTATCAAGACTTATGAAAGCCACCAGCAGCATCATGATCTGTACCATAAGCATCAGCCTGCAATACCAGCAAGATGTATCATTCAGCTTCATAGACTTTATCAACAACTTCTAACCATAATGCCAACAATGCATTATTTGAAGTATATGCTCCCCCTGAGCAAGTATCAATACATTTCCAGACATCCTCAGCAGACTGTAACTGTTAACCAATAGAGCATATACTGGACTGGATCATATCAGACCCCTTTTCTGAGTCCGTCCCACTGCTTTTTCACAAACTGACATATACGCGACTTTGCAGTGTGAAACTCGCGTATATACGCGGTTTTCCTTCATGAAACTTGCGTATGAGAATTAGAACACTGAAGTTTTACACCTTCATCTCCCCCTGAGTCTGTTATGTCTGAGCTGTGCTGAGTACCCTGTGCTGTGCCACATCTTTCTGGCTGAACTTCCTTCTTCTTCCATATCTTCAAGCATGTTGATGATTTCTTCTTATCATGAGCTTTGTTCCTGCAATCCTTTGCTCTATGTCCAAACTTGTTACATGCATAGCATCTTACATGTTTCATATTCCTCCTATAGCAATCAGCAGCTTTGTGGCCAAACATATTGCAAGAAAAGCAATATCCATTAAAGTACCTTGAATGTGATGATCTTTCTGCATGATGGTCTTGAAACCTTCTTTTTCTACATATGGCTGCAACATGTCCAAGATTATGACATACATAACATTCAACATTATTCATGGGAGGAGTAAAAGATTTTCTTTGAGGAGTCTCTTTCCTTGATTGTTGATGAGGTTGACCTTTCATCTCCTTGTAGAGCCTTTCAGATTTTGCATGAGAGATTCTTGTCTTACTTTGTGAACCAGATTCACCTTCAATAGACTTATGAAAACCAAGACCAGTTTTGATAGCAGGGGACCTTTGACTACTAAGAATATCATCCAAGATCTTAGTATTATCTTGAAATCGTAATAGTTTATCCTTTTCTTCTAATTTACTTTTCAAGATATTTACCTCAACTTGATGTTGTTCTTCTTTGTCTAGACATTGCTTCTTCAAGGTCTCTTCAGCTTTCCTTCCTTCATCCAACTGATGCCTTAGTTTGAGGATCTCGTTTTCTTGCTCTTTATTCAGTGCTAGCAGCATTTGTCGAGTTCTGGAGGCACATTCCAACAGATCTTCTAATTTGATGATTTCTTCTTTGAGGGCATTCTCCTTTTTGCTAGGTAGATCTTGCTGATCTATGGTTTGATCTGATACTTCATTTGTTTGTCCATCTTCATTCTAAGGTGATTCAGGATCTGAATTCTTACTTCCACTCAACGGCAGGTTGTCATTGTTCCTTTGAGCTGTCTTCTTCTTCTGACGTGCTTTCTTCCCCATTGTTCTACAAATCTCCTTCAAGCGATCAAGCTTCTCTGAAGGACCTGCTCTGATACCAATTGTTGGAAATAATACTGAGAGGGGGGGTGAATCAGTATTATCAGATCAATCAAACTTTTTCAATTTCATGCTCAGAAACATATACGCTACTTCAATTAAGTGAACCAGTGTGTACACGCTACTGTGTCTAATGAAACTCGCGTATATCCAGAGATCTTATAATTCAGTTAGCTTAATCTTCAGTAAATGCATCAGATCATTATTAAGCATATTAACAGTAAACAGGTGCAGAATAACAGAACAGAACATCACACAAGAGCCACACACATGAACACCATGATATAAGGTGGAAACCCAATGTGGGTGAAAACCACCTGCTGCAATTCGTCTCTTTCTTCTTTAATAAGAAACTTCTTTTACAATGCACTGGTGCAGTCATTTACCAGCACGCAGGCTGCAACCTGCAGAGGGCTACAACCCTCATAGCTCTTGTACTAGCCGATCCATTTACAAGTACGTAGGTACCAACCCTACAGAAGGCTACAACCTTCATAGCTCTTGTACTAGCCGATCCATTTACTAGTACGTAGGTGCCAACCCTACAGAAGGCTACAACCTTCACTCGTTTTCCAGCTGCTCCTGGAAGGGAGCTACAACCCCCTTGGCTCTTGTACTGGCTGATATGTTTACCAGTACGTAGGTGCCGGCCTACGATCTTCCCGGGACCACGTTTCATACATTTTCATACTGGATCCATGAAACAATCACCATTGTAGAACAACCTGCATCATCAATCACTGAAACACCCAATTCTGAATCACTGTAACCCTGTCAACAACAACCAGACAACATAACAACAACCAGATCCAACTTCATCTTCAAATATCATACTTCACATTGTATACGCTACTTGGATGAACCCAACTTGCGTGTATACGCTCTTTTACCAAAGCCAACCCGCGTACAGATCTGCAAATTCTAACTTATAACTCTGCAGCTATATCAGACATCAAAACATACCCAGATCATAATAATAAACATGCGTCAGTAGATCTGATCTATCCACAGTCAAACCATATGAAGATAATCATTCCAAGCCTTGAGATCTCGTTCCATCATTCATCATCCTCCACATGAGTGAAACCTTGGTTCAGATCACCAACCCATAACCAGCACTTGGATCTCACACTTCCTCAGATCTTCATCACTCACACACACTCTTGCACCTTGCCTACCTTCATTTGCCTAATGATCTTCTCCTTATATAGCCTTAGGCCCTTTACAATACCACGGTCCAAAACCATAGTAACACAATACCATCAACTTCAAAACTAGGGATCAACACGTCCGTCGAGACGCCATGGTCCAAAACCATAGGCACAACTTCCAAGGACTAACCGCCATGGACCAAAGGTACGTTTTCACATACACGCGCTTTTACTGAAGCCAACCTGCGTGTACACGCGACTTGGGCTTAACGAACCTGCGTGTATGACTTGTCTTGGCCTGCTATACTCAGATCTGTCCTCTGATTAAGTTGCCATCACCTGTACCACCTGTACCAACCTCTGAGCACCTGTACCAGCCTCTGAGTGAGTTGCCATCAAGGACAACACTTGAATCATAATGCCAACAGGATGGGACTTGTGGAAAGTGTTTTGACTACGCAGCTTTAAATAAGGTCACCATCAATAATCAATTTCCTATGTCCATGATCAACGACCTACTAGATAAGTTACAACATGTTAAGCACTTCACCAAGTTCGATCTCAAATTGGGATACTACCAAATACAAGTAAAATCAATAGAAACCTTGAGTATTGCCTTTAATATGAGGCGAGGTTTATATGAATTATTGGTAATTCATTTTGGTTTATGTAATGCAGAAGATACATTTATGTGTTGAATGAATGATGTATTACATCCCTTTCTAGATTGATTTGTAATAATGTAATTGGATGAAAAATTTAATTTTATCTCTACCCGAAAAGAACATATCTCACATCTCATGCATATGTTAGGGACCTTGAAAATCATCCATTGCTAAAAACCTTAAGAAATATAAATTTTCCTAGTAATCCTTGGTATACTTGCGGTATGTTAGTGGTGGAGGAGAATTCAATATTGATCTTGTGAAGATAGATGCCATAAATAAGTGGCCAAATTTTACCAATGTCATTAAGTTAAGAAAATTTTTGGACTAACATTTACCACTATAAGTTTATAGTTTCCTTTCAACCATGGTTGCACCCACTCCATGTTGTAACAACAAGTAGCAAGAGTTTCCAATGATGAAAAACATAGTTTCCAACCAAACGATAACCCACACTGGTCTTGATGAGAGGAAATATATGACTGATGAGGATATCAACCAATATTTTGGTACTTTTCCCTAGCTTCTGATATTGAGATAACTGATTGTTGTCCTTTTCCAAATCGCATCTCAATGAAGCTATTTTAGCTTCCAAATTTGCACAATAGGCCTCACAGTCTTGCATTTTATTTTTCAATGTTTCATTTGTTGTGTTGATTTTTTCATGCCATATTTTCATATCAGATACATCATAACTCTCTTCACTGGTTTCACTATCCCCTTGAGAAGAGTCTCGATCGCTTATTGTCTTGAATGTAAAATCCTCTGCTTTATTTTCCTTTTAATCAAGAGGCGTAGCAGGGACCATACACATTTTGCAACATGTCTAATATCTCTTTTGTAGTCTTGCAGTGTATCCCCATAGCTGAATCATGTTATAGAAAACTTTCCACGATAATATTTTTGGCTTCCTCATTAAAATTATCCTGCAAACCATACTCTATTGAAAAAAAGATATCTAAATCAAGAGATCATAAGTATGCTTCCAATTCCACCTTCCATTGCACATAATTGGATCCAAGAAGTAAGGGAACTCCATTTGCTGCAAACCTTTCCATGATCTACCTCCCAATGGTGAAGTTGCAACAAAGGCACTAGCTTTGATACCAATTGTTGGAATCAGTTCACTACTAAGTGGTGGGGGTGAATTAGTAGTGATAATATTTATAACAATTTTAACTCTTTTTTTCGACTTTCTAACATGCATTACACATCATATCATTAGTAAATAAAACATGTAAAATCTTCATAAATTAACATAAATGAACCAAGATAAGCACATAACCATCAAATATTTAAGCGCAAGGGACACAAAAATATCTCATGGAAAACCCTCTCCGAGTCAAAAACCACCCATTTTGTTGTTGTTTCTCTGCTTAAATCTATTAACCATCAAATCAATTTTTACAATGTCTTAGTCAGCCACAACCAGCAAGGAAGCCTCTCTCCTCTTACGACTTTTCACGGCACCACCTATTGGAAACCACCACTCCCATCAAGCCTCGCCTAGCCACCACTGGATGAAGAAACCTCCTACTCATCTAGGGCCTCATTTCAAAATTTTCATACTAGACCCCCAACAGAAAGCAGTAACAACCTCTCATTCACGCTCTTCTCCAATAAAACTCACAACTCTACAAGAAATTTTCTCAAACCCAAGCAACTCAATAACTCACCCAACATTACATGAATACTCTAGTGAAATAAAATCTTTACTACAATAAGGTTATACCATATAAATATTAAATTATTTTTCCTTTGTCCTCAACCTACAATGCAAAGCTTTTTTTTACAATACTTTGCCACAATCAATTTCTCTAAACTTCACTCCATGCATTATCTACAACACTTTTCCTTTCCTGAAAGTTATTGGTATGATGATTTGTCTCAAAACCTCTACAAAGACACAACAAGACACATTTATTTTCCTGATGGTGTGCACTTTAAAATTCTGTCTTGAACTCTTCTCAGATACACAACACACTTGCTACATCGACCTCAAGACATAAAGAAACTAACATGCACAACAACTTAATTTTTTGTAACTTTAGCTCTACATACACACTCTCCATTCGTTGCATCTAATAGCACCATTAGTAATCACACAGTGAAAAAATATTCCATCGCACTCTTCTTTACTTCATTTCCATGGAAAGGACTATCGGTTCATACAATGATTTGTCACTTCAAATGTTCACAATTTTTTATTCCTTTTTTATATAGATAATTTACTATGCATGTGAATTGTCTTCTCTAAACAATCCTCACTTCTATTATTCTCTTACTCTACCATATGCACATATCATTCATGTGTGTTTAGCTAGAGTTTCATGTGCATTGCCTTGACATCATCACAACTCAGTTCATTGAGCGTCTAATCCATGCACACACATAAATACTAAATTGAGTCTCACATTTATTTATTTTTTGTTTGACTTGATAATTGTAATGTGGAAAAAATCAACCCATTAGGCCAATGCAGACTTGATCCACAACTCGAATAAGTATACTTACTACAAACAACACATAAAACAAAGAAATTCGCTCCTAAATGGCAAATCAAATCATTCAATGTGATTACTCCATATTCATTGTGTTCCACTACCTCCATTATGAGCACTTAAACATTATATTCACACCTTCTTGGAGTCGAATCCTCCAATTAGACATTCTAAAAAAAACCTTGGGAAATTACCTAGGTTGGTTGCACTCATACCTTTGATGCAAAAACATGGGAAATTACATTGGTCGGAGCCTGTATTTTTTCTTTTTGTGCACAATATAAGGGTATCTCGCCCTGCATAATAGATGACCTGTGTTACTTTCTCAAGTAAATCAACCTTCTCAATACAAAGGGTGCATTACCAATTTCACCACCAAATCTTGAAAATCTTCATCAACCTTCTCTTTTTCAAAGGCATGCAAGAAAAACAATTTTTCTGCTTCTATGGGCTCCAATCTCTTTAATTCATGCTCCAAACAACCTTTGAATCATTTTAGCACCCCTCTATCTCGAGTTGTCACTAGAATTACAACATTTGGATGCAAAACATTCAAGTTCAGGAGGTCAGCTAATTTCTAATCTTGAAGAATATCATCCAGAGAAATGAGAATATCCTCAACCATGTTTAGATGTTTTCGCAACATCTCTTTCCCTTCACTAGGGCTTCTCACATTCCAATCGACATGTAAGAGATCCTTGAGAAGTAGTGTTTGCATAGCTTGTAATACCTTGTTTTTAATTGTCTCTCTCGTGTTGGAAAGGAAGAAAGTTTCCTTGTAATTCCTGTGTAGGTGGTTGTAAAGAGCTTTGGCCAATGTGGTCTTGCCAATGCCTACAATCCCTATAACTCCCACAATAGTGGCTTCTCTTGTGAGTGTTTAATGGGATTCAATGAGTGTGTATAGATCCTCTATTTTTTTTGTCAAACTTAAAAGGAACTTGGCCTCTTATAAGTTCACTCTATCAAACTGCTTCAGCACTTTTCAGGCACCTATAGGGTTTTTCAAACCTCTTCATTCTCCTGCAATTCCTCTGCAAAATCCCAAACACATCAACATCATCAGCAAGAAGGACCACAAGCCAAAACTAGGTTGACATCAATTCCAACCAAACACTGAGTCTTAATGCCAACATCATCTTAGCATTTCCAACTTGTTTTCATGCATTTATGCCCACTTCCGTAAGTTGTTATAGGAAAGTTGCTATAGGATAGCCTAGATTTGACAAGAAGACATAAATCGAATATTTACTTTACACACAAGAAAGAAAAATGCATCCAAAGCTTCTTAACACTCATTCATTCCACAACCATGTCTCACAACTTATTTTTCCTCCATTGTTCATCATTTTTTTCCACAATAGCTCAAAATCCTCATTTTTTTCATCTCAGTCGACCTCAACAGCATTTTCAACATCACCACCAACTTCATCTTGAATTATCAGAGCTCCTTGATGTCTCAAAAGAATAAAATGATGAGCATGAATAGTTTTTGTGACTGCTATAGGAGACTACACAATCTTGTAACACCATTCAAAAACCCTATGAATCCAAGTCTCCAACACTCTTGAAGGAAATCACTCCATGTCACAAAGTTCCACATCTTTAGAAGCAACTTTAGCATTATAAATACAACTCTCAACTCAATAAAATCACCCTGAGGAGCGACAGGATCTATTGTAGGCTGCTACAATATCTCTTGTCCAACAACAACAACATCAAAGTCACATGCAAAAGCATCAAACTGACCAACAACAACATCAATATCACCTACAAAAGCATCAAAAGTAAGGAACCAGGTATGAGTCTCCTAACCTCACCCTTCAAAGTTATCTTAATTAAGCACGAGAAAACATTGAAAGTGAAAAGGGCTGAGGAATTTATAGCCTAACTATCTAGCAAGGGTCTCAGCCAAATATGGTAGAGGACCTTACCTTTTCTCCATGTCAACCAGACATGTGAAAGAGAAAAATAAAAAATTTGAGAATGATTAGAAAAGTAAGTTGTTACCACTTACTAATGGTGTAGGCGGGGTGCATCTCACCCATCGCACATTGACCCCCATCTCATCAACTATGGAGAAAAAATTTCACTTAAATTGGTGCACTCCAAGCTTGTTTTGCATGCAATATTTTTTAAAAACCCAAATGAGGACCTACCATCACTACTGAAGAAAGATATATCTATCAAAATTTCAAATTACCACAAGAATATTTTTCTATGTTAGATAGTTTGAGTTAACCAGTGAAATAGCTAGGAGGTTTAATTTCCTTCAAGAACATAAAATGGAAAATATTGATAAATTTCATGGACTAATTAGTTAATAAGTTTTCTCCTTCCCTATATTTGAAAAATTGTACATTTATTCTGAGCTATAGTATTCCCTTCTTCCACAGGAAACCCTAATTCATGTAGAAGCACAGAACCAATACTCCCTTATACAAAAATTTTCTTGCCCAAATATGTGAATAATTGTGTCATACCATGGGAGGGGGATTTACTAGAAGGGAACCCACACATATAGCTTTAATTCATCAAAATCCCGAGGTTAGAGATATGTTGAAAAAGCTATAATTGGACATGGTTCTTTGAGAGATAAGGGGTTATGATGATGAGATTTCCTTAAAATTTTCTCTAAAACTACAACATCCTGAAGGTCATGAAATAGTCACTACAGTTAAGGGTTTGATCATATATCTTGATGAATATATCAATATCAGAGTCACTACACTTCCAAAGAGGACTAAATAGAGTAAGGAGGAAAGGCATGAGGTAATCAGTGAAAAAAGAGGGATTTTCCTCCCTCATGAGAAACCTAAAGAAGATAAGAATGGGATTAGGAGGGAAATCCTACCACACCCATGGGATGAGGATTCATATCACATGTTTAAATACATTTCCTGTGAAGGGAGATTAATCATTACCTATTCCTACCATTTCAAGCTCCAATATCAAATCATATTCCAAGTTTACTTACCTATCAATGAAAGGCCTAGCATCCGACATTTTCTCCTTCAATCCATGAAAGAAATGAGCACAAAAGTGAAGGAGGGGAACATAATTACTTGACTCATCATGGATGACTTAGAACACTTGCAAAAACATATCTCATGGGAATATTTTATTGAGATTGATAGATAGGATTTTTTAGAAGCCCAATACGAACCTCAGACATAGATGGAAGAGGAAGAAACAGAGTCAAAAATAGAGATAGAGACATGGTTAGTAGAGCACTAGACAGATTTATCAAAGCCACCAACTGAAATAGAATTGGCTAGGTTACAATTAGCAAGGATAGGACCCCAGGTCATGTACCACAGCCACAAATAGAGTCCCAAATAAATATAAAATGGCATCAGGAGGACATTAAAACACCAAGGAGGCCAGCCAAAAAGAGAAAAAAGGAGGCAACAAAAATCACTAAAGCACAAGAAGGAAGGGAAGAAACTTTAGAGGAGGAAGAAAAAGAAATTTTTGCTAAATTGGAAGCCCTAAGAAATCCAACAAAACCCAAGGCAAGAAGACCAATAGAACCTCCTTTTTATTTTAGAAGAAGAAAGAGTAATATAATATAGTTTACTGGTAATATAACCAAAAAAGAAACTCTTGTCCCTTAGAAAGAAGAGCCTCAAAAGGAAGAAGCGCGGAGACTAATGACATCAGTGGTACAATCATGAGTAACACCCACACCTCCTAAGGGAAGGGAATTGCAATTACAAATAGAAGGACTAAGAATTCATCATGTAGGGCTATAGGAGCTAACAACAATGTTATAGGAGCAGCCTCCAGGACTACAGGAACAAACAACAAATCTACAAAAGCATCTTGTAGGGCTACAAGAACACACAACAGAGCCATAAGAAGCTCCAAAAGGATCCTCTTCCTACTATTCTTGGATTGAGGCAAGAAAATTACTTCCTGTTCACTTAGCACCAATATTATTCTTTGAGGTTGAAGAAAAAAATGCTAGAAATCATAGGTGGAATTAAATTGCATAATCTAAGGGAGTTGTTGATGATGGAATAATGGAGGAATAAATGGAAAATATGAGAGAGGAGATGTCACTCCTCGTATTTTATGAGGAAAATGAAAGCGAACACCTACAAAAAGAAAACAAACAGATAAGGTCCCAACTACAAGAAACCCAAATATTGTTGCGAGGGAAAGAAATTCAAGTTGCAAATCTAGAAACCAACTTATGCATCATGACACACCTTTCCATGGAATCAGTGAGTTGTAGGAAACTATACAAAACTTACTCTTTGTTTCTAAAGGAGCAGTGGTGCCAATTTCATATTAAATTTCTTGCACAAAGAAGATCCGTCCCTCTATAGGATGTTAAATAATTTATTGACTTTTTCCTTCAGTGAAGCACAAAAGACAAGGCCAAGATTTTCAAGTTCTACATTCACAATTGATTTTGCCTAATATGACCATATGCGACCCAAATCCATATTTGGGAGATACATAACTAATGGCCCTAGCATCTTGGCTAAGGCATAAAGAGATCATGGCAAAGGAAGAAAAAATATCCTTAGACATAGAGTTGAAAGAACCACTTTGGATCATACCAGAGCACCCTAATCCATCCATACTCACTTATACCGATGCAATCATAGCAGAGGACCTTAAAATGGTGAATATTTGTAAGCAAAGGCGGGTAGAGGCCATCCTCCACTTTGAGGACACATTTATATTATTGGGAGAATAAAGTTGATAGGCCTGCCAGAGGAGATGGCAGACACTGCTCTACAAGATGAAGATCAAGGAATATAATTCCCTAACAGTTTGTACTAGGAAAAACCCATTTATACAAAAGAATCATTCCAAAACTTAATACCCAATGGCTCAAACTCAAATTTAATCCTCCTTTACTACTATAACTTTAGAAATATCAAAGCTAAGAGGAAGATTCAAGAGAATGGTAGGACATTGAGACAAATGCTAGATTTTATCCAACAAGGAAAACCACCTACAACACAACATGGGATGTTAAACAAGTCATTAGGGAAATAAAATTAGGAGAAGTAGGGAAAGGAAGAAGAATAGGTTTCTTAGAGGATGAGCAATAGTTTCAATAGGGGGCTATGACGGGCCTCCAAATTAAGTATAACATAAGGTCCATCTGACCTTTCCTATCCACATTAGACCTATCCTTTTGTACATAATGACATTTTCTTAGCTTAAATAAGTTCCTAGGAATGTTTGAGATGTTTATCATACTTTGTGTGCCTAATGTGTTTATGATGCAGGATATTGAGAAGATTTGGCACAATCATGAGGATATATAGTTAAAGAAATTTATGGAACATGTCCCCTGTTGCAGGATGATCAAACTTGGATGGCTTGAAGCATTAATTACTCATCCTTGTAGCTACGAGGTCAATCAAGGAGCATGATCCTATTTTTCAGGTATTTTCAAGGGAAAGCAATCCTCCTCTCAAGGAGGTTCCCCCTCATCATACTGTATAAAAAAAGGGCTATAATAGCCCATTGGAAACAAGTACAAAGTCATAATGAGCTAGCAGTAATCAAGTTAGTAAAAGCATTAGCTTAGAAGTTATAGTTCTGCAACTTTTCATGTACCAACACTTTAATTTAATGAAATAAGCTAATAACTTACAATTAAAAAATGTAATTTATTTTATATCATTATATTATTAAAAAATATCATTTATTCTTTTGCAATTAATTGCTTTACATTTGATATGAGACTCAACTATAAAGTTCGAAGCCATTATAACAAAGTTTATTATATCACTTGTAAGAATTAAACTTATATAGAGAGAATAGCAATGGTTCCTCCCAATTACATAAGATAAACCCAATTAACATTCTTAAGATAGTATGTGTATACATAAATATAATTTTTTATTTATAATAATATGAAAAAAGTTAATCCCTATATCAAGTGAACCACACTTGTTGGTTTGAAAGGCGTGGCCAAAAAATTCTCTTATGTGATTTCTACTGAAAGAATTTGCTTAATTCATTATGGATCATAGAAACTTGAATACAAAAAATACACTAGTTGTATTTCTAATTGAGGTGTGTGATGTTTTAGGAAACACTTCACCCATCTTCAAAGGTAGAAAACTTAGATTAATGCAATGAAGAGTTCTAGATCAAGAATATATAGATAAAAGAATATATAAATAAAAGATATGACTATATAAATAAAATATATGACTATTAAGGAGTTTGAGGAGGAGCCAGTATTTATTAATATTTAGTAATTTTATTTATATTTGTATTTTAATATGATTAATTAATTAAAAGAATTGAGAAGGATGGGTAAAAGGAGTGACAGATAAATTAAATAATTAAATAATAGATTATGGTTAAATTGTTAGAAAATATAGCAATAATTTATATTAAAATATTGAAAAAAATATTATTAAATTAAATTAAAAATCATGTTAAATTAGAATTACATTAAGAAAGGGAAAAATTAGATTAAGAAAATCTAATAAAAATAGAGTTTGGTTAAAAGGAATAATTGTTAAAGTGAAAATAGTTAATTATTTATATTAAAATATTAAATTGAATGATATCAAAGTTGAAGTGATGTGGGTTAATTTTTATGCTATTTAAAATTAAATTAAATTAGAATATAGTTAAATTGAAATTAGATTAAGAAGTAATAATGTAAATTAGATGATAATAAAAAATAAGGGTTAAAATAAATTATCACAACCATATTACTAATTATTAGATGTATGGTAGGGATTTATAAACTTTAATATTAAATATAAAGTTTGTAATATTAGAGTTTAATATATAAAATTTATAATAATTAAGACCCCTATATATTATAAATCCTCTATTATAAACTCAAATACTATAAACCCTATATTATAAATCTTAATATTAAATCCTATATTGTAAACCCTAATATTAAAGTTTAATAATGAGTTTAAAATATTAGATTATTATACTAATAGGTTTAATAATATTAGATTTAAAATGTTTTATTATGTTATTGTGTTTTAGTATTAGGGTTTGGGTGTTGAGTTTAACATTGGGAAAACCATGTTATATAAAATAATTTGCTTATTTTCTTTACTTAAAAATTAAAAAAATAAAAAAATAAAAATTCAAACCAAGACAAATGAGATAATCTATTTGTGGTTATTTTAAAATCCAAGTGAAATAATCTATTTATGGTTTTTTGGATAAGTTTTAGTTCCAACTAGAACCCCTAAAATTTGGGTTCATAACACATTTTTTTGCCTTTTATAAAAATAAACTCTTAACTCTTTTCTAAATAAAAATAACTTTAATTTATATATTAAAACTATAATTTTCTCAAATTATTAGTTTAATATTTATTTTTTGTAAGCTTGACAAAATTACATATTTAACATGTTTTATACATCACTCTCATTAAAATAGAGAATTAAACCAATAACTTCACATCAAAAATTACCTTTACAAAACACTCCGAAATAACAAATTTATCAATTTAATATTATTTCACTTGCATAATAACTCTCATCTCATGTCAAAACGAGGAGCATAAATGTCACTTTCTACATGCGAATGAAGACAAACCCGATAAATCAGTGGAAATAAACTTTCATCAGAAGGTCCAAATGAGAGATCAAACACCAATCTCTAAATGAATGTGAAGGCACGGAAGATTCACTTTCAACAGATAAATGTCGACTCTAACTTTAATGGGATATCCAAAGGTTAGATATCAAACTAAAAAATAGTTGAGTTGACAATGAAGCAAGGAGGAATCATTTTTAAAATAAATTACACCATGGGTTGCTAACATTACAGAAAGACATAGTTTGTAATAATTAAAAATATATATGTATATATATTAAAGTTTTATCAATTTATAAATTATAATTCATGTGATCCCTCATATATAGGTAATGGTCTAAGACCTAGAGACATCTGTAGAGGATTGAAAGCTTGCTAGAGACATCTGTAAAGGAGTGAAAGCCTGTCTTTACAGATCACCAATGAGTTATTCGAGGTGGGGGTCGTTTTTCCTTGAATAAAAGTGATGAGTCAGTCTGCATTCATAATTAACAGCTAAAAATAGCTATTCTTATTACTAATTTAACAACTAAATTATAATAAATTTTGCCACCTTTAAAAAATAATTAAATTAGATCTCAAATATCAACTAATAGTATTCCTGGGCACTGACGAACAACTATCAGGCAGTTTACAAGAGGTTTGGAAAAATGGCGAATAGGGTTTCGATGCCTCTGTGTTTACAAAACTCAGTCGGCCCTCTAAACTTTCATGACATTTCTTACGTGTTCCGACCAGGGTATCACTCATGCTGGCTCAGCTCTCAGGTATGTGACAACCCTTTCGATCTGGCGCTGGAATACATAGGGTTTGTTCTCCATACTGGTGGGGCTTGTGAATCTTATGCGTTCTCCGGAGACCTGGGCTATGGTCGTCTCAAATACTCTAAGGCATGCGGTACAATAATGCAAGGCATAGACTATGGCACCTTTGTGGACCTTGATTTTAAAGTTTATACTCGATATTCTCAGAGTCAAACATTATGGGTTTCAACTCACATTGATGCAATCCAGAGATACCTCTTCTCTCCTGTACATGTTAATATTTTTCCCTATGTATGTCGCATCTCATCAGGGGTTCGTCCTAAACCAATGATCCCGTTTCTTTAGGGTTTACGAGTTTTAAGTGGCATGCCTTTATGAGTACACAGTCCTCTCGTGGGGTCTCTTTTCCACTTTTTGGGTTGGCATAGATTAAACCCTGTCAAATTTTTATTAAAAATCTCAATCGTGTTACAGCTTTTTTTCTGGATCAAGAGCTCATAATCAATCATCTCTTTTAAACCGAAAATTGAGCAGGTTTGGGGATTATTGGTAACGTTTCATTGGTTACAATTTGAATGGAAAATCTTTACAGATTCAAACTTGTTTCAAGAATATAAAGTCACCAAAAACTTAACAATTAATCTTTCCATTAGGTTGTGGAAGGGTTCACCTGGTGCAAAACTTCTAGCTGGTCTATTCGACTCTGTCAAGGATATTGTTAGGGGAAGGCATAGAATCTTATAGAAATATCCAAAACATCCCAGGACCATATATTGTGGATCAAATAGAGTAAATTCCATCCATAGAAGTCAACATCCCTCAAGTATCCTCCTTATTCACAACTCTCTAGTGGAAAGTCATTATTTGCAATTTTAATGGCTTTTGGCCAAAACCAAAAGCATTACATTAGTGGGTGTTTTCTTCATGGTCGCCTAATTGTGACATTTACCTCTGCTCAAAAGGCTTTTTAGTTGTTCAATTTGATACACAAAAAGAACTCAACATTGTTCTAAACGATGGGTCATGGTTTTGGGGCAGAGCTCAATTATCTATTACTACGTGGTTCCCCGTTTTGATATGAACTACTTGGTGGTCACTATTATGCCAGTCTAGGTTATGATCCCAAATCTTCCCCTTCCATTATGGCACCATCAAGTCATTGAAGATAGTGGGAACAAACTAGGCAATTTTAAAAAAATGGACTTGGAAAAAAAGGAATATTTACTTTTGCTAGGATCTATGTGGAAATAGATCTTAGTAAAGGATTCAGTGCAAATGTCATGTTTCCTTCCAAACAGGACATCTCCAAAACTTAGGTCCTATGGTGAAAAAGATCCAAAAATAAAAAAGAAGCAAACAAACATATCCAAAGGATGATAGTTTAGTGATCCTAATCTCACGAAAGAAGAGGAGGATGAAAAAACAGAGATACACTTAGAACAAAATGAAGATATTGGGGATGAGGAGAATGAGGTACACATTGTTACTGCTCCTCCCCCATCGTCAGGTCTGAATCATGTAGATCAATAGCCCTTGACTAGTTCAGGTGGCAACAAACGAGCTCATTCCTCAGAGGATTCAGAACGTGACAAAGCCCTCCACATTTGGAGGTGGTAAATGATATAGCTCTAGTTCTCGACCCAGATCCTCATGGGTGGGCAAAGGTCCAAAGAAGTAAGGACAAGAAAGGAAAATTCAGCTCAAAATGATCTACTTTATATTTCCTTTATATTTCTTTTTTCTTGTCTATGCTTGAATGTATATGTTCATATCATCTTTGACATGCACTATTTAGCTCATAAGTGTACTGACTTGCTCTCGTCATGACTCTCATAGCATACACACTTCGTGTGTCTACAAAATGTAATTTTTATTTTTATTAATGAAAATTAAACTTTTATCTTGTGGAAAAAAGAAGAATAAAATAAAATAATAAAAGAAAATAATAAAATAAAGAGGAATTAATGTATTAAAGAAGAATTAAATAGTAAACAAATTAGTGATTAGATTAAGAATAAGAATTAGAATTCTAAGGAGAAAGATTAATGTAATTTTTATTTATATTAATGAAAATTAAGGTTTTTTCTTGTGGAAAAAAAGAATAAAAGAAAATAATAGAATAAAGAGGAATTTAAAGGTATTAAAGAAGAATTAAATAGTAAACAAATTAGTGATTAGATTAAGAATAAGAATTAGAATTCTAAGGAGAAAGATTAATATGGCAGATAGAAAGTTAAGAATGAAATAGGAGGAAGAAGAGGGAAACAAGGGGACATATGAGAATTAGGCCAGAAGGGAAGGGAGAGGGTTACTGACATCAGTGTTAGGAGTTAAAAGGTTTAGAGAGGATAGCTCTAACCATCATTAGGGAAACTCTAGAAATCGAAAATCACCCTAACAACTTTAATAGAGAAAATGGATATCAGCTAAGTCATTCTTGGTAACCTTTATCCACTTTCTATCCTCTAAACCTTTCACTCCTAACATTGATGTCAGTAACCCTCTCTCTTCCCCTCCCTCTTTTTCTATTAATCTTTCTCCTTAGAATTCTAATTCTAATTCTTAATCTAATCACTAATTTGTTTACTATTTAATTCTTCTTTAATCCCTTTAAATCCCTCTTTATCCTATCATATCCTATCCTATCCTATCATTTTATTTTCTTATTTTATTTATTTTAATTTAATTTATTCTATTCTTATTTTATTTTAAGTTATTCTATTCTTATTTCATTCTAATTTAATTCCATTCAATTTCTCTTGCTTAGCTCCTTAACACTAATTCAAATTATTCTATAACTTAATTTAAGTCAACTTAATACTAAATAAAATTTGAAGTTATTTTAAATTAATGCTAATTAATTTTAACCTTTATCTTTTATTATCATTTAATTTAAATTATTCCTTCTTAATCTAGTTGAATAATTTGGATGTAACTATCCTATTCTAACGTAATTTAATATTAAATAATATAAATAATTAAGCTTCATCACTTCAACATTAATATCTTTAGTTTCATATTTTAATATAAATAAATAATTAGTTATTATAAATTAGTTTAATTTAAATTAATGTTAATTAATTTTAACCTTTATTTTTTATTATCATTTAATTGACATTATTCTTTCTTAGTATTAAATAATATAAATAATTAAACTATGTCACTTCAACATTAATATCTTTAGTTTCATATTTTAATATAAATAAATAATTAGCTATTTTAAATTAATTTAATTTAAATTAATGCTAATTAATTTTAACCCTTATCTTTTATTATCATTTAATTTACATTATTATTTCATAATCTAATTTCAAGATAACTATCCTATTCTAATGCAATTTAATATTAAATAATATAAATAACTAAGCCTCATCATTTTAACATTAATATCTTTAGTTTAATTTTTAATATAAATAAATAATTATTTTCACTTTAATGAATTTGAACAAAAATCTATTTTTATTATTTTTTTATTCAATTTTCTTAATCTAATTTTTCCCTTTCCTAATCTAACTCTTATTTAACTAGTTTTTAATTTAATTTAATAATATTATATATTTTTTCAATATTTTAATATAAATTGCTATTATCATTCCTAATAATTTAACCCTAATTTAATGTTTTATTATTTAATTTATTTTTCTTTCATTTTATCTATCTTTCCCAATTATTTTAATTAATTAATCTTATTAAATATAAATATTAAATATTAATAAATATTCACTCCTCCTCAAGCTCTTTAATAGTCATATATTTTATTTATATATTTTTGATCTAGCACTTTTCGTAACATTAATTTAAGATTTTTGTCCTTGAAGATGGATGAAGTGCTAGGGGAAAAGTTGGACACCTCAAAGTTCAAGGAAATTTTCACAAAATCATAATGTTAATTGTGAAAAACTACATGCTAAAATTGTATTTTTGCACGTTGGAAGACTTCCCATCCCCTAACATGTGTTGTCCTTCACTAGCTATGCTACCTTCAAGTTTCATTGTTGACATTAAATTGGTGTATAAGACCTGGTATTTATAAGACAAAGGATTCCCTCCATACAATGATTTAATTAATTTATGAAAATTTACATGTCTTACTACATTTGAATTTAAACTTATAACCTTCAAAGAAAAAACACATGTTCTTAAGTATTGTTAAATATATATAAACATATATCCAAATTTATATATAGATTTCAGTGGGGGAGAGAATCCCTGCTGAAGAATCATAATACATCTTATATCGCCGAAGCGAGCAGATTCATCATACAATATCGCCGAAGCGAGCATTATCAAACACATCGAAGAGCTGGCAGCAACAACGCGCATCGCGCAGGATTCGAACATGGTTGGGAGGTGCGAAAGCCAACCGTCCCAACCACCATATCATGCACACCGGGTGTATAGATATATTATAGACAAATTTTATACTAAATTATATTTTAAAAATAAAATTAAAAAAATTAAAATATAATAATCCAAATAAAAAATAAATCTAAATATTCTATTTCTAAAGATTCTTTCTAGAATTATTATTATAATTTTTTTTGAACACTATTATTATAATTTTACACCATGATCATGATAATTATGTTATTATGAATGAGGTTATAACTTCTATTTCTAAAGACTTTTTTGATCATTTTTATTATAATTTTTTCTTTGAACATTATTATTATAATTTTAATAATATGATTATGATAATTATACTATTATATATGAAGTTATAACTCCATCATTCCAATTATTTAAAATAGAAAAATTCAACACCTATAAAGAGTCCTATTTCAATCAGGCAATCTTAACCAATAATATTTACAATCTCGAGAATTCTTTTCAATTTTCAACTAAACATCTTATCACTTTTCAATTATGTCATTTTAACCACTAATATTAATATTTACAATCTCAACCATTCTTCCCAAATTCCAACTAAACATTTGAAAAATATTATTAAAAAACTGCGTCCTCTTATTGTCAATGGTCAGTTAAGGAAAGATGCCAATAAACAAATGTGAAAGGATTGTGACAGCGACACCACCGCCACAGCACGTGTGTGAGGGGACATTTCGTTATATGTCAACTTATGACTTTTTCTCCTCTTCTTCGCGTTTCTTCCACCACCTTACGCGTTTCACAGATTTTCTTCAACCCTCTTACTACCTTTCCACATTCCAACGACTTCCAGGTTGGTTTCTACTGAATCAGACCATGATCCAAAGTAATTAAATTTATCTCATTATTTTTTTTCACAAAATTTATTATTAAGCCGGTGTTGCATAGCGATTTAGTCCATGCTATTTAAATTACAAATTATGTTTATTGGATAAACAATTTATAGTGATTAGTGAGAGTTAATAAATTGAGATGTGAAATAGATAAATTAATTGTTTGCTTAGACACACTTGCATAAATTTTGGTGGGTAGTAATCAATAATAAGTCAACATATTTACAGTTTTACTCCTACATAAAGTGTTAAGGAAAACATAAATAATAGTAGGAAGTAACTCATCGTAAATATATTTATTTATGTCTTATTCCTATCGAGTTTTTATGCAAAGTCTTGCTTAAATTATAGCTGAAAGTAATGCATGGTAAATAATTTAAATATGTTATTTACCTAAGTATGAGTTATTTCCAAGGATTTTATTTTTGCATAGTTTCTTTACAAAGTTTAAGAATGAAAAATTACAACACAAATATCTAAAAGTCATGCATGAATATTGAAACTATATCCATAAACTGCAAGCATATCTATAAATTATGACATAAAATATGTGAGGCAATTATCCACATGGCATTATATCATGCAAAGGTTGCAATAAGACCTTCAAATTACAGTCCAATCAAATGCTTGAATTTTTTTTTAATAATATTGAAAATATATATATTTATATTTCTAAGTTAAACATTATAAGTTGCATTGGTCTATGTTAAACTAATAGTAATCAATAACTAAATTAATCGTTGGAATCTACCAAAGTAAAAACTAATAACCTAAATGTCACTTAGTTTGTTTAGGAAATTTTAATTATGAAGGGCAATTTGAAAGTGCTTCATGTTTATATATTTTTAGTTTTGGTTTAGTTTGTTGATATTTTTCCATCAGTATGGTTAAAGCATCAATGTGATAAACATATATGTGCATTAGTGATTAGTAACAAAGAAAAGTGTGGACATCTCATTTCATGTATTTGAAAGTTCTTGTCTTTTTCGTGCATATAGTAATATAGGCAGCATCGTGCAATACAAAATGGCCTAGGGACGAAAAGAGGTGAAGACTCAAATTTGAGTCTTATGTGTCAAAGTGTGTAGCAGTCAAATCCTACCCAAGTCTACCTAAGTTTAGTTTGTTGGAATTGTAGAGGTTACCCTTGGAGGAGGTGATGGCGGGTCTGCAGGCTTTAGAGACAATCTTGCTATTCTGTCGGCAAGCTCTTCTATATCTTGATCAAATGCCCTTCTTTCTGTTCTGGACACATCAGTCATTAAACTGATGTTTCATTTCTTGGGAAATCCCATTACCATACTTGTTTAGCACACAGGCTCTTCAAGAACTCTTAAAAGAAACATATCAAAAATAGACATGCGCATACAATATTTATATTTATGTATTTACCTACGCACAGCCGTAGGATGTTCTCCTCTTTCTGGATATCACCGCAGGTTATAGTCAGAACTTTCTTATAACCAAAGCTCATGTGCATATATTGTATAGGCAAGGCATATATATATCTCTGTGCTCTCCATACAAACTCATTCCTCCTGAACAGATATCCTCTTATGCGATAGTTAACACTTCCGCGGGATTTGATGAGTGATTATTCCACCTTCGCACAACGGTTCAGGCGATACATATATACTGGCATTTATATTGAATCGCCCTCAATCTCCTTACTCAGCTCTGTCTTAATATGTCTCCATTCGAACTGCAGGTATTCTGAACACACAACGCCGCTCCTGAGGTCTCCTCGACGCCACTATAATGTTGAAACATTATTCTGCGCAAAACAGAGGAATTGGATCTGGTTGTAATGAGATGAAATTAGAACGCTGGTTCTAATACCCACAGTCGAATAATAATCAGAGAAACAAAAGGTCATTCACGCCTGCTAACGCCGGTTCTAATGCAATTATTCTGCGACAATATGGGTTGGATCCGCTGGATTCATAACTCCAAAGTTCACCTACGCTGGAGCACACTGAAGGCCTTAATTGCATGAAATTGGATTACACACTGAAGGGCGCACGGCACTTATAAAGTCTAAACACATTATAACATGGAATCAATTTAAACTGTGTATTAATTGGAGAAGAAACTACTCCCATGTTTAACGTGGAAACAGTGAACGCTTCCACCTCTCAACGAAAAGAATAATAAACTACATACGCAGATTTTTAACAACCATTGAACTAGAATTGCCAGAGATAAATTTCACAGTGATACTTCTGGCATCTCGCCCACACACTTTATTCCATAATCTTATGAATATATATATACAGAGGCATGAATAAAAATTCACGCAGAGCGCATGGTTTCTTGCCTTAAAGTAGGCTCAGGCGCACTCTTTCCTTCTTTTCTTGAGAGATTTTCTGCCTTTTGTTTTATAATCAAAGATAGGCATTTTTTTTATCCTTATCTTTTACAAAAGCAGGCTTTTCCTTTTTTTTTTACATAACGATTTAAAGCGTGAAGCTTTATCCTCCTTCTCATCCTAATTTTAACTGAAAACATAGAAATTCTATCCCAAATTCTGCTCCTAAACTATTTCCCTCATACCCTTTTATTTAGAAGAAGAATATTTACATAATCTTCACTTCCTACTTTATTTAAAATACCAAAATATTAAAATTTATCACACCCCCTTTTTACCCCATATTTACAATTCAGAATGGTCTTGATGCTCCCGCATCAGGAGGGGACCTGGGTTAGGGCCTATTGTGGAAGGTAGAGACATAATTTGTCTCACGGAAACTCATGAGCATGATGGTTGCAAAACTCCTATGTTTGACAGTTATTTGAAGTTGACATTTTGGAACAAGGTAGCAGAAAATGGCAAAGGGTAGGGGGAATACTAGTTTTAGTGAAAGAAAAAGAAGGTCGTCACATTCAATAAATTAAAGAAGATGCAAATAAACAATATTTATGGTTGAAAATATCAGAGAATGAGAATCACATAAGAATTGCAGCATGCTATTTTGCCCCTCAAGTCTCAAAAACTTACAAAAATAAGGGGCTTGACAGTAAGGATCGGTATGCAGCTTTAAAAAAAGATATTTCCATGTACTCTCAGTAGGGAGAAGTTCTTTTAGTGGGAGAATTCAATGCTAGAACAACAAATAATCAAGCTAGCATTCTTTGTTGCAAAGAGGATAACAATCCTATTTGGTTCACTGAAGAGGAGAATCCACAATGGGTGAGGTGTTCAGAAGATGACAAAGTTAGCAATCATTTTGGAGAGGAGTTGCTTACACTGTGTGGGGCTTTCAACTTAATTATTTTCAATGGTCTAGATAGATGGAAAAGGTCTGGGAACTTCACTTGCAACACATACAATGGGGCAACTGTTGTTGACTATGTGATGTGTTCACAAAGCTTGATATAAAAAATAGACAAAGTTAGTACTAGAGAGCATATTTGGGACTTAAAATCAAACCATAACCCAATTTATATAAGGTTATCATGGTTAGAGGAAAGGCAACATAGGAGGAAAACCCAATGCTTTCGATAATCACTATCAATGGGCAAAATTCTTCTAACACAAGAAAATTGTACTATCTTCAAGACAATGTTAGAGAGATTAATTCGAAAGGAGAAAACTAGTTTCAAAAGCTTCAACAGTCATGAGTTAACAAATATAATTCAAAGTGCACTTGAGAAGTGCAAAAAGGCAAAAAATAGGAAATAAGAATCAAATTGTTTTCGTGTAAATGCTTGGTTTGATGAGGAATACAAAATGGCAAGGAGAACCTTGAAAAAGGCAGGAAAGGAGAAGATGAATGTAAATTTATATAAGCAGGTACTAAAAATGAAAAAAGATGAGTTCATGCAAACAAGGAGAGAAGAGTTAATATATTTAAGCAAGAATAATCCAAGGCTTTTCTGGTAGAAACTGCAACCAAGGAAGAAGAAAATTGAAAATAATATTACAACCAATCAAAAGTTTGAATATGCAAGGCAACTCTATGATGAACCCCCACCTAGGATCAACACAAATTCAAAGCCCTTCACGTTACAGGAGGTGGAGAATGGAATTAAGAAGCTGAAAAATAGGAAGAGCAAAGGACTTGGTTGAACTTCAAGCAGAGTATCTAAAATGGTGGATGAACACTCTTGCACCACACATCATGGGAATATTCAACAACATCATTTAACAAGGATTCCCAAGTGGCTGTACAACTAGCCTAGAAATACCCCTTTTTAAAAGTGGAGACATTAATAATCCATCCAACTATAGAACAATTATGATCAATCCTTTGTTTGCAAATCTTTTAGGTAGCATGGTAGAAGACAAAATTAGTAAGTGGGAAGAAGTACAAGAAAGGAGGGCAAGAGGACAAGAGGACAAGAGGACAAGCGAGTTTTAGGCTGAAACATTCTACAGTGGATCATGGTATCACATTGAGACACATTGTTGAAAAGGTTTGGGAGGACAAAGAAGAAGTATTTTGCTGCTTTGTTGACTTCAAAAAATCATTTGACATAGTCCCTAGGGATAAGTTGTGGCATATAATGGAAGAACTTGAAATTCTTGTGCATTATAGAGTCGTTGTCCATAGACTTTATGAAGAAGTGAAAGTCAAAATTAGAACCTCAACAGGTATTTTAGAAAGCTTTAGAAGTGACATTGGAGTCAAGCAAGGTTACCCTCTATCCCCTACTCTTTTTGGTCTATATAATGATAAATTGGAAGAGTGGCTAAATGTGCAAGGTGGAGATGGTGTTCGGTTGGGGAGTTTGTGATAAAGGTTCTTTTATATGCTAATGATATTGTATTGATTTCTAAATCGGCCCATGGATTGCAAATGCACTTATATGCCCTTGAGCATTTTTGTAGAGTAGTGGGGATGCAAGTCAATACTAGCAAGACCAAATTAATGATTTTCTCTAATAAAAGAAAGCAGATCCAACATACTTTCTTCTTTGAAGACAACATTCTTGAAGAAGTAAATTAGTACAAGTACCTTGGTATTGATTTCAACAACAAACTCAATTGGGAGGATTGCAGAAAGAAGAGAATTTTAGGAGGGTGTAAAGCATTATATGCTCTTCAAAATATATGTAGAGAGGTAGAGTTATGGGATTGGAAAACAATTAAAGTGCTTTTTGGACTCCTAGTTTTTCCAGTGATGCTATATGGGTGTGAATTTTGGGCTAGCAGCACTCCCGTCTCAAAATGGAAACAAATTGAGAAAATCCAAAAACGTTTGATCATGAGCAAGTTCAAAATAAAAAGTTCAATGCCTTTTGAGATAATGTTGAGTGAAACAGGAGCAAATCCCATTGAAGCAATTGCTATGATGTGGCTCATAAGATATCTAAAAATAATTGAGGAAATGAGAGTAGGTAGATGGCCTAATGTTATCTTCAATTAAGACATGTGTGAAAGAAAGAAAACATGGATGAAACAAAACTACACATGGATGCAAAAATGGAATATCTACCTCAATGCCTATCCCACAAATAGTAAGGAGCTAAAGGATTTTGTTATGGAGAAGTTTCGTAAAAAGGTATGGGGAAAATAGTTGGGTAGAAAGAAGAAATATTACACTGAGGAATTCAACCCTAAGTGTGATCTACAACAAAAAGAGTTCATTGGAGCTAGCATTTTGTGGAGGGAAAAGGTTCTTATTACTCAATTAAGGACTAACTCACATCAACTTTAGTGTGAAACAGGACAGTGGAAAAGGCCTAAAGAAGATTGGGAAGAATGAGTGTGTACATTTTTCACGTTTAGGGTTGTGGAATCGGAAAAACATTTCATTTTGGAATGTAATGCATTCAAAGACATCAGAGAATGTTATGAGAACATGTTAGCATCAGTTTCTTGGCATTGTCTTTTTAGTGAGGGGATTGTTGGAAGGTTGGGCTAGCTCATCATCAATTTGAATCAGAAAATGATTGTATTGCAAAAACAGAAAAACAAGGAACTAATGGTCTCATATACTATTTTTAGCCTCGTGGACCTTAAAATATCATTTCATTTCATTTCATTATGTGTATTATAAAAAGGTTGATACATCATATAAAAGTCATAATCGGTGTGTAATGTGTTATCTAAGAACTTATCTGTTTAATTTTGTGTACAATTCGATGCTTTTTAAATATGGCATGCATTAGTATGTAATCTATGTAATAGAAATAGTGTTTAGAATATGTGTATATGTCTCGATGCCTTTAAGTATATTACATATTGGTGTGTTTACCTACATTATAAGTACCAAAAAAAAATTTCCACAAAAACATCTGTCTATTAAAAAAAAACTAGTTATAGTTAACATCTATTTAAATAACTTCAAAATCTTTGATCCGTAAACTTCCGCAGATATTCCACTGGACAGTTCGTCACAATATATCTAATAATATTATATTAAAAATATGAGATTCTACACTATTACAGTTTTATCAAACTTTACGATCTGTAGATTTAACTGTAATTAGTGCATGCATGCGAATAGAAATTATGCAGAAAAGTAGAGAACAACAAAATAAGCTCACACACACACAAGGCACATGATATGCTCTCTGGGAAACCCTTTCGGGGGAAAACCAAGCTAGAAGGTGAGGCCAATTCGCTCTCTTTCTCTGTCTAGAAATATGGTTGCAGGTACAAAGAAGTAATACCTATGGCCCATGGGCTGATATCACAGGCAGATCCTTTCTGTATGCTCTACCTCCTATCTCTCCTGACTATGTTTTCTCAGCTATGGAACAAAATGTCCTCGAAAGAATGGAATGCATCTTCCTCCTAGTGGCCTGGTAATAACACAACCTGATAGCCTAATAGTGGTTAATTTTGACTACATCAACTCTTAATTATAGTTAAAATGCATACGCTTCTAGAGAATTTTACATAATAATCACATGGCTAGCCTCTTTTCCATGAATAATGGGGGTTGATGTGGCATCCTCCTGAACTATAGGTGTGAAATCAGGAAGGTCATCTTCTGAGTGGCATAACTTTTGCATACAGACTCTGATTGACGTGATTCTTGCACCGTTGGAAAGATCTATGTGTGAAAAATATCATGAAATTTTGTCTCACAAATGAAGTAAAGTTTTACCCCCAAAAACCATCATTTTATGCCTCAAAACACTCCCGGAAGGTTTCAGACCCTGTTTTGCCAAACTAGGTTATGCCGGTAAAAATAGTCCCATGAATTGTTTGTCATTGAGATGGATGACAAATAATATGATGATCCAATAAATTTCAATCCTACACTACAAATGGTGGAGGTTATACTAAATGTTTTTTGGTAAAATTTGTTGAATCTCGTAACACTGAAATAATTTGCAAAAGCCTTCATTCCAAGGTGTTTTTCTTGTAGTGTTTTTAGCTTCACATGCTCGAGCAACCAACCATAAATCATGGGATTTCATATTTGTTTAGACTTGATTGGTCTCATCGTCATTTATCTACATATGTCAACAAGAACAACAAGGATGGGTAGTGATCTTCTTGTGGGTTTCTTTTGGAGCCACCCTCAAATACCCCCTTACTTGATGATTTTGTGAGTAACATCAATGATTTTTCCTTTGCGTGCATCAAGAAAGATGATTACATAAACCCCATCAACCTCTAGGTTGAATAAGCTTATGGCAATATAGGTAAACCTTGGCATGCTTCTATTCTATTTTCACCTAATCATGATCCTACCTTAGTTTTTACCCAAATGGTGAAGGAAGTTCCGGCATATTCTTACTTAAGGTATGATGTTTCATTATTTTGGTTTGTGACCAACATAAACTCTATGGTATTAATGAATTCATCAAATTGTTACATTGAATTTATGTTTTTACTTAGCATATTATGTTTTCTATGTTAGATTAGGGTAGGATGAATAACCTCTTTAGCACGAGCATTAGATTTAATTGTGAGTTTCATTTACTTTTTGCATTTTATGTTGTTTGAATAAAAATAATTGATGCTCACATTTTATGAAATTATTTGAGAGTAGATGTTATCAATATGTGTTTGATACCATTTCATTTACACGTGGATTTATTTCTCTCTCAAGGAAGGGATATGAAACTTTGTATTTACCCCTACCTTGTGTTTAACATCCATTTGGTGAGAATGTTCTAGATTTATAGGTTTTTGGAGATTCTAGAGTTCTCATGCACCCATGAGATGATCACATGTCTAAAATTTGGATCCAACTATTACACCTCAAATTCTATGCAATGTACCCTATGCTTTTTCACCAAACCATCATGATGAGCCAAAAGTGTGATGATTGATGTATTGTAGTGGGCCATGTTGGGATGATTAATGTAAAAGTGTTGGTCTAGTTGGTATCCCAAACTCTTTTGGTGGTCGATCATGGCCCATCCTTTTAGTCTACATTTCAAGGTGCTTGGTTTTATTGTTGGATGAATACCCCTTAATGGTAGTAATGCCGCTTCATGCTATGAATTTATGTCCTAGGTAACTATTCAAGCATCTTGAGGTGCATCTACTAGGACACATGATCTAGGGGAGACCCTGGCCACTAATTTATTCTATATGTTATGTAAAGGTTTTGCTTTTATGTAAGGGTTGTCATATACCTATGGTTTACCACACCTATTTTATGCCCCACATGGACCTCTTCTCTTATGTATGTAAGACACACTTTTTTCAAGAGCTATTAAAGATTATGTTGCTTTTATTCATGCATTTTCAAATTTCTCAATGGTGTATCACATTTATCGAGGCAGTGTTGACATTATCCAACACATAGATGACATATGTGTGTAAATATAGACCTCATATACACATGTCATGTGAAAAAATGGAGAGTGCTTTTGTCATTTGTCACTTTTGGAGCTCAATTTCATCCATTATGAGGGATGACCTGCACGTTTGGACATTTTGATAGGTATGGGGATTATTCAAAGCATGTGATGACTTGGAATGGTGACTTGAGTGTCTTTCTATCTTTAATAAATGATATGGAACTCACTTTAAGTGATGTTGATGGCGTGGATGTGACTTAAAACCATGTTTGAATATTTTCTCACCCATGTGGAATAAGATGCTTTTGTTGGGTACTTATTGACCTTTATTATGAGGTAATTCTAACTAAAAGATCTATTGGACAAACATGGAATAAGATGCTTGCTCACCTTTTTTTTGAGGTGTCTCAAATGAATTTCAAGAGAACAATGAGCTTATAAGGATATTCACTCATCTTCTAAGGGAGATCTCCACCTCTTATGAGGGTTTTAAGTACATGTGGAATCATTGAGTTGTTATTATGACTTCGTCTTCTACTTTTCTAGATGACAAGTCTGTTTTACGTTGTTTGCTAAACTAAATTTAGGGAATAAGGAATGGGAAGGATTTAAGAGCCTCATCTATAAATAAAGGTACTCATGTTATTCCAACTAGTTGTGAATTGCTAGAGAATGATTTTTGCAAGCCATTAATAGAAATCTATCTTGCAGTTTTGGTGTCAATTCTTGGAGCTTTATCTTTTTTGGTTATTTTCTTGATTCAACAGTATTGTGAATGTTCAATACTTCTGCATAGATATCAATATTTATTCATTGAACGATTAAATGATCATTTGGAAGGAGGATGTTTAGGGTTTTTATATCTTCCATCTTCCTTAATTTCCCCGAGTAAGTGTGAAATCCCTTGTCTTGATTGGTTTGAAGTATTTTTTTTTTCAATCCATTGTTAATCTTAATGGTGAATGCCTTCCCTTGAAGGAACCCTTTTTATAGGGCCTTGGTTTTCATGTGTTATCTTGATTAGATAAGTGACTATTTAACCCTAAGGTTGTAGTTTCTCTCTCTAATCCATAAGCTTTGGATAACCAAATCTTAGAGTGGCATACTTCTTGACCCTGTAATCCTTAAGTGGAGATAAGGCACTAAGTCTACTCCAAACAACCATCTAAAAAAATGACTAAAACCCAAAATTATTTTCTTCCTTGCCTCATCAAGATAAAAAAAAAAAAAATTAAAATCATAAAAGAAAAAATAAAATAAAAAATATGTATGCATTGTGTAGAGGAAACTAACAATTTATCTTGATTTTAAGACATATTTATGCATTGGTTTAAGCTTAGTTATTTAGAGCTAACCGGACAAGGAGGAAAAATGGAACTATATTTTTAAGATATGAGGCCTTATCTAACATTTTGTGGGCTTATTTAAGGTGTTTTACAAATATGTAAACTAAATTGCATTAATAGAAATCAAATATGGTAATACCCTAAAAGCTAGGTTTTGGTGCCTAAAGTGGATTCCAACCCTCTCTTAGCCTAAATTCATTACTATATCATTTTTGAACTTATCTAGCATATCTACTAGTGAATTTCACACCCTAAGTTCTTAATTCGTTTACCTTAAAGTTAGAGAATTTCTTGGTGAAACCTTAGGGGGATACACAACCCCTTATTTACCATGTTACACTAGGTTCATGGTTATTTATCATTCAATATTGTAATTTATCGTTGGTGGATTATTATTACATGTTATATTCATTTCCCTAGTAAAAGAAACCAAGGTCTCGTGTTCTAAGTGCATTTTGACATTCTTGGATCATTTTTCCTCACTCCAAATATGCATTTTTTTGCATATTTTTATCATAAATTAGATATGGAATTTGTGGAAAAGAGACAAGGTTTTCCTCGTCACAACATAATATCAAATGGTAACTCAAGAGTACCTCTCACTCTTGGTTTATGCAATCATGTGTCACTCTCGTGCATCAAAAGGTAACTTAACTTGTTCTCTCATCTAAACACTCATATCTACGTGCTACTTTATATTTACTATTGCAAATTATCTATATTTTATGCCTATCGCTTACTAATTAGCTCTTATCCCTCTTTATATTAGCATAGTTTGTTTCCCTTGTTTCTTGTTTATATTGTTTTAGGCATCTTATCATATATTAGGCATTAGTTTATCTAACCATGTATCGAGGTGTTTTTTTAATCAAATCATATTATTCACTCTAACAATTTATGTGATATGTTGGAATCACATTGATAAGGGTACCCCTCTTGGATTCAAGGATATAGCCTAAAGTGAAGGGGAAAGCACACTAAGGTGATAGTGTTGCATTTCTCAAGCATGGTTACCCTAATAGCACTATGGTTAGGACTTCCATAGGGGTTCTAATTTGGGAAGTTACTGAAAGTAAGAGAATTAGTCAAATACTAGGAAACAAGGGTGGTTCCTTTCTTTAATTTTACTAGTTTTTCATTCTAAAATAGAAAATTTATTATAATAGCAATAAATCAAGTGTTAAAAGTTGAAAATAGGTATCAATCTAACTAAACAAGGTAAAGACAAATGCTTGAACAAAAATAGAAATCAAGGACAAGGATGAATGTAGCAAGCGAATATTTTCTTCATCCAAGTTTCTTGTAATTTAAAGTAATTCTAGGGGCTATTCAAGAAAGTTATGGTTTTCAATTCGATATGTTACATAAAAATATGTAGTGTAGCTAAGAGAAATCCTAAAAGTTGAAGTTACTAGGAACTTCTAGGGGTCCTTTCTCTACCTATAATATTTCCCTAAATATGCATGATAATACTACAACAACAACCTATAAGCATAAAGAGACCCCATAGGGTTATTTCTTAAAACAGGACAAAACAAAAAATATATATATTTTTTAATTCTAAGTATAGCACGAAAAAGTGCCCCAAAATTGTGATGGAAATTTAGAAATAGGAGATAAAAATTGCATTGAATGAGTGTAGAAAACACCCCCAAAAGCTACAATAGATTAATGCAAAAAAAATAGTCTAGGAACTACACTAAATGAGTGTAGAAATAAGGTGAAATTTGCACTTTTCCTTAAATAGAAAGTAGAAGTTTCCAATTCATAACTAGGTCGAAGATGGAAGATTATAACTTAATGGTGTATGTAAAAATAGTGCATACGGAAACAAAAAGAAATTCCAAAATTTAAGCTATGAGTAAGAAGGTTGAGGGGGACAATAAATGTACCCACAACCAAGGAAGAAGATATTTATCTCTTCTCCGATGATGTCAACATCTATTCGTATATATTAGTTATAAAGGTAGAAAAATTATGTTGGCTTGATGGTTGTATGTTACCCAAAAAAATGGATTATAGAGTTAGAAAACCAAATTCTAATCCTACTTTGCATGCTTCAAAATCCTAACTTATTAGTTAAGTAAAGAAAAAAAATATAGAAACCACTACATTAGCATGATCTAGAGATATGAAAAATGCAAAGAATTTCCATTATTAGTGGGAAGACCAAAGAATACACCTTATGGATGAGCTTATTGAAGTTGGGGGCTCTTGGAATGGGTGCTTGGCTTCTTTGGTGTGGTTCTAACTCTTGCTTGGTTGATAAATAAGGTACCTAGGAAACAAACATAATATCAAGGGGAAGTGCTCCTCAAGATTCTAGTGATATTTTGAAGACATAACCTTATTTGTAATAATGGATATGTGGAGTGACCTCAAGTGTTTTATTTGTAGTGCAATGATGGTTAAACCCCCTTGAAATGGCCTTCCAAATAGTGGTTAAAGTTGAACAAGTCAAGATTAATAATATAAATTAGGTTTTATTATGATTCACATATAACTAACCTCCCATCATAAAATTTTGGTGCATCAATGAGGGATGGAAACAATTAAAATTAGCTATTTTTATGGAGCAATACCACTTTTGGGGGGGTATATCTACATTATCCAAGCACACTTTTAGGGGTGCTATTTGCATTATCCACTTTTGATTAATTTTATGGTTCAATTATGTTGTTTCCGATGAGATTGGGATCATATGATGGTAGAAAGGAGCTAGAAATGAGTGGTATGCATGTCAATATTGATGTATTTCTATATGAATATCCAAAATGCCACAAATGAGAATTTTTGATGTGATAATAGTTTGATTATTGATGGGAATCACTTCATAATTAATGCACATAAAAATAAATAAAAAATCTCTCTGGTAAATGCTAACCAAGCCAAAAAAATAATTAGCTCAAGTAGGAAGTTTGTATTACTCTTGCTGAGACAAAACAAACAAGGAGAAGAATCAATAAAGGTACTGAAATCTCTATAGGGATATACTAAAGCAAAGAAACACTAGTTAAAGGATCTTTTGTAGGCATATTGAGAAGTGTTCCAATAGCATAAGGGGTTACCACATAAGAGAGAAGTGAAGCAAGATATATAATTGTTTCCTAAGTCACCATGGCTAAACATAGTTTTTTAGAGATAATCCACACTAGAGATGAATGAAGTGAAGAAATAGTTGTACACTTGTTGGAGCAGAGAGTCATTTAACTAGGCACCTCACCTTATGGGCCACCTACCATTATAATGCCTAAGAAGGATGGGACTCGTGGAAAGTGTTTTGACTACGCAGCTTTAAATAAGGTCACCATCAATAATCAATTTCCTATGTCCATGATCAACGACCTACTAGATAAGTTACAACATGTTAAGCACTTCACCAAGTTCAATCTCAAATTGGGATACTACCAAATACAAGTAAAATCAATAGAAACCTTGAGTATTGCCTTTAATATGAGGCGAGGTTTATATGAATTATTGGTAATTCATTTTGGTTTATGTAATGCAGAAGATACATTTATGTGTTGAATGAATGATGTATTACATCCCTTTCTAGATTGATTTGTAATAATGTAATTGGATGACAAATTTAATTTTATCTCTACCCGAAAAGAACATATCTCACATCTCATGCATATGTTAGGGACCTTGAAAATCATCCATTGCTAAAAACCTTAAGAAATATAAATTTTCCTAATAGTCCTTGGTATACTTGCAGTATGTTAGTGGTGGAGGAGAATTCAATATTGATCTTGTGAAGATAGATGCCATAAATAAGTGGCCAAATTCTACCAATGTCATTAAGTTAAGAAAAATTTTGGACTAACATTTACCACTATAAGTTTATAGTTTCCTTTCAACCATGGTTGCACCCACTCCATGTTGTAACAACAAGTAGCAAGAGTTTCCAATGATGAAAAACATAGTTTCCAACCAAACGATAACCCACACTTGTCTTGTTGAGAGGAAATATATGACTGATGAGGATATCAACCAATATTTTGGTACTTTTCCCTAGCTTCTGATATTGAGATAACTGATTGTTGTCCTTTTCCAAATCGCATCTCAATGAAGCTATTTTAGCTTCCAAATTTGCACAATAGGCCTCACAGTCTTACATTTTATTTTTCAATGTTTCATTTGTTGTGTTGATTTTTTCATGCCATATTTTCATATCAGATACATCATCACTCTCTTCACTGGTTTCACTATCCCCTTGAGAAGAGTCTCGATCGCTTATTGTCATGAATGTAAAATCCTCTGCTTTATTTTCCTTTTAATCAAGAGTGTAGCAGGGACCATACACATTTTGCAACATGTCTAATATCTCTTTTGTAGTCTTGCAGTGTATCCCCTTAGCTGAATCATGTTATAGAAAACTTTCCACGATAATATTTTTGGCTTCCTCATTAAAATTATCCTGCAAACCATACTCTATTGACAAAGAGATATCTAAATCAAGAGATCATAAGTATGCTTCCAATTCCACCTTCCATTGCAAATAATTGGATCCAAGAAGTAAGGGAACTCCATTTGCTGCAAACCTTTCCATGATCTACCTCCCAATGGTGAAGTTGCAACAAAGGCACTAGCTTTGATACCAATTGTTGGAATCAGTTCACTACTAAGAGGTGGGGGTGAATTAGTAGTGATAATATTTATAACAATTTTAACTCTTTTTTTCGACTTTCTAACATGCATTACACATCATATCATTAGTAAATAAAACATGTAAAATCTTCATAAATTAACATAAATGAACCAAGACAAGCACATAACCATCAAACATTTAAGCGCAAGGGACACAAATATATCTCATGGAAAACCCTCTCCGAGTCACAAACCACCCATTTTGTTGTTGTTTCTCTACTTAAATCTATTAACCATCAAATCAATTTTTACAATGTCTTAGTCAGCCACAACCAGCAAGGAAGCCTCTCTCCTCTTACGACTTTTCACAGCACCACCTATTGGAAACCACCACTCCCATCAAGCCTCGCCTAGCCACCACTGGATGAAGAAACCTCCTACTCATCTAGGGCCTCATTTCAAAATTTTCATACTGGACCCCCAACAGAAAGCAGTAACAACCTCTCATTCACGCTCTTCTCCAATAAAACTCACAACTCTACAAGAAATTTTCTCAAACCCAAGCAACTCAATAACTCACCCAACATTACATGAATACTCTAGTGAAATAAAATCTTTACTACAATAAGGTTATACCATACAAATATTAAATTATTTTTCCTTTATCCTCAACCTACAATGCAAAGCATTTTTTTACAATACTTTGCCACAATCAATTTCTCTAAACTTCACTCCATGCATTATCTACAACACTTTTCCTTTCCTGAAAGTTATTGGTATGATGATTTGTCTCAAAACCTCTACAAAGACACTACAAGACACATTTATTTTCCTGATGGTGTGCACTTTAAAATTCTGTCTTGATCTCTTCTCAAATACACAACACACTTGCTACATCGACCTCAAGACATAAAGAAACTAACATGCACAACAACTCAATTTTTTGTAACTTTAGCTCTACATACACACTCTCCATTCTTTGCATCTAATAGCACCATTAGTAATCACACAGTGAAAAAATATTCCATCGCACTCTTCTTTACTTCATTTCCATGGAAAGGACTGTGGGTTCATACAATGATTTGTCACTTCAAATGTTCACAATTTTTTATTCCTTTTTTTATATAGATAATTTACTATGCATGTGAATTGTCTTCTCTAAACAATCCTCACTTCTATTATTCTCTTACTCTACCATATGCACATATCATTCATGTGTGTTTAGTTAGAGTTTCATGTGCATTGCCTTGACATCATCACAACTCAAATCATTGAGCGTCTAATCCATGCACACACATAAATACTAAATTGAGTCTCACATTTATTTATTTTTTGTTTGACTTGATAATTGTAATGTGGAAAAAATCAACCCACTAGGCCAATGCAGACTTGATCCACAACTCGAATAAGTATAATTACTACAAACATCACATAAAACAAAGAAATTCGCTCCTAAATGGCAAATCAAATCATTCAATGTGATTACTCCATATTCATTGTGTTCCACTACCTCCATTATGAGCACTTAAACATTATATTCACACCTTCTTGGAGTCGAATCCTCCAATCAGACATTCTAAAAAAAACATTGGGAAATTACCTAGGTTGGTATTCATACCTTTTATGCAAAAACATGGGAAATTACGTTGGTCGGAGCCTGTATTTTTTCTTTTTGTGCACAATATAAGGGTAACTCGCCCTGCATAATAGATGACCTGTGTTACTTTCTCAAGTAAATCAACCTTCTCAATACAAAGGGTGCATTACCAATTTCACCACCAAATCTTGAAAATCTTCATCAACCTTCTCTTTTTCAAAGGCATGTAAGAAAAACAATTTTTCTGCTTCTATGGGCTCCAATCTCTTTAATTCATGCTACAAACAACCTTTGAATCATTTTAGCACCCCTCTATCTCGAGTTGTCACTAGAATTACAACATTTGGATGCAAAACATTCAAGTCGAGGAGGTCAGCTAATTTCTAATCTTGACGAATATCATCCAGAGAAATGAGAATATCCTCAACCATGTTTAGATGTTTTCGCAACATCTCTTTCCCTTCACTAGGGCTTCTCACATTCCAATCGACATGTAAGAGATCCTTGAGAAGTAATGTTTGCATAGCTTGTAATACCTTGTTTTTAATTGTCTCTCTCGTGTTGGAAAGGAAGCAAGTTTCCTTGTAATTCCTGTGTAGGTGGTTGTAAAGAGCTTTGTCCAATGTGGTCTTGCCAATGCCTACAATCCCTATAACTCCCACAATAGTGGCTTCTCTTGTGAGTGTTTAATGGGATTGAATGAGTGTGTATAGATCCTCTATTTTTTGTGTCAAACTTAAAAGGAACTTGGCCTCTTATAAGTTCACTCTATCAAACTGCTTCAGCACTTTTCAGGCACCTATAGGGTTTTTCAAACCTCTTCATTCTCCTGCAATTCCTCTGCAAAATCCCAAACACATCAACATCATTAGCAAAAAGGACCACAAGCCAAAACTAGGTTGACATCAATTCCAACCAAACACTGAGTCTTAATGCCAACATCATCTTAGCATTTCCAACTTGTTTTCATGCATTTATGCCTACTTCCGTAAGTTGTTATAAGAAAGTTGCTATAGGATAGCCTAGATTTGACAAGAAGACATAAATTGAATATTTACTTTACACACAAGAAAGAAAAATGCATCCAAAGCTTCTTAACACTCATTCATTCCACAACCATGTCTCACAACTTATTTTTCCTCCATTGTTCATCATTTTTTTCCACAATAGCTCAAAATCCTCATTTTTTTTCATCTCAGTCGACCTCAACAACATTTTCAACATCACCACCAACTTCATCTTGAATTATCGGAGCTCCTTGATGTCTCAAAAGAATGAAATGATGAGCATGAATAGTTTTTGTGACTGCTATAGGAGACTACACAGTCTTGTAACACCATTCAAAAACCCTATGAATCCAAGTCTCCAACACTCTTGAAGGAAATCACTCCATGTCACAAAGTTCCACATCTTTAGAAGCAACTTTAGCATTCCAAACACAACTCTCAACTCAATAAAATCACCCTGAGGAGCGACAGGATCTCTTGTAGGTGCTACAATATCTCTTGTCCAACAACAACAACATCAAAGTCACATGCAAAAGCATCAAACTGACCAACAACAACATCAACATCACCTACAGAAGCATCAAAGGTAAGGAACCAAGTATGAGTCTCCTAACCTCACCCTTCAAAGTTATCTTAATTAAGCACGAGAAAACATTGAAAGTGAAAAGGGCTGAGGAATTTATAGCCTAACTATCTAGCAAGGGTCTCAGCCAAATATGGTAGAGGACTTTACCTTTTCTCCATGTCAACCAGACATGTGAAAGAGAAAAATAAAAAATTTGAGAATGATTAGAAAAGTAAGTTGTTACCACTTACTAATGGTGTAGGCGGGGTGCATCTCACCCATCGCACATTGACCCCCATCTCATCAACTATGGAGAAAAAATTTCACTTAAATCGGTGCACTCCAAGCTTGTTTTGCATGCAATATTTTTTAAAAACCCAAATGAGGACCTACCATCACTACTGAAGAAAGATATATCTATCAAAATTTCAAATTATCACAAGAATATTTTTCTATGTTAGATAGTTTGAGTTAACCAGTGAAGTAGCTAGGTGGTTTAATTTCCTTCAAGAACATAAAATGGAAAATATTGATAAATTTCATGGACTAATTAGTTGATAAGTTTTCTCCTTCCCTATATTTGAAAAATTGTACATTTATTCTGAGCTATAGGATTCCCTTCTTCCACAGGAAACCCTAATTCATGGAGATGCACAGAACCAATACTCCCTTATACAAAAATTTTCTTGCCCAAATGTGTGAATAATTGTGTCATACCATGGGAGGGGGATTTACTAGAAGGGAACCCACACATATAGATTTAATTCATCAAAATCCTGAGGTTAGAGATATGTTGAAAAAGCTATAATTGGACATGGTTCTTTGAGAGATAAGGGGTTATGATGATGAGATTTCCTTAAAATTTTCTCTAAAACTACAACATCCTGAAGGTCATGAAATAGTCACTACAGTTAAGGGTTTGATCATATATCTTGATTAATATATCAATAGCAGAGTCACTACACTTCCAAAGAGGACTAAATAGAGTAAGGAGGAAAGGCATGAGGTAATCAATGAAAAAAGAGGGATTTTCCTCCCTCATGAGAAACCTAAAGAAGATAAGAATGGGATTAGGAGGGAAATCCTACCACACCCATGGGATGAGGATTCATATCACATGTTTAAATACATTTTTGTGAAGGGAGATTAAGCATTACCTATTCCTACCATTTCAAGCTCCAATATCAAATCATATTCCAAGTTTACTTATCTATCAATGAAAGGCCTAGCATCCGACATTTTCTCCTTCAATCCATGAAAGAAATGAGCACAACAGTGAAGGAGGGGAACATAATTACTTGACTCATCATGGATGACCTAGAACACTTGCAAAAACATATCTCATGGGAATATTTTATTGAGATTGATAGATAGGATTTTTTAGAAGCCCAATACGAACCTCAGACATAGATGGAAGAGGAAGAAACAGAGGCAGAAATAGAGGTAGAGACATGGTTAGTAGAGCACTAGACAGATTTATCAAAGCCACCAACTGAAATAGAATTGGCTAGGTTACAATTAGCAAGGATAGGACCCTAGGTCATGTACCACAGCCACAAATAGAGTCCCAAATAAATATAAAATGGCATCAGGAGGACATTAAAACACCAAGGAGGCCAGCCAAAAAGAGAAAAAAGGAGGCAACAAATATCACTAAAGCACAAGAAGGAAGGGAAGAAACTTTAGAGGAGGAAGAAAAAGAAATTTTTGCTACATTGGAAGCCCTAAGAAATCCAACAAAACGCAAGGCAAGAAGACCAATAGAACCTCCTTTTTATTTTAGAATAAGAAAGATTAATATAATATACTTTACTGGTAATATAAGCACAAAAGAAACTCTTGTCCCTTAGAAAGAAGAGCCTCAAAAGGAAGAAGCACGGAGACTAATGACATCAGTGGTACACTCATGAGTAACACCCAAACCTCCTAAGGGAAAAGAATTGCAATTACAAATAGAAGGACTAAGAATTCATCATGTAGGGCTATAGGAGCTAACAACAATGTTATAGGAGCAGCCTCCAGGACTACAGGAACAAACAACAAATCTACAATAGCATCTTGTAGGGCTACAAGAACACACAACAGAGCCATAAGAAGCTCCAAAAGGATCCTCTTCCTACTATTCTTGGATTGAGGCAGGAAAATTACTTCCTGTTCACTTAGCACCAATATTATTCTTTGAGGTTGAAGAAAAAAATGCTAGAAATCATAGGTGGAATTAAATTGCATAATCTAAGGGAGTTATTGATGATGGAATAATGGAGGAATAAATGGAAAATATGAGAGAGGAGATGTCACTCCTCGTATTTTATGAGGAAAATGAAAGCGAACACCTACAAAAAGAAAACAAACAGATAAGGTCCCAACTGCAACAAACCCAAATATTGTTGCAAGGGAAAGAAATTCAAGTTGCAAATATAGAAACCAACTTATGCATCATGACACACCTTTCCATGGAATCAGTGAGTTGTAGGAAACTATACAAAACTTACTCTTTGTTTCTAAAGGAGCAGTGGTGCCAATTTCATATTAAATTTCTTGCACAAAGAAGATCCCTCCCTCTATAGGATGTTAAATAATTTATTGACTTTTTCCTTCAGTGAAGCACAAAAGACAAGGCCAAGATTGTCAAGTTCTACATTCACAATTGATTTTGCCTAATATGACCATATGCGACCTAAATCCATATTTGGGAGATACATAACTAATGGCCCTAGCATCTTGGCTAAGGCATAAAGAGATCATGGCAAAGGAAGCAAAAATGTCCTTAGACATAGAGTTGAAAGAACCACTTTGGATCATACCAGAGCACCCTAATCCATCCATACTCACTTATACCCATGCAATCATAGCAGAGGACCTTAAAATGGTGAATATTTGTAAGCAAAGGCGGGTAGAGGCCATCCTCCACTTTGAGGACACATTTATACTATTGGGAGAATAAAGTTGATAGGCCTGCCAGAGGAGATGGCAGACACTGCCCTACAAGATGAAGATCAAGGAATATAATTCCCTAACAGGTTGTACTAGGAAAAACCCATTTATACAAAAGAATCATTCCAAAACTTAATACCCAATGGCTCAAACTCAGATTTAATCCTCCTTTACTACTATAACTTTAGAAATATCAAAGCTAAGAGGAAGATTCAAGAGAATGGTAGGACAATGAGACAAATGCTAGATTTTATCCAACAAGGAAAACCACCTACAACACAACATGGGATGTTAAACAAGTCATTAGGGAAATAAAATTAGGAAAAATAGGGAAAGGAAGAAGAATAGGTTTCTTAGAGGATGAGCAATAGTTTTAGTAGGGGGCTATGACGGGCCTCCAAATTAAGTATAACATAAGGTTCTTCTGACCTTTCCTATCCACATTAGACCTATCGTTTTGTACATAATGACATTTTCTTAGCTTAAATAAGTTCCTAGGAATGTTTGAGATGTTTATCATACTTTGTGTGCCTAATGTGTTTATGATATAGGATATTGAGAAGATTTGGCACAAATAATGAGGATATATAGTTAAAGAAATTTATGGAACATGTCCCCTGTTGCAGGATGATCAAACTTGGATGGCTTGAAGCATTAATTACTTATCCTTGTAGCTACGAGGTCAATCAAGGAGCATGATCCTATTTTTCAGGTATTTTCAAGGGAAAGCAATCCTCCTCTCAAGGAGGTTCCCCCTCATCATACTGTATAAATAAAGGGCTATAATAGCCCATTGGAAACAAGTACAAAGTCATAATGAGCTAGCAATAATCAAGTTAGTAAAAGCATTAGCTTAGAAGTTATAGTTCTGCAACTTTTCATGTACCAACACTTTAATTTAATGAAACAAGCTAATAACTTACAATTAAAAAATGTAATTTATTTTATATCATTATATTATTAAAAAATATCATTTATTCTTTTGCAATTAATTGCTTTACATTTGATATGAGACTCAACTATAAAGTTCGAAGCCATTATAACAAAGTTTGTTATATCACTTGTAAGAATTAAACTTATATAGAGAGAATAGCAATGGTTCCTCCCAATTACATAAGATAAACCCAATTAACATTCTTAAGATAGTATGTGTATACATAAATATAATTTTTTATTTATAATAATATGAAAAAAGTTAATCCCTATATCAAGTGAACCACACTTGTTGGTTTGAAAGGCGTGGCCAAAAAATTCTCTTATGTGATTTCTATTGAAAGAATTTGCTTAATTCATTATGGATCATAGAAACTTGAATACAAAAAATACATTAGTTGTATTTCTAATTGAGGTGTGTGATGTTTTAGGAAACACTTCACCCATCTTCAAAGGTAGAAAACTTAGATTAATGTAATGAAGAGTTCTAGATCAAGAATATATAGATAAAAGAATATATAAATAAAAGATATAACTATATAAATAAAATATATGACTATTAAGGAGTTTGAGGAGGAGCGAATATTTATTAATATTTAGTAATTTTATTTATATTTGTATTTTAAACCAATAAACCAGTAATTAAACCAGTAACTTCAGAATAGGGAATTAAACCAGTAACTTCACATCAAACATTATCTTAACGAAACACTCTATCATCATTTATGCAAACCCAATTAACAAATTTATCAATTTAATATTATTTCACTCCCAAATTAATATTATTTCACTTCCATAATAACTCTCATCTAACGTCGGGCTTCCACTGTGACAGTCCCGGGGCTCGACATCTGGTGGTTCCTGCGGTTCCGGGTTTCGCAGCTGCTTGGGGTTTCTCCGGTCCTGTTTTGGCGTGCTACGGCCTCGGCTCCCCTACTACCTGCGGTTTCCCTTGTGCAGTGATCATCTTCCTCTGCGGGGCTCGGGCTTTGGGCTGAGCGGCGGCGGCGCTTCGTTTTTCTTCCTCTGGTACCTGGGGCTTCACAGCATCTACAGTCCCTCTGTTTTGGCGGATTAAGCAAGGGGTATTTTGTGTTCTGTGCTGCGCCGCTGCGCGGGGACTTGGGATTCGGGCTTCCTGACTCTCTTCTTGGGGGCGAGGTGGCTCTCCTAGCCGCCTCTGCCCCCGGAACCGCCCCGCCTCTGCTCGTTTCAGGACCTGTTGGGTTCCTTTGCTGATGCTGGGCACATTTTTGGATCTTTGCTAGCCACCGTTGCAGCTATGGAGAGTGTTGAGGGATCTGAGGTGTAGAGTCGGTCTCTGCATCGATTCGTGCCACTCTTCTATGGCTGGTGCTGGTTAGTCTTTTTCCTGGCTTCTCTGGATTTGGGTGGTCTACATTCACTGGATCTTGCGGACTTTGGTGGAGAGTTGAGGGGATGGGCGCGGCTGCCCATTTCGTGCCTCTCCCCTCTGTTTTTTGGCAGCCATCTGAATTATTTCTGCTATCTACAGGAGCTTTCGATTTTTTAATGTTTTTATTTTAGCTTGTAAGGGTTGGTGTTACACCTGTTGGGGTTTACATACCCTGTTTCTGGAGGCCCTGTCTGAGGGCTGTATCTGCATACTTCCCAGAAGTATTGGTTATTGTAAGTGGTTTTTTACCACACTCTTGCATATGCTTTGGCATCTACAACATGTAATCTCTATTATCTTGTTTTTAATAGAAATTACGAACTCTATTTTCCCCGAAAAAAAAAAAAAAAAAAAAAAAAAAAAAAAAAAAAAAAAAAAAAAAAACTCTCATCTAACGTCAAAACGAGGAGCATAAATGTCACTTTCTACATGCGAATGAAGAGGAACCCGATAAACCAGTGGAAATAAACTTTCATGAGAAGGTCCAAATGAGAGATCAAACACCAATCTCTAAATGAATGTGAAGGCACGGAAGATTCACTTTCAACAGATAAATGTCGACTCTAACTTTAATGGGATATCCAAGGTTAGATATTAAACTAAGGTTAGTTGAGTTGACAATGAAGCAAGGAGGAATCATTTTTAAAATAAATTACACCATGGGTTGGTAGCATAACAGAAAGACATAGTTTGCAATGATTATATATATATATATATATATATATATTTATTAAAGTTTTATTAATTTATAAATTATAATTCATGCGATCTTTTATATATGGGTAATGGTCTAAGACTTAGAGACATCTGTAAAGGAGTGAAAGCCTGCTAGAGACATTTGTAAAGGAGTGAAAGCCTGCCCTTACAGATCACCAGTGAGTTATTCCAGGTGGGGGCCGTTTTTTCTTGAATAAAAGTGATGAGTCAGTCTGCATTCATAATTAACAGCTAAAAATAATTATTTTTATTACTAATTTAACAACTAAATTATAATAAATTTTCCCACCTTTAAAAAAATAATTAAATTAGATCTCAAATATCAACTAATAATATTCCTTCACTGACGAATAACTATCAGGCAGTTTACAAGAGGTTTGGAAAAATGGCGAATAGGGTTTCGATGCCTCTGTGTTTACAAAACTCAGTCGGCCCTTTAAACTTTCATGACATTTCTTACGTGTTCCGACGAGGGTATCACTCATGCTGGCTCAGCTCTCAGGTATGTGACAACCCTTTCGATCTGGCGCTGGAATACATAGGGTTTGTTCTCCATACTGGTGGGGCTTGTGAATCTTATGCGTTCTCCGGAGACCTGGGCTATGGTCGTCTCAAATACTCTAAGGCATGCGGTACAATAATGCAAGGCATAGACTATGGCACCTTTGTGGACCTTGATTTTAAAGTTTATACTCAATATTCGCAGAGTCAAACATTATGGGTTTCAACTCACATTGATATAATCCAGAGGTACCTCTTCTCTCCTGTACATTGTTAATATTTTTCCCTATGCATGTCGCATCTCATCACGGGTTCGTCCTAAACCAATGATCCCCGTTTCTTTAGGGTTTACGAGTTTTAAGTGGCATGCCTTTATGAGTACACAGTCCTCTAGTGGGGCCTCTTTTCCACTTTTTGGGTCGGCATAGATTAAACCCTGTCAAATTTTTATTAAAAATCTCAATGGGGTTAGAGCTTTTTTCTGGATCAAGAGCTCGTAATCAATCATCTCTTTTAGACCGAAAATTGAGCAGGTTTGGGGATTATTGGTAACGTTTGATTGGTTACAATTTGAATGGAAAATCCTTCCAGATTCAAATTTGTTTTAAGAATATAAAGTCACCAAAAACTTAACAATCAATTTTTCCATTAGGTTGTGGAGGGGTCCATTTGGTGCAAAACTTCTAGCTGGTCTATTCGATTCTTTCAAGGATATTGTTAGGGGAAGGCATAGAATCCTATAGAAATATCCAAAACATCCCAGGACCATATATTGTAGATCAAATAGAGTAAATTCCATCCATAGAGGTCAACATCCCTCAAGTATCCTCCTTATTCACAACTCTCTAGTGGAAAGCCATTATTTGCAATTTTAATGGCTTTTGGCCAAAACCAAAAGCATTACATTAGTGGGTGTTTTCTTCTTGGTCACCTAAGTGTGACATTTACCTCTGCTCAAAAGGCTTTTTTGTGGTTCATTTTGATACACAAAAAGAACTCGACATTGTTCTAAATCATGGGTCATGGTTTTGGGGCAGAGCTCGATTATCTACTACTACGTGGTTCCCCAGTTTTCATACGAACTACTTGGTGGTCACTATTATGCCAGTCTAGGTTAGGATCCCAAATCTTCCCCTTCCATTATGGCACCATCAAGTCATTGAAGATAGTGGGAACAAACTAGGCAATTTTAAAAAAATGGACTTGGAAAAAAAGGAATATTTACTTTTGCTAGGATCTATGTGGAAATAGATCTTAGTAAAGGATTCAGTGCAAATGTCATGTTTGCTTCCAAACAGGACATCTCCAAAACTTAGATCCTATGGTGAAAAAGATCAAAAAAGAAAAAAGAAGCAAACAAACATATCCAAAGGATGATAGTTTAGTGATCCTAATCTCACAAAAGAAGAGGAGGATGAAAAAACAGAGATACACTTAGAACAAATTGAAGATATTGGGGATGAGAAGAATGAGGTACACATTGATACTGCTCCTCCCCCATTGTCGGGTCTGAATCATGTAGATCAATAGCCCTTGACTAGTTCAGGTGGCAACAAACGAGCTCATTCCTCAGAGGGTTCAGAGCGTGACAAAGCCCCCCCACATTTGGAGGTGGTAAATGATCTAGCTCTAGTTCTCGACCCAGATCCTCATGGGTGGGCAAAGGTCCAAAGAAGTAAGGACAAGAAAGGAAAATTCAGCTCAAAATGATCTACTTTATATTTCCTTTATATTTCTTTTTTCTTGTCTATGCTTGAATGTATATGTTCATATCATCTTTGACATGCACTATTTAGCTCATAAATGTACTAACTTGCTCTCATCATGACTCTCACAACATACACACTTCGTGTGTCTACAACATGTAATTTTTATTTATATTAATGAAAATTAAAGTTTTATCTTGTGGAAAAAAGAAGAATAAAATAAAATAAGAAAAGAAAATAATAAAATAAAGAGGAATTTAAATGTATTAAAGAAGAATTAAATAGTAAACAAATTAGTGATTAGACTAAGAATAAGAATTAGAATTCTAAGGAGAAATATTAATGTAATTTTTATTTATATTAATAAAAATTAAGGTTTTTTCTTGTGGAAAAAAAGAATAAAAGAAAATAATAGAATAAAGAGGAATTTAAAGGTATTAAAGAAGAATTAAATAGTAAACAAATTAGTGATTAGATTAAGAATAAGAATTAGAATTCTAAGGAGAAAGATTAATATGGCAGATAGAAAGTTAAGAATGAAATAGGAGGAAGAGGGAAACAAGGGGACATATGAGAATTAGGCCGGAAGGGAAGAGAGAGGGTTACTGACATCAATGTTGGGAGTAAGGATATCTCTAACCATCATTAGGGAAACTCTAGAAATCGAAAATCACCCTAACAACTTTAATAGAGAAAATGGATATCACCTAAGTCATTCTTGGTAACCTTTATCCACTTTCTATCATCTAAACCTTTCACTCCCAACATTGATGTCAGTAACCCTCTCTCTTCCCCTCCCTCTTTTTCTATTAATCTTTCTCCTTAGAATTCTAATTCTAATTCTTAATCTAATCACTAATTTGTTTACTATTTAATTCTTCTTTAATACCTTTAAATCCCTCTTTATCCTATCCTTTCCTTTCCTATCCTATCCTATCATTTTCTTTTCGTATTTTATTTTATTTTATTTTAATTTATTCTATTCTTATTTTATTTTAATTTATTCTATTTTCATTTCATTCTAATTTAATTCTATTCAATTTCTCTTGCTTAGCTCCTTAAGTCCTTTTGTATTTTTTATCTAATTCAAATTATTCTATAACTTAATTTAAGTCAACTTAATACTAAATAAAATTTGAAGTTCTTTTAAATTAATGATAATTAATTTTAACTTTTATCTTTTATTATCATTTAATTTACATTATTTTTCCTTAATCTAATTGAATAATTTCAATGTAGCTATCCTATTCTAATGTAATTTAATATTAAATAATATAAGTAATTAAGCCTCATCACTTCAACATTAATATCTTTAGTTTCATATTTTAATATAAATAAATAATTAGTTATTTTAAATTAATTTAATTTAAATTAATGTTAATTAATTTTAACCTTTATCTTTTATTATCATTTAATTTACATTATTCTTTCTTAATCTAATTTCAAGATAACTATCCTCTTCTAATATAATTTAATATTAAATAATATAAATAACTAAGCCTCATCACTTCAACATTAATATCTTTAGTTTAATTTTTAATATAAATGAATAATTATTTTTCTTTAATGATTCCATTTGAACAAAAATCTATTTTTATTATCTTTTATTAAATTTTCTTAATCTAATTTTTCCATTTCTTAATCTAACTCTTATTTAACCAGTTTTTAATTTAATTTAATAATATTATAAAAAAATTTCAATATTTTAATATAAATTGTTATTATCATTCCTAATAATTTAATGTTTTGTTATTTAATTTATCTTTCATTCTTTTTATCTATATTTCCCAGTAATTTTAATTAATTAATCTTATTAAATATAAATATTAAAGATTAATAAATATTCATTCCTCCTCAACCTCTTTAATGGTCATATATTTTATCTATATATTCTTCATCTAGCACTTTTCATAACATTAATTTAAGATTTTTTTTGTCCTTGAAGATGGATGAAGTGCTAGGGGGAAAAGTTGGACACCTCAAAATTCAAGGAAATTTTCACAAAATCATAATGTTAATTGTGAAAATCTGCATGCTAAAATTGTATTTTTGCACATTGGCAGACTTCCCATCCCCTAACATGTGTTGTCCTTCACTAGCTATGCTACCTTCAAGTTTCATTATTGACATTAAATTGGTGTATAAGACCTCCTATTTATGAGACAAAGGATCCCCTCCATACAATGATTTAATTAATTTATGAAAATTTACATGTCTTACTACATTTGAATTTAAACCTATAACCTTCTAAGAAAAAACACATGTTTTTAAATATGGTTAAATATATTATTAAATATATATAAACATATATCCAAATTTATATAAGTATTGTTAAATATATTATTAAATATATAAACATATATCCAAATTTATATATAGATATATTATAGACAGATTTTATAATAAATTATATTTTAAAAATTAAAATATAATAATCCAAATAAAAATTAAATCTAAATATTCTATTTCTAAAGATTCCTTTAACCATTATTATTATAATTTTTCTTTGAACATTATTATTATAATTTTACAATATAATTATGATAATTATGTTATTATGAATGAAGTTATAACTTCTACTTCTAAAGACTTTTTGATCATTATTATTATAATTTTTCTTTTTGAACATTATTATTATAATTTTACAATATGATTATGATCATTATGTTATCATTGATGAAGTTATAACTTCATCATTCCAATTATTTAAAATAGAAAAATTCAACACATATAAAGAGTCCTATTTCAATCAGGTAATCTTAACCAATAATATTTACAATCTCAAGAGTTCCTTTCAATTTTCAACCAGACATCTTATCACTTTCAATTATGTCATTTTCACCACTAATACTAAGATTTACAATCTCAACCATTCTTCCCAAATTTCAACTCTAACATTTGAAAAATATTATTAAAAAACTGCGTACCACCGCCACAGCACGTGTGTGAGGGGACATTTCGTTATATGTCAATTTATGACTTTTTCTCCTTTTCTTCGCGTTTCTTCCACCACCTTACGCGTTTCACAGATTTTCTTCAACCCTCTCACTACCTTTCCACATTCCAACGACTTCCAGGTTGGTTTCTACTGAATCAGACCATGATCCAAAGTAATTAAATTTATCTCATTATTTTTTTTCTCAAAATTTATTATTAAGCCGGTGTTGCATAGCGATTTAGTCCATGCTATTTAAATTACAAATTATGTTTATTGGATAAAAAATTTATAGTGATTAGTGGGAGTTAATAAATTAAGATGTAAAATAGATAAATTAATTGTTTGCTTAGACATACTTGCATAAATTTTGGTGGGTAGTAATCAATAATAAGTTAACATATTTACAGTTTTACTCCTACATAAAGTGTTAAGGAAAACATAAATAATAGTAGGAAGTAACTCATCGTAAATATATTTATTTATGTCTTATTCCTATCGAGTTTTTATGCAAAGTCTTGCTTAAATTATAGCGGAAAGTAACTCATGGTAAATAAGTTAAATATGTTATTTACCTAAGTATGAGTTATTTCCAAGGATTTTATTTTTGCATAGTTTCTTTACAAAGCTTAAGAATAAAAAATTACAACACAAATATCTAAAAGTCATGCATGAATATTGAAACTATATCCATAAACTGCAAGCATATCCATAAATTATGGCATAAAATATGTGAGGCAATTATCCACATGGCATTATATCATGCAAAGGTTGCAATAAGACCTTCAAATTACAGTCCAATCAAATGCTTGAATTTTTTTTAAATAATATTGAAAATATATATATTTATATTTCTAAGTTAAACATTATAAGTTGCATTGGTCTATGTTAAACTAATAGTAATCAACAACTAAATTAACCGTTGGAATCTACCAAAGTAAAAACTAATAACCTAAATGTCACTTAGTTTGTTTAGGAAATTTTAATTATGAAGGGCAATTTGAAAGTGCTTCATGTTTATATATTTTTAGTTTTGGTTTAGTTTGTTGATATTTTTCCATCAGTATGGTTAAAGCATCAATGTGATAAACATATATGTGCGTTAGTGATTAGTAACAAAGAAAAGTGTGGACATCTCATTTCATGTATTTGAAAGTTCTTGTCTTTTTCGTGCATATAGTAATATAGGCAACATTGTGCAATACAAAACGGCCTAGGGACGAAAAGGGGTGAAGACTCAAATTTGAGTCTTATGTGTCAAAGTGTGTAGCAGTCAAATCCTACCCAAGTCTACCTAAGTTTAGTTTGTTGGAATTGTGGAGGTTACCCTTCGACGACGGGACCTAGGTTAGGGCATATTGTGGAAGCCAGAGACATAATTTGTCTCACGGAAACTCATGAGCATGATGGTTGCAAAACTCCTGTGTTTGATGGTTATTTGAAGTTGGCATTTTGGAAGAAGGTAGCAGAAAATGGCAAAGGGTAGGGGGTATACTAGTTTTAGTGAAAGAAAAAGAAGGTCATCACATTTAGTTAATTAAAGAAGATGCAAATAAACAATATTTATGGTTGAAAATATCAAAGAATGAGAATCACATAAGAATTGCAGCATGCTATTTTGCCCCTCAAGTCTAAAAAACTTACAAAAATAAGGGGCTTAACAGCAAGGATCGGTATGCAGCTTTAAAACAAGATATTTCCATGTACTCTCAGCAGGGAGAAGTTCTTTTAGTGGGAGAATTCAATGCTAGAACAACAAATAATCAAGCTAACATTCTTTGTTGGAAAGAGGATAACAATCCTATTTGGTTCACTGAAGAGGAGAATCCCCAATGAGTGAGGTGTTCAAAAGATGACAAAGTTAACAATCATTTTGGAGAGGAGTTGCTTACACTATGTGGGGCTTTCAACTTAATTATTTTCAATGGTCTAGATAAATGGAAAAGGTCTGGGAACTTCACTTGCAACACATACAATGGGGCAAGTGTTGTTGACTATGTGATATGTTCACAAAGCTTGATAGAAAAAATAGATAAAGTTAGTATTGGAGAGCATATTTGGGACTTAAAATCAGACCATAACCCAATTTATATAAGGTTATCATGGTTAGAAGAAAGGAAACATAGGAGGAAAACCCAATGCTCTCGACAATCACTATCAAGGGGCAAAATTCTTCTAACACAAGAAAATTGTACTATCTTCAAGACAATGTTAGAGAGATTAATTCGGAAGGAGAAAAATGGTTTCAAAAGCTTCAACAGTCATGAGTTAACAAATATAATTCAAAATGCACTTCAGAAGTGCAAAAGAGCAAAAAATAGGAAATAAGAATCAATTTTTTTTCTTGTAAATGCTTGGTTTGATGAGGAATACAAAATGACAAGGAGAACCTTGAAAAAGGAAGGAAAGGAGAAGATGAATGTAAAGTTATATAAGCAGATACTAAAAAGGAAAAAAGATGAGTTCATGCAAACAAGGAGAGAAGACTTAATATATTTAAGCAAGAATAATCCAAAGATTTTCTAGCAGGAACTGCAACCAAGGAAGAAGAAATTGAAAATAATATTACAGCCAATCAATTGTTTGAATATGCAAGACAACTCTATGAGAAATAATCTAAGGCAGAGCCCCCGCCTAGGATCAACACAAATTCAAAGCCCTTCACGTTACAGGAGGTGGAGAATGGAATTAAGAAATTGAAAAACAGGAAAAGCAAAGGATTTGGTTGAACTTCAGGCAGAGTATCTAAAATGGGGAATGAACACTTTTGCACCACACGTCATGGAAATATTCAGCAACATCATTTAACAAGGATTCCCAAGAGACTGTACAACTAGCCTAGAAATACCCCTTTTTAAAAGTGGAGACATTAATAATCCATCTAACTATAGAACAATTATGATCAATCCTTTGTTTGCAAAGCTTTTCGGTAGCATGGTAGAGTACAAAATCAGTAAGTGGGAAGAAGTAAAAGAAAAAAGGGCAAGAGGACAAGAGGACAAGCGAGTTTTAGGCTGAAACATTCTACAGTGGATCATGGTATCACGTTGAGACACATTGTTGAAAAGGTTTGGGAGGACAAAGAAGAAGTATTTTGTTGCTTTGTTGACTTCAGAAAAGCATTTGACACAGTCCCTAGGGATAACTTGTGGCGCATAATGGAAGAGCTTGAAATTCTTATGCATTATAGAGTCGTTGTCCATAGACTTTATGAAGAAGTGAAAGTCAAAATTAGAACCTCAACATGTATTTTAGAAAGCTTCAGAAGTGACATTGGAGCCAAGAAAGGTTGCCCTCTATCCCCTACTCTTTTTGGTCTATATATTGATAAATTGGAAGAGTGGCTAAATCTGCAATGTGGAGATGGTGTTGGGTTGGGGGACTTTGTGATAAAGGTTCTTTTATATGCTGATGATATTGTATTGATTTCTAAATCGGCCCATGGATTGCAAATGCACTTATATGCCCTTGAGAATTTTTGTAGAGTAGTGGGGATGCAAGTCAATACTAGCAAGACCAAAATAATGATTTTCTCTAATAAAAGGAAGCATATCCAACATACTTTCTTCTTTGAAGACAACATTCTTGAAGAAGTAAATTAGTACAAGTACCTTGGTATTGATTTCAACAACAAACTCAATTGGGAGGACTGCAGAAAGAAGAGAATTTTAGGAGGGTGTAAAGCATTATATGCTCTTCAAAACAAATGTAGAGAGGCAAAGTTATGGGATTGGAAAATGATTAAAGTGCTTTTTGGACTCCTAGTTTGTCCAGTGATGCTATATGGGTGTGAATTGTGGGCTAGCAGCACTCCCGTCTCAAAATGGAAACAAATTGAGAAAATCCAAAAACGTTTGATCACGAGGAAGTTCAAAATAAAAAGTTCAGTACCTTATGAGATAATGTTGAGTGAAACAGGAGCAACTCCCATTGAAGCAATTTCTATGGTGTGGCTCATAAGATATCTAAAAAGAATTGAGGAAATGAGAGTAGGTAGATGGCCTAATATTATCTTCAATGAAGACATGAGCGAAAGAAAGAAAACATGGATGAAACAAATATACACATGGATGCAAAAATGGAATATCTACCTCATTGCCTATCCCACAAATAGTAAGGAGCTAAAGGATTTGTTATGGAGAAGTTTCGTAAAAAGGTATGGGGAAAATAGTTGGGTAGAAAGAAGAAATATTACATTAAGGAATTCAACCCTAAGTGTGATCTACAAAAAAAAGAGTTCATTGGAGCTAGCATTTCGTGGAGGGAAAAGGTTATTATTACTCAATTAAGGACCAACTCACATCAACTTCGGTTTGAAACAGGACAATGGAAAAGGCCTAAAGAAGATTGGGAAGAACGGATGTGTACATTTTTCACGTCTAGGGCTATGGAATCGGAAAAACATTTCATTTTGGAATGTGATGCATTCAAAGACATCAGAGAAAGTTATGAGAACATGTTAGCATTAGTTTCTTAGCATTGTCTTTTAGTGAGGGGATTGTTAGAAGGTTGGGGCAGCTCATCATCAATTTGAATTGGAAAATGACTGTATTGCAAAAAGAGAAAAACAAGGAACTAGTGGTCTCATATACTATTTTTAGCCCCGAGGACCTTAAAATATCATTTCATTATGTGTATTATAAAAAGGTTGATGCATCATATAAAAGTCATAATCGGTGTGTAATGTGTTATATAAGAACTGATGTGTTTAATTTTGTGTACAATTCGATGCTTTTTAAATATGGTATGCATTAGTGTGTAATATATGTAATAGAAATGGTGTTTAGAATATGTGTATATGTCTCGATGCCTTTAAGTATATTACGTATTGGTGTGTTTACTCTACATTATAAGCACCAAAAAAAATTTCCACAAAAACATCTGTCTATTAAAAAAAAACTAGTTATAACGAACATTTATTTAAATAACTTCAAAATCTTTGATCCATAAACTTCCGCAGATATTCCACTGGACAGTTTGTCACAATATATCTGATAATATTATATTAAAAATATGAGATTCTACACTATTACAGTTTTATCGAATTTTAAGATCTGTAGATTTAACTATAATTAGTGCATGCATGCGAATAGAAATTATGCAGAAAAGTAGAGAATGACAAAATAAGCTCACACGCACACATAAGACACATGATATGCTCTCTGGGAAACCCTTTTGGGAGAAAACCCAGCTGGAAGGTGAGGCCACTTCGCTCTCTTTCTCTGTCTAGAAATATGGTTGCAGGGACAAAGAAGTAATACCTGTGGCCCGTGGGCTGATACAACAAACAGATCCTTTTTGTATGCTCTACCTCCTATCTCTCCTGACTATGTTTTCTTAGCTATGGAACAAAGTTTCCTCGAAAGAATGGAATGCATTTTCTTCCTAGTGGCCTAGTAATAACATGACCCGATAGCCTACTAGTGGTTAATTTTGACTACATCAACTCTTAATTATAGTTACAATACATACGCTTCTAGAGAATTTTACATAATAATGACGTGGCTAGCCTCTTTTCCATGAATAATGGGGGCTGACGTGGCATCCTCCTGAACAATAGGTGTGAAAACATGAAGGTCATCTTCTGAGTGGCATAACTTTTGCATACGGACTCCGATTGACTTGATTCTTGCACCGTTGGAAAGATTTATGTCTGCAAAATATCTTGAAATATTGTCACATGAAAGAAGTAAAGTTTTACCCCCAATAAATGTCTTTTGATGCCTCAAAATGCTCCCGGAAGGTTTCAGACCCTGTTTTGCCAAACTAGGTTATGCCGATAAAAACAATCCCGTGAGTTGTTTGTCATCAAGATGGATGACAAACAATATAATGATCCAATAAATTTCAATCCTACACTACAAATGGTGGAGATTATACTAAATGTTTTTTGGTAAATTTTGTTGAATCTTGTAACACTAAAATAATTTGCAAAAGCCTTCATTCCAAGGCGTTTTGCTTGTAGTGTTTTTAGCTTCACATGCTCGAGCAACCAACTATAAATCATGGGATTTCATATTTGTTTAGACTTGATTGGTCTCCTCATCATTTATCTACATATGTCAGCAAGAACAACAAGGAGGGGCAGTGATCTTCTTATGGGTTTCTTTTGGAACCACCCTCAAATACCCCCTTACTAGATGATTTTATAAGTAACATCAATGATTTTTCATTTGCGTGCATCAAGAAAGATGATTATATAAACCCCATCAACCTCTAGGTTGAATAAGCTTATGGCAATATAGGTAAGCCTTGGCATGCTTCTATTCTATTTTCACCTAATCATGATCCTACCTTAGTTTTTACCCAAATGGTGAAGGAAGTTCCAGCATATGCTTACTTAAGGTATGATGTTTCATTATTTTGATTTGTGACCAACATAAACTCTATGGTATCAATGAATTCATCAAATTGCTACATTGAATTTATGTTTTTACTTAGCATGTTATGTTTTCTATGTTAGATTAGGGTAGGATGAATAACCTCTTTAGCACGAGCATTAGATTTAATTGTGAGTTTCATTTACTTTTCGCATTTTATGTTGTTTGAATAAAAATAATTGATGCTCACATTTTATGAAATTCTTTGAGAGTAGATGTTATCAATATGTGTTTGATACCATTTCATTTACACGTGGATTTATTTCTCTCTCAAGGAAGGGATATGACACTTTGTATTTACCCCTACCTTGTGTTTAACGTCCATTTCGTGAGAATGTTTTAGATTTATAGGTTTTTGGAGATTCTAGAGTTCTCATGCACCCATGAGATGATCACATGTCTAAAATTTGGATCCAACTATTACACCTCAAATTCTATGCAATGTACCCTATGCTTTTTCACCAAACCATCATGATGAGCCAAAAGTGTGATGATTGATGTATTGTAGTGGGCCATGTTGGGATGATTAATGTAAAAGTGTTGGTCTACTTGGTATCCCAAACTCTTTTGGTGGTCAATCATGGCCCATCCTTTTAGTCTACATTTCAAGGTGCTTGGTTTTATTGTTGGATGAATACCCCTTAATGGTAGTAATGCCCCATCATGTTAGGAATTTATGTCCTAGGTAAGTATTCAAGCATCTTGAGGTGTATCTACTAGGACGCATGATCTACGAGAGACCCTGGCCACTAATTTATTCTATATGTTATGTAAAGGTGTTGCTCTTATGTAAAGGTTGTCATATACCTATGGTTTAGCACACCTATTTTATGCCCCACATGGACCCCTTCTCTTATGTATGTAAGACACACTTTTTTCAAGAGCTATTAAAGATTATGTTGGTTTTATTCATGCATTTTCACATTTCTCAATGGTGTATCACATTTATTGAGGTAGTGTTGACATTATCCAACACATAGATGACATATGTGTGTAAATATAGACCTCATATACACATGTAATGTGAAAAAATGGAGAGTGCTTTTGTCATTTGTCACTTTTGGAGCTCAATTTCATCCATTATGAGGGATGATCTGCACGTTTGGATATTTTGATAGGTATGGGGATTATTCGAAGCATGTGATGACTTGGAATGGTGACTTGAGTGCCTTTCTATCTTTAAAAATTGATATGGAACTCACTTTAAGTGATTTTTAAGGTGTGGATGTGACTTAAAACCATGTTTGAATATTTTCTCACCCATGTGGAATAGTCATCCACTTGTTGGGGCCTTATTAACCTTTATTATGAGGTAATTCTAAATAAAAGATCTAGATGTTGGACAAACGTGGAATAAGATCCTTTCTCACCTTGTTTTGAGGTGTCTCAAATGCATTTCAAGAGAACGATGAGCTTATAAGGATAGTCACTCATCTTCTAAGGCAGATCTCCACCTCTTATGAGGGTTTTAAGCACATGTGGCATCATTGAGTTGTTATTATGACTTAGTCTTCTACTTTTCTAGATGACAAGTTTGTTTTATATTGTTTGCTAAACTAAATTTAGGGAATAAGGAATGAGAAGGAGTTAAGAGCCTCATCTATAAATAAAGGTCCTCATGTTATTCCAACTAGTTTTGAATTGTTAGAGAATGATTTTTGCAAGCCATTAATAGAAATCTATCTTGCAGTCTTGGTGTCAATTCTTGGAGCTTTATCTTTTTTGGTTGTTTTCTTGATTCAACAGTATTTTGAATGTTCAATACTTCTACATAGATATCAATATTTATTCATTGAATGATTAAATGATCATTTGGAAGGAGGATGTTTAGGGTTTTTATATCTTCATTCTTCCTTAATTTCCCCAGGTAAGTGTGAAATCCCTTACCTTGATTGGTTTGAAGTATTTATTTTTCAATCCATTGTTAATCTTAATGGTGAATGCCTTCCCTTGAAGGAACCCTTTTTATAGGGCCTTGGTTTTCATGTGTTATCTTGATTAGATAATTGACTATTTAACCTTAAGGTTGTAGTTTCTCTCTCTAATCCATAAGTTTTGGATAACCAAATCTTAGAGTGGCATACTTCCTGACCCTGTAATCCTTAAGTGGAGATAAGGCACTAAGTCTACTCCCAACAACCAACTAAAAAAATGACTAAAATAAAAAATTATTTTCTTCCTTGTCTCATCAAGATAAAAATAAACTTAAAAAACATAAAATAAAAAATATTTATGCATTGTGTAGAGGAAACTAAAAATTTATCTTGATTTTAAGACATATTTATGCATTGGTTTAAGGTTAGTTATTGAGAGCTAACCGGATGAGGAGGAAAAATGGCACTATATTTTTAAGGTATGAGGTCTTATCTAACATTTTGTGGTTTGATTTGAGGTGTTTTACAAATATGTAAACTAAATTGCAGCAATAGAAATCAAATATGGTAATACCCTAAAAGCTAGTTTTGGTGCGTAAAGTGGATTCCAACCCTCTCTTAGCCTAAATTCATTATTATATCATTTTTGAACTTATCTAGCATATCTACTAGTGAATTTCACACCCTAAGTTCTTAATTTGTTTACCTTAAAGTTAGAGAATTTCTTGGTGAAACCTTAGGGGGATTCACGACCCCTTATTTACCATGGTACATTAGTTTCATGGTTATTTATCATTCAATATTGTAATTTATTATTGGTGGATTATTATTACATGTTATATTCATTTCCCTAGTAAAATAAACCAAAGGTTTCGTATTCTAAGTGCATTTTGACACTCTTGGATCATTTTTCCTCACTCCAAATAATTTGCATATTTTTATCATAAATTAGATATGGAATTTGTTGAAAGGAGACAAGGTTTTCCTCGTCACAACATAATATCAAATGGTAACTCAAGAGTACCTCTCACTCTTGGTTTATGCAATCATGTTTCACTCTCGTGCATCAAAAGGCAACTTAACTTTTTCTCTCATCTAAACACTCATATCTAGTGCTACTTTGTATTTACTATTGCAAATTATCTATATTTTATGCCTATCACTTACTAATTAGCTCTTATCCCTCTTTATATTAGCGTAGTGTGTTTCCCTTGTTTCTTGTTTATATTGTTTTAGGCATCTTATCATATATTAGGCATTAGTTTATCTAACCATGTATCGAGGTGTTTTTTAATCAAATCATATTATTCACTCTAACAATTTATGTGATATGTTGGAATCACATTGATAGGGGTACCCCTCTTGGGTTCAAGGATATAACCTAAAGTGAAGGGGAAAGCACACTAAGGTGATAGTGTTGCATTTCCCAAGCATGGTTACCCTAATAGCACTATGGTTAGGACTTCCATAGGGGTTTTAATTTGGGAAGTTACTAAAAGTAAGAGAATTAGTCAAATACTAGGAAAAAAGGGTGGTTCTTTTCTTTAATTTACTAGTTTTTCATTCTAAAATAGAAAATTTATTATAATAGCAATAAATCAAGTGTTAAAAGTTGAAAATAGGTATCAATCTAACTAAACAAAGTAAAGACAAATGCTTGAACAAAAATAGAAATCAAGGACAAGGATGAATGTAGCAAGCGAATATTTTCTTCATCCAAGTTTCTTGTAATTAAAGTAATTCTAGGGGCTATTCAAGAAAGTTATGGTTTTCAATTCGATATGTTACATAAAAATATGTAGTGTAGCTAAGAGAAATCCTAAAAGTTGAAATTACTAGGAACTTCTAGGGGTCCTTTCTCTACCTATAATATTTCCCTAAATATACATGATAATACAACAACAACCTATAAGAATAAAGAGACCCCATAGGGTTATTTCTTAAAATAGGACAAAACAAAAAATGTATTTTTTTTTTTAAATTCCAAGCATAGCACAAAAAAGTGCCCCAAAATTGTGATGGCAATGTAGAAATAGGAGATAAAAACTACATTGAATGAGTGTAGAAAACACCCCCAAAAGCTACAATAGATTAATGCAGAAAAAAAAAATAGTCTAGGAACTACACTAAATGAGTGTAGAAATAAGGTGAAATTTGCACTTTTCCTTAAATAGAAAGTGGAAGTTTCCCATTCATAACTAGGTCGAAGATGGAAGATTTTAACTTAATGGTGTATGTAAAAATAGTGCATATGGAAACGAAAAGGAATTCCAAAATTTAAGCTATGAGTAAGAAGGTTGAGGGGGATAATAAATGTACCCACAACCAAGGAAGAAGATATTTATCTCTTCTCTGATGATGTCAACAATCTATTGGTATATATTAGTTATAAAGGTAGAAAAATTATGTTGGCTTGATGGTTGTATATTACCCAAAAAAATGGATTATAGAGTTAGAAAACCAAATTCTAATCCTACTTTGCATGCTTCAAAATATTAACTTATTAGTTAAGTAAAGAGAAAAATATAGAAATCACTACATTAATGTGATCTAGAGATATGAAAATTGCAAAGAATTTCCATTATTAGTGGGAAGAACAAAGAATACACCTTATGGATGAGCTTATTGAAGTTGGGGGCTCCAAAGCCCCTGTTTGGATTGGGTTCTTGGCTTCTTTGGTGTGGTTCTAACTCCTGCTTAGTTGATAAATAAGGTACCTAGGAAACAAACATAATATCAAGAGGAAGTGTTCCTCAAGATTCTATTGATATTTTGAAGACATAACCTTATTTGTGATAATGGATATGTGGAGCGACCTCAAGTGTTGTATTGGTAGTGCAGCGATGGTTAAACCCCCTTGAAATGGCCTTCCAAATAGTGGTTAAAGTTGAAAAAGTCAAGATTAATAATATAAATTAGGTTTTATTATGATTCACATATAACTAACCTCCCATCATACAATTTTGGTGCATCAATGAGGGATGGAAACAATCAAAATTAGTTATTTTTATGGAGCAGTACAATTTTGGGGGGTATATCTACATTATCCAAGCACACTTTTAGGGGGTGCTATTTGTATTAGCCACTTTTGATTAATTTTATGGTTCAATTATGTTGTTTCTGATGAGATTGGGATCATATGATTGTAGAAAGGAGCTAGAAATGAGTGGTATGCATGTCAATATTGATGTATTTCTATATGAATATCTAAAATGTTGCAAATGAGCAATTTTGATGTGATAATAGTTTGATTAATGATGGGAATCCCTTCATAATTATTGCACATAAAAATAAATCCAAAATCTCTCTAGTAAATGCTAACCAAGCCAAAAAAATTAATTAACTCAAGTAGGAAGTTTGTATTACTCTTGTTGAGATAAAACGAACAAGGAGAAGAATCAATAAAGGTACTGAAATCTCTATAGGGATATACTAAAGCAAAGAAACACTAGTTAAAGGATCTTTTGTAGGCATATTGAGAAGTGTTCCAATAGCATAAGGGATTACCACATAAGAGAGAAGTGACGCAAGATATGTAATTGTTTCCTAACTCACCATGGCTAAACATAGTATTGTAGAGATAATCCACACTAGAGATGAATGAAGTGAAGAAATAGTTGTACAATTGTTGGAGCATAGAGTCATTTAACTAGGCACCTCACCTTATGGGCCACCTATCATTATAGTGCCTAAGAAGGATGGGACTTGTGGAAAGTGTTTTGACTACGCAACTCTAAATAAGGTCACCATCAATAATCAATATCCTATGTCCATGATCAACAACCTACTAGATAAGTTACAACATGTTAAGCACTTCACCAAGTTCAATCTCAAATTGGGATACTACCAAATACAAGTAAAATCAATAGAAACCTTGAGTATTTCCTTTAATATGAGGCGAGGTTTATATGAATTATTGGTAATTCATTTTTGTTTATGTAATGTAGAAGATACATTTATGTGTTGAATGAATGATGTATTACATCCCTCTCTAGATTGATTTGTAATAATGTAATTGGATGACAAATTTAATTTTATCTCTACCCGAAAAGAACATATCTCACATCTCATGCATATGTTAGGGACCTTGAAAATCACCCATTGCTAAAAACCTTAAGAAATATAAATTTTCCTAGTAGTCCTTGGTGTACTTGCGGTATGTTAGTGGTGGAGGAGAATTCAATATTGATCTTGTGAAGATAGATACCATAAATAAGTGGCCAAATTCTACCAATGTCATTAAGTTAAGAGAATTTTTGGACTAACATTTACCACTATAAGTTATAGTTTCCTTTCAACCATGGTTGCACCCACTCCATGTTGTAACAACAAGTAGCAAGAATTTCCAATGATGAAAAACATAGTTTCCAACCAAACAATAACCATTTCCTCAAAACGATAACTCTAGCCAAAAAAACCCCCCAAGAAATAGGCCTAAAAACGAAAAGTGTGTATGTTGGAACGACCTTTCTTTTTTTGGGTAAATTTTCAACATTTTTTAAAAATGGAAGTGAAAAACAATTTTTTTTGTGCAAAGAACACCCTAAAAACAAAAAGTGTTGATGCTGGAATATTATTTTTTTTTGGGTGAATTTTCATTTTTTAGCAATGGCGTTAAGGATAAAATATCATAACTCCAAAAAACCTTAAAATTACAATGAATTTTAAGCATGGCATTAAAGATAAAATATCACATCTATGAAAAATCTTAAAATTCCAACAATTTTCAGCGATGGTATTAAAGATAAAATACTTATAACTATTTTCAACCATAGCATTAAAGATAAAATATTATGACTCTGAAAAACCTTAAAATTTTGACAATTTTTCAACCATAGAATTAAAACCAAAGATCATGACTACAAAAAACCTTGAGTTTTCAACATATTTCGACCATGGCATTATGGAAAAATTATATGACTAAAAATACTTTAAAAATGAACATCTGAATGAAAGAGTCATTATACCAAGAGTAATTTCTTTTTCAAATGCTTAAAGTATGACTATTTTAAAATCTTAGCCTAAGACAACTTGACACATTGCAACAAAAATTTGAAAATCAACCATCAAATTGACACGCAATATAGGCGAACTCGACCCATTACAATGAAAACTTAAAAATCAACCATGAAATTGACACATTGTGGGGGGGGACTTGATCCATTATAATGAAATTTTTAAAATCAACTGTCAAATTGACAAATAATGGAGATTAGTTTGCTAGTCGAGGATCAACATGAAACTTGTAGAAAATAAAATAAAATAAAACAAAATAATAAATAAATATATAGATAAATAAAAGTACAAAATACAAAACAAAACATAAATTAAAACAAAAACAAAAAGACAACCAGATGCGGGTGCTCCCAAGGCACATTCAATGCTGGTTAATATTGTGTCAGCAGCTGGCTTCGCACCTGGCAATCCGGCACGTCTCTCATTACCCTCCCGCGATTGAAATGAATATCTTATGGTACAGGCAGCTTGTCAAGCATTCGGCATTGAATGCGCTCACTGTTCGAGATTTGGCGCAGGTTGTTTTAATCATGGCTCAATCTCTGGTTTTGGTTATCATTCTCATCGGGTCTTTCCTCATCCGTTTGCCTTTATTCCTGCATCCCTGTGTTGCTCTAGCAGCTTGGTGGCTTCTCTAGAGTCTGTTCTTTACCTGGCTTGCCCACCCTCGGCCCTGTTCTGTCTGGTCTTGTTTAGCTCCTTTCTCAGGTCTCTCTGTCTTCCTGAAGATGGTGCGCCGTCGTGGTTGTTCTCGCCATGGAGGCACCAGTGGTAAACATGGTCGCTCTCAGCCTGCTCCCAAGAATATCATTCCTCTGGCTTCGGCTTCCCCGTCCTCTGATCATGGCAGGCCCTTCCCCCATAACTCATTTCAAACCACCCATTTAAATTTCACAGTCGACTCAATAAACCAATTCTCTTAGCTAGCATTACAGTCATTTTGGCTGAGGAAGAAGATAAGCCCAGCAGCTCAGTCCATACCTCACCTTCGCAATCTCAGGATGACAGTGTGCTCCAGGGAGATGTTGTAGGAACTGTGTTTAATTATGATGACTTGCAGGATGCGGGGAATGTTCCTGAGGTCCCTCAGCCTCCAGCAGATACTACTCAGCACAATTTGACTGCGGTCGAGCCGGCGCACCCCTCTGATGGCAATCTGAACTTGGTAGCTCCTCCAGGTGGCTGCGACACGGGAGCTGGGGACAATGTCGATGACATGTGGATGGGCTCTCCTTTCTGGGTGGAAAAGGATGCTTCGGACCCTCTGCAACATGCTTGAAATCTCCGGTACCGCGCCTATTGATGGCAGCTTCCCTTCTGGTCTTTATATCCTATGTGCTATGCTTCTCTGGATTATGTCAATTATGTTTTGTATCCGGTTCTAGCTAGGTATAGTTATCAGCCATTATAGTCTAATGCTTTGTATCAGGTCTTGGCTGAGCAAGCCCTTGTTTTTGTTAAGTTTTGTATATGGCTATCAGGGCAGCACATATATTATTAAGGCCATAGTTCTTAATTGTTCTATAGTGCTATTCACCATTTTGGTTCGCATTTTTGTATGTAAGGGCTCTGGAAATCATCTATTGGGTCTTCTCAATCCTGGAATTGGTGTCACAGGGTTTTCTGTCTATCAAGGTATCTGGTCTTATGGCCCCTGGGTCAGGGTTGTTCGATGGCTTCAGCCTCCTCTGAGGTCTTAACCTCTCTGTAAATATTTTCTCTTTATCAACAGATTTAGCCTTTACGTAGAGAAAAAAAAACAAAAACAAAAAGACGAAAAAGAATCATAAAAAATAAACAAAATTAAAGCTATATATATATATATATATATATATTTAAAAAATTTCTAAATATATATAACTTAAGGAAAAAAAAATTAACACCAAAAAAATAAAACCAAATTGGATAATTAAAAAATAAACTAAATCAAAAGACTAAACAAAATAAAAAACATTAAAAAAATAAATAAATAAATAAAACATTAAAATTAAATTAAAAATAAAAATTTAAAATTTAAAAAAATAATAATAAGAAGAAATCGAATTAATAATAAAAATTAAAATAAAAAATCAATAAAATCAATTTAAATAAAGAACATTTTTTTTTTTGAAAGAAACAATTAAAAAACCATTTAAAAAATTAAAAACAGTAAAAATAATAATAATAATAAATAAGGCCCACCCACAACCCCTTAGGAGTTGGGTGTGGGTTAACTGATTCCTGAAATCCGCCAACCCTCGCCAAGCTACCCGAGGGGTTGTTGACCAGGTCGGGGGAGTTGCATGAATCAGCCAACCCTTGCCAAATCACTCGAGGAGTCACGGGTCAGGGTGGTGAGAGTTGCGGGAATCGACCAACCACCGCCCAGTTGCTCGAGGTGTCACAGGTGGGCCTTTTTTCTATGTTATCTTTTTTTTTTTTTTAATTTTAATTTTTTAATATTTTTTAATTGTTTTTTAATTTTATTTTTTTAATGTTTTTAATTTTATTATAATGTTTCTTATTTTTCAATTTTTTTTAATGTTTTAATTTTTTTTCTTCTTTTATATTTTTTAAAACAAAATTATGTTTTTTATAATTATGATGCTTTTTCTAAATTTAATTTTATTATTATTATTATTATTATTATTATTATTTTTGTTTCTGATTTTTATTTTTAAAGAATGTTTTTTTTTTTTAAATTGTATGTTTTAATTTCATATTTTTTTTTTTAACTTGAAATTTTATCTGAATCATTTTTTTGGAAAAAAAATCAAATATTATGAGTTTTTTTTATATAAAATTCATATAAATTTCATAAAATTTGTTATTTTTCCAACTTTTTTATTCATTTTTTCATAAAAATATTTTATTTAACATGTCATTTTTAGCGAAAAGATCCAAAAATACGTTTATTTATTTATTTATAATTATATCTATATGCAAAATGTGTATTTTTTGTGAGTGTTTAAAAATATTATTTTTTAGTGACAATTATTTTATGTGTATTGAAGTATTCATTAATGATATATAAATATATAAAAAATTCCTAATTTTAAAATATTAATTCCATTAATTTTTTTAAATTTTGCAAAAAAAAAAAAAAATCATTATAAAAAAACATTGCAAAGACAAAAAACACAAGTTTGGAAAACTATTAAAAACAAACATCTTAGGATGAAAAATAAGAAGAGGAATACAACAACTTGAAAAATGGTTAAATAATCAACATTAAAAAACGATTGTGCATACTTAGGACATAAGAAAATTTAAAGTGTCAAAAATATGCCTAAAAAAAGGTTGATGTTTTTCAAGATCTGCATGAAAATCAACAACATTTTATAAAAATTGTCCATATGTAATATATCAAAAAATTTAATGTGTCAAAAATAAGCCCCAAAAAAGGGGTTGACACGACATCAATACTTTTCAAATTAGCATGAAAATCACTAACATTAAAAAAAATGTGCATACTTAACGCATAAGAAATTTTATAGTCTCCCAAATATGCTAAAAAAAGGGTGTATTCTGAATCAACACTTTTCAAAATCAGATGATTTTTTTCTACCTCTAAAAAGTGAAAACTCATTTCAATACCTGTTTGATTGGAAACTTTGTTGAAAGAATCAATACAAATATTTTGAAGAGTTGAAACAAAAGAATAAATAAGCACCAGTCCTCTCATTGCCTAATTTGGAAAATCCATTTAAAGTGGAGATGGATGCAAGTGGATATTTTGTGGGAGTAATATTGACACAAGGAGGTAGGCTAGTGTGTTATTGTTTAGAAATGTTCCATGGAGCAATCACGAACTACTACACATATGACAAGGAGCTATATGTGCTAGTACAAACTATTAAGAAATGGAAACACTATTTGATAGGTAATGAAACTATCATCCACATTACTCAATGACTATTACAATATTTGTAGGCCTAGAGGAAGCTTCAACAAACAAAATAGTACAAGTGGGTGGGATTTTTACAACAATTTCATCTTATAATCAAATATAAGAAATTCAATATAAATAAGTTTGGAATATGAAGGTTAGTATGAATATGAATAAGGACAGTATTATGAAATGTTCCATGGAGCAATCATGATCTACCCCACATATGACAAGGAGCTCTATGCACCAGTGCAAACTATTAAGAATTGGAAGCACTATATGATATATAAGGAAACCATCAACAAAATTATTCACTGACTATTACAATATTTGTAGGCTAAGAGTAATCTTTAACAAAAAATAAATAGTACAAGTGCATGCCAGGATTTTTACAACAATTTCATTTTATAATTAAATATAAAAAGGTCAATATGAATAAGTTTGAAAACATGCTTTCAAGGCCACCCACACCCATGATTACAAATTTGGATACTCTTATAGACATTGATCCTTTCACCCATGATGCACCACAAACATGAATGCACAAAAGATGAGGAGTTCAGTGAGGTATTTTAGTAACTACAAGGTCAAGTTTGTGAAGAAGAAATTAATAACAATGTTGAATATCTCCAAGATGGGTTGCTTATAAAATGGATAAGCTCTATGTTCTAAGAAAAGAAATATTGCAACTTCTCAAAAGGATCACAACTCCAAAGTTGTAAGGCCTTTTGGTGTTGGGAAAAATCTGACCAACTTATAAAGGTATGTGGGTTGGCCCAAATTGCAAGACGATATGGCTATGTTTTGTAAATGATGCATATTTTTTTATAGTGACAAACCCAACAATAGGAAATAAATTTCATGTCATTCATTACTTGTTGGATTCACACTTATGCTAAGAGGTGGGCAGGGGGGTTTGAATCAATATAATACAATTTCTTATTTATTTAAACATCCATGAATCATAACCAAACAATCTCACATATGGAACATAAGATATAAATGAAAAATTATTTATAATAGATCTTTGTAGGAACCAACCTATTGATACAAACTTTGTAGGAACCAACGTATTGTTACAAAATTTGTAGGCACCAGCCTATAGGAGACACCAATCCCCCTACTACAAAATTTTTAGGTGCCAACCTACAAGAGATAACAATCCATTATGTTGCAAGGTTTGTAGTCACCAATCTAAAGAAGACACCAATACTCTCTATTGCAAAAGTTATAGGAACCAACCTATAGGAGACTCTAATATCCTCTACAATATGATTTATAGGTACCAACCTATAGGACATGCTAATCCCCTTTGCCATAGGATTTGTAATCACCAGACTACAAGAGACACAAATCCCTTCTGTTGCAAGATATTCATAGGCACCAACCTAATTCACTGAGTATGCTTGCTAATTTTTCCTACATTGGGTCTATTAGTTTCTTTTGCCTTCACCAAGTTTGTTGCTACCAAAACTTGTTATTTTTGGACTCTCCCCAAGCACAAAATTGTAAAAAATTCCACATATCAAAATTTTCAAATCTAATTCTGAAATATTTACCTAAGGAATTATGTATGTCTCCTTGTATCTCTAACATTTTCATAGTATAAAAAGTCATAGAATATAAATTATATAAAAAATACCAAATTGACATGTTTGAAGGTAATTTCAAGACTATTCAATAACCCTAACTTCCCCACGACATATCTCTAAAATTATAGGGATCAAAAGTATGAAATATCTACCATAGGTAACTAGATATCTCTCCTCTATCTCCTCCAAATTTCATATTCTAAAACATTTCATAAAAAAAATGATAGAAAAATGCCAAGCTGACCTATTTGAAGCAAATTTCAAGATCATTCAGGAACCCTAACTTCCTCAATGCATATATCTGATATTAGCAAACAAAGTATAAAATTTCTACCAATAGTACATGAATATCTCTCCTCCATCTCCTCTAAGTTTCATGTTTGAAACATCCTAGAAGAAATTTTATAGAAAATGATGCCAAGCTGGCCTATTTGAAGTAGATTGCAAGAACATTCAGGAACACTATCTTTCTCAGAGTATATCTTTGAAATTACAACAAACCAAAGTTTGAAGTTTATATGATAGGTACATGAATATATCTCCTCTATCTCCTCCAATTTTTAAGCTCTGATACATTCTAGAAAAAGTTATAGTGAAAATTCCATGATGACTCATTCACTCCACAAATCACTTATTTACTCTGCCTTTAGGACCCTAAGAATATTCCCAACTTTCAGTTATGCACCTCAGATATCAAATTTCTTATATTTTCTCCAAATTCAATCATTTATCCTTTATTTATAGAGTTTCTTCATTCACTTATGGCTAACTCGTAAAACTAGCTAGGTCGACCTGTGATTTATGGTTGGGTTGACTTGTACTTTTTTGTTAGACCAACCTAACAGAATCTTTCATATATCCTCATTCATATGGATTTATAGTAAGTTCCATATAATGTTGTAGTATTGGAATAATATATTAAACCATATATCTTATTCTCCCATTTGAGACTAGGTATGTAGACTAAAAAATCCTTCAAAGATAGGGTATCCAAACTGGGCATCAAGAAAAAATTGGGTGCCCAAATAATATTTCCAACAATATTCATCTTGTAATATTTATCTTGGACATATGTAGTCTTCCCCTATATTTGAAATCAATGAAAACAATATTTTCAACAATATCCCCCTTTATCATTGATGGAAACCCTCAGTCAATTCTGCAACAATATTGTAGTAGTCTCTAACCTTTAGTTGGGCATCCTTCTAGGTCTCCCCCTAAATTTTCCATTCTAGGTCTTCCCCTATATTTTACATCAATGATGGCACACTATTCAACACTACTTGTACCTACTATACCATGGGAGAGCATCTCTACCGATTTTGTGTGTGGTTTTCCAAGAACTAGGTGCTCAACCATCTCCGGGTGGTCATGAATCTCAATCGGATCATCATGATCCTTATCATTTTGGTATATATATATATATATATATATATATATATATATATATATATATATATATATATATATATAGATAGATATATTATGTTAAAACAAATTTGTACATGTAAATGAATTATATGTACATATATGTGTACATGTCTATCTTGCATGTGTATAAATACATTCACATGTTTTAAGGAGAATATGTAGTCTCCCCCTATATTTGAAATCAATGAAAACAATATTTTTAACAATCTCCCCCTTTATCATTAATGGAAACCCTTTGTCAATTCTCCAACAATATTGTAGTAGTCTCTAACCTTTAGTTGGGAATCCTTCTGGGTACCCCACTATCTTTTCCATTCTCAGCCTGCCCCTATATTTTACATCAACGATGACTCAATATTAAACTCTAATTGTACCTACTATACCATGGGAGAGCATCCCTATGGATTTTGTGTGTGGTTTTCCAAGAACTAAGTAGGGACATGACTATCTATTGGTTGTAGAGGACAAGTTTAATATGATGTTCTTTCTCGTGGCATGTTAAAATATCATTATTAGACAAGATGTAGCACTCATGTTTTTGGAAATTCTCTTGGTGCACTTTGGGATGCTAAGGAGAATCATATTTTACAAAGATACTAAACTTTGTCAACACCTTTTGGACTACATTTTGGGAGAATTTGGGCACCAAGTTGAAGAGACACAACATTGGTTCAACTTTTGAGGGGTTCTAGTCAAAAGAATATAATAACCTAGAATTCCATTTTAACTTATATTCAATGCTCTTGTAGTAGAGTGGGGCTATACACTTCCACTAGTAAGTCCCCTTTTTAAACATTTATTGGATATTCTCCATCTTTTATATTTAGATGTTATATGTGGAAAAAAGGAGGAGCGATGGAGGAGAATACAAGAGAATAATTGAAGGTTGAAAGATTCATTAATAAGTTTGGGTAGACTCATTTTGATTTATACATTATCAATACATAATCAATGAAAATGTTTATAGTATTAGACCATTTAACTCAAAATTTCTCTACTCTGCAAGTCAAGAATCAAACTTAAGACCTATGGATAACACTACGAAACTACATGGCATGTATGTATAGACTTTCCAAAACATACTAAGTAAGACACAAATTTAACTTTTAGAACCTCTTTCCTTATCAAACTCCCAAATATCTTTAGATACAACAACATTCAAATCCAAGAGTTGATAATTTACTTCACTCAAAAAATTTCTTGAGGGGATAGAGCCTTGTTGAACACTAGCTAATTCTTGTTGCAATTCTTCCAATTGACACTTAAGACTCCCCATTTCATGTTCTACCCTTTGTATCTGATACCTCTGCTTTATCATAATTTCCATGGTTGATGTTAAAGTAGTGAAAAGTTTATTGTAATGAATCTGTAATTAATAAACATATTCACAAATCTCTTGAAGATACCTATCTCCTTAACATGGCATTGTGAGATATATTGTTTCAAACATGAGTATTGATGTATGATTTAATATGCTTCTCCAAAACTAGAGCAAGGCTAATGACCAACCATGACCAAACAAGGGACTAGTCTCTAGGAAAGAAATATTAGTGCATACACCTTCAGGATTAGAACCCACAACACCATCATAGTGAGGTGACACTTTTATGTTATTCATATGAACCCAAAGAGCTAGATTAACTTTATGCCACAAGATTCATTTCCTTTCCAAAGTTCTATATGGAACCCCTAAAATTCCAATCAAATTCCTACTTTTCCTTTAAGTACACTATCAACATATCCACTCCCTGATAACAAGACATTAAATAAGCACCCATGCATAGAGGAATCAATAACTAGAATTCCAATTAAACTTACAAATGAGAATGGGAACTTCCATGAGCACATTTCCACTATGGAATTCATCCTAACACATACCCAAATTAATTTCCAACCTCCATTCAATCCGAAAGACCTTGATTCAATATTCAAATATGATACAAGGGGAAGTTCTTTATAACTACAACCTCCCCTCTTCCAAGGGAATAACTCCATATTCCTCATAAGACCACCACCCATTAATTCTGGCAACAAAGTTTCATAGTACCGTTGCATATTACCCTCAACTTGTCCTCTCAGCCACCTCACCTTAGCTCATATGCACTAATAACTTGCCCCAATATGGATGCACAAGGTAAATATTAACATGAGCCATAAAAAGATGGAATATTATCCATTAAGTTTAATGATATTGTTGGGACGAAGAATTAGTACCTTTTTGACAAATTGCTACTTTATTTTTTCACTTATCCTTTGTAGAAACACTCATAATTTCCTTGTTCTTATATCTTCTTACCATATTTTGCATGAATAATAGCCATATAAGAGTAAAAAACATAAAAATGTAAAAATTCCAATATCTTTATCGTTATCTAAGTTTTTCTTTATAAAATTGAGTTAATTTTCAAATAATATGGAAACTGATAAATTTCCTAGATCTAGTGACAATATGTAGCTACGTTGAAGGTTTGAATGGTTTCTGAAGTAAACAGGTCAAATCAAGCATATGCACAGGTGTCAAACCACTCTGGCATGGTGTTCCACCCATTTGGAACAAGAAAAATATCATTAGATGACCATGATATCCTAGTTAATATATCAATAAACCATCACATCGTATACAAAATATAGGAAAAATGCATTAGAACTACTACTTAGAAGTGAAACGACTCCAAGCGAGCAAGATCATCTTCAAAAAGCTAAGGATTAGCAAGAACAAGTGATGATGTGTCTGATATATCTTCATATGACATGTTGAGTCACTATCAAATCATGAGAATTAAAAATTCAAATGTAATAGGACACTTGATTGTCATTTATCTCTTCAAATGTGTAGCAATGTCTTTCTCAGTTAGTTATTGTCAAAGAACACTATAAATAATCTCAATAACAAGTTAGGAACAAATCTTGTCAATGAAAGAATAATCTCTATCTACACACTGTTTGCAATTTAATATTAAGTATTGCCTCTCGCTATCATTAAGATTTGATGAGAAAGTTGCATCAATAGTAGTAAAGTTTTTTTGTGTTTCTAATCTCATGCATCACCTAGAGGCCCCCCTTGTGGCATGTGCATCCCATAGTATAATATTCTATACCATACTTTGTTTTCACTCTTTTTCTTTCACAATTAGATACTTTGTTTCTTGTTATAGTTTATTTTATAGGTTTAGTCATTGTTTTTCTTCTCTTACAATATTAGATCAAGCACTTGAATTACATTCAGAACAACAAAAATATTTGCATTTCTAGCTTTCTATTTTTGCATTCCTTTTTAGCTCTTTGATCTCAAATTCATTCTCTAATTTTGCAGTCATAGTTTAAGGTTTATAAGCAAAACATTTCATTATCACAGTTACTTGCATAACACATACTTGTATCATAGGTTTTATCTCATTTCACAAAGAAATCTAAGCATTGATCGCGCACCCTTTTGAAGATTTTCAATTCAAAGCCTTACATAGATAAGTTCACTGCTATCATAGAGAAATTTCTATTGTTTTCATAAATAGTCATTATTTCTTTCAAAGATTGTAGTTTTTTCTTCATCAAAATAAGTTACTTCTTTCTAGTGTAAACTTTCCTTCCTTTCATTAGATTAGAATTCCATTTATTGTTTGGAATCTAGTTGCTATGATTCTTCCCATTGTAAGCAAAAAATGACAGATATTATTTGTCCAATAATGCATGTGACTATTTCCCATTCTTTTTTGGAGGAGCGGGATCTGAACTCATGACCTCAATAACCCCAAGATGGCATACTACCAAGTTGTGCCATGCTCCATTATAGCTATCAACCATCATAAAATTGATTCAAATGTTAATGCCCAAACTTATATTTTATTTAGCCTTATACTATATTCATAAATAACTCCCTCTACTAGACACGTTCCATAACATTGACGATCTAGTGTAAATAAGCTAGTATGGCCCATACGAAGTTGCCATGGTGAAATTTCTTTTATAGAATACATTCACTGTCTTGTTAGCATAATTGCCTTTATCTTCATTAGATTGGAGTTTACTGCTTTACTAGAGTAATTGTCCTTGTTTTTACTAGGTCGGGTTTATTTGCTTTCTTAAGATAAAAATCTATGCTTTCATAGAATACATTTCCACTATTTTTCTTAGAGATAATGACCTTGCTTTCCTAGAATATAAGTTTTTCTTACTCAATTAGATTTACATGAATAGAAATTTCATTAGAATCAAGTGCATTTGCTTTTCCCAAGACGAATTTCATTGAAAAATAGGATCATATTTTCACTCATATAATAGACATCCTTTGCTAGAATTGCTTTAATATTATGCATATTATGTGCTGGCGAAGTCCTTAGAGAAATATTCGCTGATCCCTGGTCAGCATCGTTTATGGTTGAGACTAGGACTTCACTACATTTTAGATTAAAATTTCATTTTCTTTCATACACTTTCATAGAATATATTTCATTTACTTTCATAGATTACTACTCTATTTTGTCTTTGATAGACTAATGCACCTCTACAATTAAAATTGATCTCCTAGCACATATAGTGTAGTGTACTTCACAAGTCTACGTACCTAGATTGACAATGTAATTTAAAGTAATTTAAAGCACAATTAAATTACCCAACATTTTTGGCATCATTGTTGGGAAAATACACATAGGAATTAGCATTCAATTTAGAATGTCTTTTACTTTACACAACTTTGGCTAGGGAAGATGGTAAGATGAGAGGTAAGAACCTATGCATCACATTGTGAGGTTCCTCCTAACCACAATTGTTGAATTTCATCTCGTTATTAGTTGCATTCATTCTTAGATCCATAAAAGTTAAAATTCATTCATTCTAAAATTCATGTATAAGGAAAGAGAATCTAGAGGTGGATTTGTTAGAGGATAAAATTCAATTCCATCATCACCAACCACCCCCACTAGAACAAGTGGTGCAGTAAGAGCTACATCACCATCCATATTATGAATTCCAACTTTTATTGATCTGAAAATCACTCGTGAGTGATCTCAGTTAATTAATTAATGAATGAAGGTATTACAGACTCATGTGTTGGTGTGTGTCTATGTTGTCTTAGGCAACGGATCGATTAGATTGCAAAATACATAGACACTGGAAAATGGAAAATAGTAAGAGAAACACAGTAAGCAAATGCAAGAACACAACAAATTAATAAGTAGTTCACCCTATCCTCCAAGTCTACGTCTCCGGTCCAGCTCCAGTGGTGGCCTTTTCTTATTGTGTCTTTCAAGTAGAGTTTTTACAATGTGGAGCTCAATTTGAGGCTCCTAAAACAGATAATGCTTAGTAGGGTGGTTCTTGGATTCCCCAAGCCACTAGAGTGCACAAACTCTTCCTTACCAAGTCTCGACCTCTCTGGTCTTGAATGGGGTGAGTCCAATTTGGTACTCAGTTCCCGGCAGATATCCTCTAAGGGATTGCTCGAATCTCTCAAGCCTTCTGTTCGCTCGATGCTACCTTACTCTGTAGGTTAGCTCGACTCTTTATATTCTGCTTCTTGCTTATTCTTTGTTCTGTCTCTCTCTGTCTCACTGTTCTTATTCTCTCTTACAGTGCTCACCTTCTCCTGTTCTCTGTTCTCTTCATGGATTAAAGCCAAGACGTCCCATGACTGTTTACTTCCTCTTCCGCCCCTTCAGATCACCTACTGTTGTTCGCTTGGGATCCCTTGCCTCTGCGTCATCGCCAATGTGTAACGTCTCACAAGGAAGTGGCCACTTGTCCTCTCACGAACTGCACCAGCTCTTCCTCAAACGGTTCGGTATTTCGATTATGTTGTGAAATGATTCATCCGCCAACTCAGCAGTCCAATCGGACTTCAAACCTTTATGTCCCATGGTTTATTTTCTCTTGTCGAATCCAGTTCCCCATCGGGTGCAATCTCCGCTGTCAGATCTGGAGCCCTCAGATCCTACGGGGTTCGCTCTTATCACACGATTGACTTGCTCGACCATTAGCCCGCGATGAGAGGTGGTTTTCTCTCTCATTCGCTAGACATGCGTCGTGCAATGTGTGGAATCGCTCATTTTTTACCAAATCCACTTACCACCCAAAGTGCCTTCGATATTCCGCTGGTTTTTGGAGCGCAGGACCCGCCTTTCACTTTGGCACTTTCCCTATGGTTTCCTGGCTTCCCATGCGACCGATCGCTCAGGGATTTTCCTTCTCGAGGGGTTTTGCCCAGCGATGCGCATCAGAAACGGCCTCCGTTTTCTGATCTGAGCTTCCTATTTGCTAGTTTGCGTCCTGCGCGGTCTCCATGGGCCTTAGTCAACGTGCTTTGACCAAGGTCCTCGTTGTTCCTTGCTAGCTACAAACTACCAATGTCCATAGGTCTTCCTGATAGCTCTTTGGCCACAAGTAATTTTTTTTTAGGTCTGTCACAATTTTGATACAGTCGTAGAGTTCTAATAATTTTCATGGATCCAATCTGGATCATGGCCTTCCCACTGAATAAGCTTTTGGACCACCAAAAGTTGGTTTTCAAGCATCGACTAAGTGAGGGTATAATTGTCTCACTTGTCCAATCTCTATCCACTTTGCACTGCTTGGCTTTGAACCCTTGAGCCCAATTCTGAGGTACTCAACATCTCCCCTGCGCATCGTCCTCACCTTCCTGGCCAGAACTGTGTCTTCCTGCAATTCATTAAGATATTCAGGTAGTAGGTCATCAATAGAAGTCAATTGACTCTGCTCTTCGGGATCTTCAATTAGTGAAGGTTCAAACAATCTCAAGCAATCTACATTTACGACTGAGTAGATGTGCATTTAAGCTAGTAGATCAAGGCGAAAAGTATTCTCACCAATCTTCTCAAGTATCTTGAAGGGTCCATACCTGATAGGATTTAGCTTTCTACCTTCACCTTGTATCATGTCCTTGCTGATATACAGCCAGACTTGGTTACCAACTTGGAAACTATGCTCCATCCAACGCTTGTCATGCCTTGCCTTGTATTTGGCTTGGCTCTTTTCCAGCTATTCCTGTACTGCCTGGTGGATCTCTTGGATTTGTTCAATGAACCTATTTGCCCTGTCCACATCACTGTGTCCCTCAACTATGGTGTCTTTACCAAAGACAAAATCCAAATGAGACCTTGGTGTGAAACCAAAACAGGTCTCAAAAGGAGATCTCTGTGTAGAAGAATGTTTTTCTCTATTGTAAGCATGCTGCACATAACACAAATGTTCATCCCATAGCTTAGGATGCTTGCTGCAATATCCCCTGAGCAACTAGATCACTGTCGTGTTGACTACTTCTATCTGGCCATCAGTTTGTGGATGAAAAGTTGTGATTTTCTTCATTTTGGTGTCCATTAGTTCCCACAGAATTGACCAAAACTTCCCCAAAAAGCAAGTGTCTTGATCAGATACAATGGAAGTGGGTAATCCAAAATGAACCCATACATGTTGAAAGAACAGTTTTGCAGTTTGTTTAGCTATAATCTGTTTATTACAAGGTATCAAAATACACATGTTGCTGAACCTATCCACAACAACATACAGATAATCATGACCTTTCCTAGATTTAGGCAATCCTCCAACAAAATCCATGGAAGCACTTTCCCAAGGGTGAGAAGGAACTGTTAATGGAGTGTACAAGCCTAGTTTTCTATTGCTGGGCTTGCTTTTTGCACACATAGTACACCCTCTTACATATCTAGAAACTGTCTCATTCATTTTTGGCCAATAACAAAATCTTTGTAGCTATGCAACTGTTTTACTTACCCCAAAGTGACTTGATATTAGAGAAGTGTGTGCTTCTCGAATTATCTTTACTCTTTTAGTTTGTGGAATGCATAACTTCCCACAATGATATAAGAGTCGGTCCTTTACATGATAATCCAATTCTTCTACTCGTTTGCCTTGACTTAAAGTTGCATATACATCTTTAAAGTCTATATCTTGAGCATATTGTTCAATGTAACTCTCATGTAACACAAAATTATGCTTAAGTATAGTAGATGCATTTATAATGGGTCTAGATAACATATATGCAAATTTATTGTGTATGCCCTTTTTATATCTGATGACTAAATGAAACTGTTGTAGAAAACCCATCCATCTATAGTGTCTTGATTGCTGCAACTTAGTTTGGGAGTGTAGATATTGAAGTGGTTGATGATCAGTATGTATTACTGTCTCTTTGCCCATTAAGTAATGTTTCCACTTTTTCACACTCTGTACTTAAATGCATACAATTCTTTATCATAGGATAGTTAACCACTGCAAAATTAAATGTCTGAGAATGATAACATATGGGTTTACCGTGTTGTGTCAACACTGCTCCCATGGCATAGTCATTGACATGCGGTTGGATCTCAAATGGTCTTTGAAGATCAAGCAGTGCTAGTACAGGTGTTGTACTAATTTTTTCTTTCAAGGTGTCAAAGGATTTCTGATGTTTGCCTCCCCACTGAAACACCTTGTTCAATCCTGTTAAAGCATGTAAGGGAGCTGCAATTAAGGAAAAGTTAGAAATGAACTTTCTCCAATATTGTGCTGCTCCTAAGAAGCTTCTTACTTCTGTAGCAGATTTGGGTTTAGGCCAGTTTACAATGACTGCCACCTTAGAGGGATCTATCTTCAATTCACCACCCCATACTATATGACCCAGATAATTCAGAGATTTTTTGCCAAATTCACATTTTGAGAGTTTAACATGAAGTTTTTCTCTTTTCAGAACATCTAGTGTCTACTTAACATGCTTTAAGTGTTCTTCCCACGTTTTGCTAAATATTAGAATGTCATCCAGATACACAATAACAAAATCATCAAGAAAAGGTTTGAGTACATCATTCATTAATCTCATGAAAGTAGCAGGAGAATTAGTTAAGCCAAAAGGCATAATCATCCACTCATACAATCCTTGCTTTGTTTTGAAAGCAGTCTTCCATGAATCTTGTTCTGCAACTCTGACCTGATGGTATCCACTGTGCAAGTCTAGCTTGGAAAATAAACAACTTCTTTCAACTGATCTAAAAGGTCATCTATGTGAGGAAGGGGGTAACGGTTTTTTATTGTTATCTTATTCAGTGTTCGGTAATCAATGCACATTCTCCATGAGCCATCTTTCTTTCTCACCAAAATGATTGGTGACCCACATGGTGATGTGCTAGGTCTTATGAACCCCTTCTCGAGCAACTCTTGCACCTGCTTCTTGATTTCTACGTTCTCTAAAGTGGAAAACCTTTTATACCTGTGGCTACAATAGTTGTTTCATCTCCTGATTCTGACCCCAAATCTTTCTGAATAGCTGTAGCAGTCTTCTTCTTCTTGCCCTCAAACTTCTTAGGTCTCAGCTCTGGATGTAGAATCTAATAGTGCTCATCATCATGCCCATCCTTCTTACAGTGGGTGCATGAAGACTTTCTCTTCTGTGCAATGTTAGCCTTCCTTGCTTTCCATTTTTGCTTTATTTTCTCCTTTTTCTTACTTGCAGTGGGTTGGGATGATCCCCCAACTTCTGGACTTCCATTCTTTCCTCTAGCCTCTAGATGGGTAGCTTGTACGGACACCTCATCTATATTAGTGGGATTAAACATGAGCATAGTGTGCCTCATGTAGCTGTGTAGACCACCAATGTACTTCAACAGAGTCTCAGGTGAGTCTAATGGGATTCCTAGAATCAGTGCTCTCTTTCTGAATTCTTGAGTGTACACTTGCACACTTTGCCCTTTCAATTGTCGAAGAGTTTTCTAGCTCATCATGGCTTGCTGCATGTAGGCCAATGGATAGAGCTGCTTTTTTATTGCAGAAACAAATTCACTCCAGACAGAGATAGTCTTACCATGTCTCTTCATGCCAGCTTGGGTCCTGCCTTCCCACCAAAGCAAGGCAGTGCCTCCAAGGCATAGCCTTGCCAGCTAAATCTTTCTCTTGTCTGAATCGATATTTTGCACTCTGCAATAAACATCAATTTGTCTAATCCAGTTATCCAACTTTTCTGCATTCAACTCTCCATCATATATAGGTAAATCAAATTTAACATCTAGTTTAATCAAGGATTCCTTCTTTTTATGTTCAGGGCTATTAGGAGGTATGAGAAAGCTTTCTTCTTTCCATTTTCCTTTATAGTGCTCATGGAAGTGAGACTCATCTTCTCCTTTGTCTTGTTTGGAGCCTGATGAATCTTCATCCTTGTGTTTTCTAAAGTCCCTATACATTTCCTCTACCATGGACTTTATGGCTAGGAAACTATCTATGAATTGAGGGTCTGGCCCCATAGAACCTTCTTCTGACATTGTCTTCTGAGGGTAGACTCTCCCAATTTCAGGATTAGTTTCGACCAACTCTCCTTCTCCTAATTTGAGCTTTGATCTAGTTAGCATTCAACAGCTAAAACCAACACAAGCTTGTCTAACCTTGACAGCCTAAAGCTCTGATACCACTTGATCTAAAAATCACTCGTGAGTGATCTCAGTTAATTAATTAATGAATGAAGGTATTACAGACTAATGTGTTGGAGTGTGTCTATGTTATCATAGGCAATAAATCGATCAGATTGCAAAATACATAGACACTAGAAAATGGAAAACAGTAAGAGAACACAGTAAGAAAATACAAGAACTCAACAAATTAATAAGGATTTCACCCTATCCTCTAGGGCTACGTCTCCGGTCTAGCTTCAGTGGTGACCTTTTCTTATTGTGTCTTTAAAGTAGAGTTTTTGCAATGCGGAGCTCAATTTGAGTCTCCTGAAATAGATAATGCTTAGTAGGGTGGTTCTTGGATTCCCCAAGCCACTAGAGTGCACAAACTCTTCCTTACCAAGTCTTGACCTCTTTGGTCTTAAATTGGATGAGTCTAATTTGGTACTCAGTTCCCGAAATATATCCTCTCAGGGATTGCTCGAATCTCTCAAGCCTTTTGTCCGCTCGATGCTACCTTACTCTGCAGGTTAGCTCGGCTCTTTGTTTTCTACTTCCTGCTTATTCTCTGTTCTTTCTTTCTCTATCTCACTGTTTTTCTTCTCTCTTACAGTGCTCGCCTTCTCCTGTTATTTGTTCTCTTCATGGCTTAAAGCCAAGACGTCCCATGACTGTTTGTTTCCTCTTCCGCCCCTTCGGATCACCTACTGTTGTTCATTTGGGATTCCCTACCTCTGCATCATCGCCACTGTGTAACGTCTCATAGGGAAGTGGCCACTTGTCCTCTCATGAACTGCGCCAGCTCTTCCTCAAACAGTTCGGTATTTCGGTTACGTTGTGAAATGATTCATCCACCAACTCAGTGGTCCAATCGGACTTCAAACCTTTATGTGTCGTGGTTTATTTTCTCCCGTCGAATCCGGTTCCCCATCAGGCGCAATCTCCACCGTCAAATCTAGAGCCCTCAGATCCTACGGTGTTCACTCTTATCGTGCGGTTGACTTGCTCAACCGTTAGCCCGCGATGAGAGGTGGTTTTCTCTCTCATCTGCTAGACACGCATCATGCAATGTGTGGAATCGCTCATTTTTTGCCAAATCCGCTTACCGCCCAAAGTGCCTCCAACATTCTGCCAGTTTTTGGAGCGCGGGATCCGCCTTTCCCTTTAGCACCTTCCCTATGGTTTCCCGACTTCCCATGCGACCGAGCTCTCAGGGCTTTTCCTTCTCGAGGGGTTTTTCCCAGCGATGCACATCAGAAACGGCTTCTGTTTTCTGATCTAAGCTTCCTATTTTTCAGTTTGCGTCCTGCGAGGTCTCCATGGGCCTTGGTCAATGCACTTTGACCAAGGTCCTCATCGTTCCTTGCTGGCTACAAACTGTCAATGTCCAGAGGTCTTCCTGATAGCTCTTTGTCCACAAGTTTTTTTTTTTTTGAGGTATGTCACAATTTTGATACAGTCATAGAGTTCTGATAATTTTCATGGATCCAATTCGGATCATTTATAGGTAGAAGAAGGCTTCATGAGGTAAAAAGATCTGATATTACAACCAAAGAAGATCCAACTTCTTCCATAGAAGCAGTAGTAGATGAATCTACATATTCAACTGAGGCAATCATATTTCTTTCTTCAATAGAAGAGAAACCTTTTAGAAAAGAACTAGAGGTACCTACCAAAGAAGGAGAAGAAGAAGACGAAGTAATTTTCCATGGAGGACCATTAATAAAGGAACTAGAAGAAGAAAATCCAGTTGAAAGACCTTATTACCTCAGCTCCGAAGAATCAATGGCATAAGGTGAAGGAGAAATATTTCCTCCTCCCAATGGACATGAAACATTATTAGGAGGAGGAGGAGGAAAAATACCACTACTTAGAGGTGGCATAGGAAGAAGAAGACCTCCTAGTGGTGGAGGAGGTTGTAGAGGAGGTAGAGGAAGAGGCGATGATGGACATGGTGACAATGAAGAAGATCCTTATGGATTTCCCATTCAATACATTGACATTAATGTTAGTATGAAGAGCATATCTCCTTTAATACTTCCTAATTTCCATTGTATGAGAACAGAAAAAACAGAAACTTTTTCTTAGAATTTGGAGTATTATGTAGATCTTATGATTACTTACTTGATTCTTAAAAGTTGAAATTGTTTTCCGCCACATTAAAATATGGAGCTCTTATATGGTTTATGGGACTGGGTACTAACTCTATAAGACCATGGCATGATATGAGAAGATTATTTTTAGAAAAATATAAATACTATTGTATACAACATGATCTTAAAGAGGAAATATTAAAATGACTTAAAAATAATATGAGAGTCTCGAGGATTTGTAGAGAGATTTATATATAATGTTAAGAGGGAAAATTTGCTTAATCTAAGATTTGATACACTGAAAACCATATTACTTAGAGAAATCATAGATGAGTGGATTGGTGTCCTAATCTAATGAGTAAAGGAGACGTGTCTCAATTGTAATTTGACTAAATATATGAATTGTGTAAGCACATATCAAGAGGAAAAAAAAAGTATGGCAGAAGTCCTAGAGATCCAACCATAGTAAGAGTAAGTAAATCAGCATTAGGATTGATAAGTCGAGCTAAACTTGGAAATTTGCTTGATAATTTTAAAATATATATTCTTGGTAATATAAGTGAACATATTGATAAAAACCTTGTTAATAACAATTTCATTAATTATTCTATGATGGGGTTCTCTTAAGAGGGGGAGAAACGAGGTTCTTTGAGCATAAGCAGCTAAGGTTTGACACATATGGCTTTTAGAAGGGGAGGGAGTGAGGATCCCTCCTATCAGAACATGGTAATGGACAAAGGGAAGGGGATTGGGATGGGATTCAGGGTACATGTAGAGGGTATGTCATAGAATGTCCAAGGGTTTGAAAAATTAGGTGGGAAAGGACAGAGAATAATTGAAGAGATGCACCCAACAAGGAAGCAAACAGAGCAGTAACAACATCAAAAGTCAAAAGGCTCCACAGGCTCTTGTAAGAAAATCATAGCAGTGATCCCAATGACATTGATCATCAATCCCGAGACCCATGCCTTTAGAGAATGTATGAGGTCATATGTTGTCATAGGCAAGTTCATGGGTCTTTGGCCCACAAAAAAAGCTTTGTGCGATTAGATCAAACATCACTAGAAACTGTGGGGAGATATCGAGCTACATCTAGAGTCAAAAGGATTTTTCACGGTGTTATTTTCCAATATGGAAGATAGAGATCGAATCTTTGATGGGGTTCCTTCCTTTTTTTCCACAATTGGTTTATACATGAGACCATGGATGGAGAATTTTACCCCAAAGAAGGAAACATTTACATGAGTCTGAGTCTAGAGAAAGTTGTATTCCCTTCTTGTGGATTATTGGCTCCCTACAACTTTAAAGCTAATAGGAGATTCTCTTAGAAAATTAATTAAAATATCATAAGCAACTTTACAAGGCAGATACATAGCATATGAAAAAATTTGTGTTGAAATGGATGTCTCTGGGGCTCTGCCTGAAGCTATTAAATTAGATTTCTGTGACGAATTTTGGTTACAACCGGTGGACTATGAACAAATCCCTTTCAGATGCAGAGGATGCCATGAACATGGCCACCTAATAAGGGAATGCCCCTTAAGAAAAATGGAGGAACAAACCAAAGAGACATAATGAAAGGATGTAGAAGGTTTTGTCAGACCCACTCCACGAGGCAGACCTAACAGAAGGAAACAACAATGAAATCAGGGACAAAAATCCCAAAGAAATATCTTTGAATTCCTAGCTAAGAAAAACCCAGAGGAACCATGTGGGGAAGAAAAGGATAGTGAGGAAAAAGGAGAAGCTAAAGAGGAAGAAATGGTGCAGCTGAACAAGGAGTATGAACAAGAAAGAGATATCCCAGATCTATCAAAATATTTTGAGGGAGATGCAGAAATGATCCCAAGAAAAGTAGGAACAGAGGATCTAGGACTATAGGATATAATCGAGTAGGAAGTACTCGACCTCTAGGATATGATCGAACAGGCAAGGAAAAAGGGGATAGAGGTAATTAATGCAAATCAAATGGATCGAATCCAATATCTATACCTAATGAGAGAAGAGACAAGATTACAGGGATAATAAATACTGCATCCATAAAAACAATGGGATCTCCGAAAGGATCCCAGATGGGAGGTAAAAAGACAAGCTCTCAGATAGTTATGGCACCATGGCAAAGCCAACAAAAGGGAGGAAGGAAGCTGAATAATCTCACCCTCAAGGAGCTGGGAGATATGTTAATAAATTCAGGTAAGATGAGAGCGTTAGGCTCGTTCTCCTTAAACCATAATTAAATCATGAATTTTTTATCATGGAACATAAGGGGCATTAGTAGAATTAGGAAACAATGGTTTTTAAAGAAAAAGATTCAAATTGAATAACTAGACATCATTTTTTACAAGATTCAAAGTGTTCAACAGAGAAAATAAAGGAGTTAAGTAGGATATTAAGGAGAAGGTATGACATAGTGGAGGTGCAAGTGCAGGGCTTGGTAGGGTGGTAGGCCATCCACTGGAACCCCAATCCTTGATCTTATTGGACACTAAAGCCAATAGATCTTACTTATCAATAGAAATTCAGGTTATAGGATCCCCGACACAATGGTGTTTACAAATGTTTATGTTCATCAAAGAATTGAGGAGAATATTAAACTTCTATAAGATCTTAGAAAAATAAAGATCATAAAAGGGCATCTCCCTTTGATTATGGGGGCAGATTTCAATGTGATAACCTTTCTATTGGAGAATAAAGGTGGACAAAGAAGAGTAGATAGAAATTTTGAAGCATTTAAGGACTTCATTGAGGAATCCAACCTCATTGATATGGCAACGACGAATGTATGCTTCACCTGGAGTAATAAGCAGGGGGGACAACATCAAGTGGTGTCCAAACTGGATAGATTCTTAATCTCAGAAGACTTACTGATGAGAGGGGTAGATGCAACAAAAAATATCCTTCCCTGTGGGGGGTCGGATCATTGGCCAGTTCTCTTAATGCTTCAGATGGTAGGTACCCCAAAAAATAGGCCTTTCAAATTTGAAGCCTTCTGGTTAGATCACCGTACCTTCATGGAGAATATCAAAGCATAGTGGGAGGAAGGAATCCCTGTCAGAGGCTCGAAAATGTTCACCCTACGAGCTAGGTTAAAACATATTATGTCAAAATTAAAACAATGGAACAAGACAAAATTTGGCAAAATATTTCAAGCGAAAAAGGAATTAGAACAAAAAATGGAACCACTACAACAATGATTGATTTCTAAAGGTTATTCAAAGGAAAACATATAAGAGGAGAGAAGGTTACTAAAGAAGTGGGAGGATAGATGTAAACAAGATGAAATTATATGGAGATAGAAATATTGAGTGTTATGGCTCTGAGAGGGAGAGAGAAACACTAAAAAAATTCATTGATCAACAATCAAACACAGAAACTCCAATAAAAGCCTACGCATAAATGATGAGAGGGGGGGGGGATTTTGAGGTTCATCAAGACATTGAGAAGTTCTTGGTCCAACACTTCCAAAATATTTCTGAAGATCCCTAAGTGGGGAGAGGAAGAAATCCATAAGATTGTAAGCGACATCCCAAAGGTGCTCATTGAAGAGCACAACAAGAATCCAAACAAGACGGTCTCCATGGAGGAAGTGGCATTAGAAGTGGATGGAATGGCTAATGTAAAATTCCCTGGACCAGATGGATTTACTATAGATTTATTTAAATCTTGCTGGGAAATTTTCAAATATGATATACATGATGTGGTGGCATACTCCCAATAATCAACATCAATCCTCAAAGCCTTGGTTTCGCCTTTTATAGCCCTCATTCCCAAGGAAGAATTGGTCAGTACCCCTAAAAATTTCAGGTTGATAGCTTTGTGCAACATTTTATACAAAATAATATCCAAAGTAGAAGATAATTGGATGAAAACAATTCTTCCTTATCTGATCTTGGAGGAACGATCAGGTTTTGTAGAGGGGAGACATATTTTGGATAATGTAATCTTGGTGCATGAAGTAGCTCATTCGTTGAAGACCCAGAAAAAGGCTGGTATGCTTATGAAATTAGATTTATCTAAATCTTACTACAAGATCAACTGGGAATACATGGTAGCGGTGCTACAAGAATTTGGCTTCAATGAACATTGGATCAATTGGATTATGGAAATCGTTTCATCACCTAGCTATTCAATTTTAATTAATGGGGCCCCATCAAAACCTTTCGTCCCTTCTAGAGGAATTAGGCAAGGGGACCCATTATCTCCCTTTTTGTTTATTTTAATGATGGAAGGACTTGGGAGGGCGATTAGAGCATCCAATAGAGGAGGAGAAATCAAAGGCCTTAAGCTACATGAGGATGCTAAGGTGACCAATCATTAACAATTTTTGGATGATACCATGCTGCATAGTGTACCCACGGTAAAGGAGGCACATAATTTTAAAGCAATTCTGGATACTTTCATGAACGCGTTAGTATGGAGCTAAACCCGTCAAAGTCTATGATTTTCTTTTTTAACACTCACATTGCTATCCATCAAAACCTATCAGTGATTCTAGGTTTCCAAAGGAAATTCCTTCCTTCTAAGTATTTAGGGGTACCCCTAAGAGTGCAAGCCTAGAAGAAATCCAATTTGGAGAGAGTAATCTCCAACCTAGAAGATAGGGTTAAAATATGGAGGGTGAGAACATTGAATTTTACGGGGCGATTGGTGCTAGTAAAGGTGGTACTTCAGGCTATCCCATGGTATATGTTGTTTTTTCTTCCTGTGCCCAAGGGAGTGCTCCAAAAAATATAGTAGATCCAATGAAATTTCTTGTGGCGAGGAGCAAAGGAAAAAAGGAAATGGGCACTCGTGGCATGGAACACAATTTGCAAATCCAAGTAGGTAGGGGGCCTTGGGCTGCAAGACCCTGAAGCAATTAGTAGAGAAATTGGGGCGAAAATGTGGTGGAGATGATTAAAGGGAGAGGAGACACCATGGGCGAGACTATGGAAAGAAAAATATGCCCCTAATTGCCAACTAAAACTCCTAGTAAGACTTATGGGGTCAATACAGGGGTCAGATATTTGGAAATCGATGTGGAATAACAGATATATATTACAAAAGCATAGATTTTGGGAAATAATAAATGGAAAGACGCCTAATTATGGGATGATGCCTCGCAACAAAAAACGAAATTAATCAAACCAGAATGGTAGGTTCTACATGTAGCCATAGAGAGATAGGAGCACAGGGAAGTCCATCAATTTTGGGCTCAATATTTGGAGAATAATAAATGGAAACGATGGAACTTAAATATCCTCCACCAAGAAAATATGAGTGCTTCAGACATACAAGATATTATAGAGGAACTTAACCAGAGACAAATCCTAGTGAATGATAACCAGGACCAAATATGGTGGGGGCAGTGAGAAGGGGGATATTTCAACCTCAAGGAATTCAAGGCTTACCTTCGAGCTGAACATCTCGAATTTAGTGACCCATCTTGGAGTAAAATTTGGGTAGCCTCTCACTGGTCGAAAATTAAAATGTTTTTGTGGTTAATTTTGCACAGAAAGTTGTTAACCTTTGAGAATTTAGTGAATAAATGGATGATTGGTCCATCATGGTGTTTTCTATGTGACAAGGAAGAAGAAAACCTAAACCATCTTCTAAATACGTGTAGATACATGGAAGCTCTATGGGGTTGGCTAAACATCATCTACAAAAAAACAAATAGAAATAAGGATAACATACAAGAAACAACGAAACATTGGAGGTTGCAATATACTAAGAATGAAGTGATGAACATGACCTAGATCTTGATCCCAGGACTTATCCTCTCATCAATCTGGAAGGAATGCAATCACCAAATTTTTTGCGATAAAAACCTTCCATTTACAAACTGATAGAATAAATTCACCATCAAATGAAGGAAACCATTAGTAGTAGAAGAATTCAAACCTCATAGGATTAACCATCCCCCCAGGAAATGATAATTTAATTTTTTTCTACTTGGAATACCTAAGTGATACGATCCTCAAACCTAGAGAAAGGCTTATATCATTGGGCTCTCCAGTCTGGCGGGTTCCTCTGGAGGGATTCTGGAAATTAAAATTTTATGGTGCATCCAAGGGAAACCCAAGCAAGGATGGAGCCAGAGGAATCATTTAGGACTATATAATTAAAATTCAAAGGTTATACTTAATAAACATGGGCCAAACCACAAATAATGTAGTTGAGTTCCAAGCCCTGGAGCAAGGGTTGGAAACACTACGACGAGAAAGAAGGGTGAATGTAATAATGGAGGGGGATTCTAAATTAGCTATCCAAGTGACACGTAGACTATAATGTGGTTCTCAAATGAATAAGGTCATGAAGAATTGGTTCCTCACTCAGATAGTCCAAAGGATTAAGGAACACCTAGAGGAGTTGAAAACAATGGAGTTTTCCTTAGTGAGACACTCGACTAATGTGTTGGTGGTCAGAGTGGAAAACGAAGGGGTTAGGAGTGCCAGGCTTATCACTGATATGACCTAGGAGGACATGGTGGTCAGAGAGCTAAAGTAATATTGTTGAGTGTTGGCGAAGCAAGATCACCCCATGTCAAATAGACGAGGTGACAAACATGGGGTGGACCAAGAGGAGGGTAGTGACACACCTGATGAGATGAATGTTTAACAATCATCATGAGTCGAAAAATTGTGGTTGTTAGGGAAGATCGAGGAGGTACGTGTCATCAAGACATGAAGGAAATGATGGTATCTGATGGGAATGGTTGGTACCCTAGATCATTCAATAGTTCGTCAGGAGTTCGCATTAATTGGAAAGGATGGTTTAAGAAGTGGAGAAGGACAATTCCCAACACGAAGTTGTACTGGAACATGACAATGGAAATAATGAGCATGCATAGAACGTTCACAGAGGTGAATGAGGAGGAATATATCCCCATCCTCACACGAATGTACTGCAACTTCATTAGTACAAAGAAGTTGACGGAAAGAAGAGGGGAAGGTGCTCAAAGGACGAGGAAAAATGATCTAGGTTGGATGTTTCCTTTATATGTTAAAGATGGAAAACACATCAATTGTATAGTAATAAGGGTGAAGGTTATATGGTCAAGTAGCAAGAAAGAGTATGTTCATCAAAGAATCGAGGCCTCCAAGATAGTAATGGGTAAGGGGAGAAATGTTGGTGGTAGGCCACGAGGGAGAACGACAATTGATGCTTAGAGATAAGTGGTTAGTAAGAAGACCAAAATGGAGCATACGAAGAGGGAGGAAACACTAATCTATCACATGACTATCCTGAAGAATGGAAAAGAAACCATTGAAATATGGGAAAAGGAAGTGAGATGCTTGCGAAGGAGCGTCCTGGATAGAAAAATTGAGGCAGAGGTTGACTGTATCATAGACACAAGGAAATATTGAATGAGGTAGATGATTTATCAGAGAACTCTGGAGACTTCTTGGCACACTAAAACCTTAATGGGAAAGCTACAGGAATATGTGACAAAAGAAAGATCCAAGAGGCAATCAGAACACTAACTACAACTGAAGGCAATTAAGCAGTGGTTGCAGGTTGTAGAGGAGGCATTCAAAGGGTGGCTAACATAGAATTCCTGCAAGATTATAGAACTGGAGATATGAACAAAATTTTCCCAATTTACTTGAAATATATCCATAACTCCGATATCACACTGGGAGAGGGACAAGGCAAGCAAACCATACTAACGAAATGCAGGGTTAGAGAAGTAACTGGAGCTAGTGGAAAGAAACCGGCAACTCAAAAAGCAGGGGCAACTGCAACATAAACTCCAGTAGAGAAGACCATACTTGCGTTTGGGTCAAGTGGGGAGGAAGTTCCTTCAATGTTCCTGGATAAATGAACATGATTTTTTGTCTAATTTTTTTTTTATTTTGTTGAATGGTTGTGTAGGCCAATTCATAGTATTATGAAGATAGATAGGTTTGTAGGTGTAGAACATAAAGATATATTTTCAGGTAGACCACCTTCGAATGGTAACTTTCTAAGTAGCATTAGAAGAAGAGAAATTTTTGTAGATATGTATAGGAGATACCATAGACAAAAAAACCTCATGGCATGTCTAGCTAAGTTTATGCTAAAGGCTATATTTTACTGCAGTTGGTCTGATTTCCAATCTAGCAAACTAGCAGGATATGATGTATTTTTTTGTTCTATAGTAATATAAGGATGTTATACTGACTTACAAAAAAAAAAGTGAACATATTGATATTTTAAGAATGAAAAACAAAAAAAATATATGAGAATGTTGCTTTGTCTATATCATTCCCTAGATGTAAAAAGAAACTTGCATTAAGGGAATACCCACTTGATAACATTGAAATTTGTGTCATATGTGCAGAATCACATTCTACGAAATGTTTCCCATCACTAACAGGGTTAAAGCAGTTTTCTAGGAAGATAGTGGAGCAGCTAAAACACTGGAACAACTTTTCTTTGTTGCTCCTAAGAAATCTTGTCAGCCTCATCAATTAGGTATGATACAAGATCCCAATCAACAATTTCAATCTTATGCACAACAATCTCAAAATAATTGGAACACACCATTTCCTTGGAAGCCTTGTCGATCCCAACCTCAACCTCAAAACCAATCTCAGTAAAAAGGTTGGAAATGATCTTATGGAATAAATCCATAGTATTACCCATCTTTCCCACAAAATCCTCAATATCCTTAGTTCCATTCTCAATACTATCCTCCACAACCTCAATTTCATCCTCAGTTGACCACAAGTCGACCTCTCCCATTACCACCTTCCTAGCCACCCCAAAGGCCTAATCAACTGCTTGCACACTTACTCCCAAACCCCAACAATACAATACCTCACTAATCCAATTATATTTTTGAAGTACATAATTTCCAAACTTACATGACAACTCGTCCATATCTAAATGATATCCATCTTATATCAAGGAGATTTTCACAAAAAAATAATCCCCCTATTATCATTAAAGAACATAAAGAGGATGAAACTCCTTAAAAGGAGGAGATTCCTTAAAAGGAAGAAATTCTTGATCAAGTAAATGACACATAAATAAGACCAACTTCTACTACTCCTCTAATAGAATAACCCTTTATATCCTTACAAAAGCCTCCTTTCTCAGAGAGATTACAAATAGATAAAGGTGTAGAGTGTTAGAAAATTATATATTACAGAGAAATGGAACACATAGAACATATCAAACAAGAGAGACACAGATATACGTGGTTCACCCAATTTGGGCTACGTCCATGGAGAAATAGCCAGTCCTTCCTTTTATATTATCCAACAAATTGAAGAGATACAACCTACAACAGATCCGTTGTAATTCCCCCTTCTCTCTCGCTTAATCTCCTCTCTCTTTCTCGCTCAAAATACAAATCTACATAGACGCAATACAATTCCCTCATATATAGCGAGGGGTTGCCTTCTAGGGAAAAAAAACCCTAAATTAAACATAACTTCTACCGTCAAATCTCCGCCTAATGAATGGCCCATATTGACTACGAAATTACAACATTTTACAAGGCAATTTTACATCTATTTTATCTTCGGGGGCCCTACCCCCAATCCCCCCTAGACCCCCCTTGCAATGAAAATATTACGGGTGGCATTACCACACATTATGGACTGGCGTCCAATGCAGTGATACCTCTGAATAAAGAAGATAATTAGGCTCCACACCCAACAATCTCCCACTTGGAGACTGATTATAGCAACTCCACCACTGCTTCATTTGTTGCACAATGACTCCACTTTGGACCTGGTTGTTTCTCATGTTCTCATCATACTTGAAGACCAATTGAAACTGAGCAGAATCTCAGTTTCTCCCTAGTTACAACTTTTCTTAACATAGCTGCAGGATTTTGGCTAGTGTGTATATTTTCCAGCTTCAGTTGTCCATCTTCTAACACTGACCATATGAAATGGTACTTTAGCTGTATATGTTTAGTCTTGGAATGAAATGCAGATTTCTTTGCAAGATGTATGGCACTCTGGCTGTCACTGTATAACCTACCAAACTCCTACTTCTTACCCAATTCATCCAGAAACCTTTGTAACCAAATCATTTCTTTACTAGACTCTGTAGCAAAAACATACTCTACTTCCGTTGTTGAGAGTGCAACAACACTTTGCAATTTTGAAACCCAACTGACATTTGTTCCACCTACAATAAACACATACCCTGTTGTGCTCCTCCTGTTATCTTTATCACCCGCCATGTCTGCATCAACATATCCCTATAGAGAAATGTTTGAACCACCAAAGAATAATGCTTGATTTGTGGTACCTCTCAAATACCTGAGAATCCACTTCACTTCCATCGAATGTTCTTTTCCTAGATTGTTCGTGTACCTACTTACAACTCCCACTGCATGTGCAATATCAAGCCTTGTGCGGACCATTGCATACATTAAGCTTCCAACTACTGATGCATATGGAACTTTAGACATATAAGCCATTTCTTCCTGAGTCTTGTGACACACCTCCTTACTTAGTGTGAAATGGCTAGCCAAAGGTATACTAAATGGTTTTGCATTTTGCATATTAAATATTTTCATCACCTTTTCTATGTACTCACTCTGAGACAATTTTAATTTTCTATTCTTCATGTCTCTAGTTATTATATACCAAGGATTTGTTTTGCAGCACCCAAATCCTTCATTGCAAATGAGTTCGCCAATTTTATTTTGAGCACATTTATTTCCTGCATGTTAGAACCTGCAACAAGCATGTCATCTACATACAATAACAATATAATATAGCTTCCATCATTTTGCCTTTTGAGATAAACACAATGATCAGAGTGACATCTAGTATAATCTTGTTCAGACATAAACATGTCAAAATTTAGATACCACTGCCTTGGAGCCTATTTTAAGCCATACAAGCTCTTCTTCAACCTGCACACTAGTTTCTCCTTCCCTTTTACCTCATATCCTTCTAGCTGATGCATATATATCTCTTCCTCCAAATCCCCATGGAGAAAGGTTGTCTTTACATCTAACTGCTCGAGATAGAAATATTCAGCCACTACTAGACTTAATATAGTTCTGATTGAAGTCATTTTAACAACAAGAGAAAATATCTCATCAAAGTCTATACCCTTTTTCTGTGCAAACCCCTTCACCACAAGTCTAGCTTTATACCTTTTTCTACCTCCACATTCTTCCTTCAACCTGTAAACCCATTTATTCTGCAATTTTGTTTTACCTGCAAGTAACCTGACTAAGTCCCAAGTCTAGTTATGTGCTAAGGAGTCCATCTCGTCTTTCATGGCTTGCTCCCATTTCTTCCTTGTTTCTACCTGCACTGCTTCTTCATAATATTTTGGTTCACCAGAGTCAGTCAACAATACATAATATAATGAAGGAGAGTATCGTTCAGGGGGTCTACTTATCCTGGTAGATCTTCTAACACCACTTTCAGGTGTTTGAGGTGCTTGTTGCTATTCTGGTTGTTTTTGTTGTTCTGGCTATTGATCATTATGATTTTCAAGCACCTTCACTTTTTCTGTGATGTCATCAAGAACTGTGTATTCTCTGTTTTCTTTTTCCTATTTCTTTTCTTGCATCTGATCCTTATACAAAACCTTTTCATTGAATATGACATCTCTGCTCCTAATGATTTTGTGTTTTTCATAATCATAAAAGCGATAACCAAAATCATTAACACCATATCCAATAAAGGTACATTTCTTTGATTTTGCCTCAATCTTTGTTCTATTTTATTTATTAATGTGGACAAAGGTTTCACAACCAAAAGTCTTTAAAAATGAGTAGTTTACATTTTCACCTATCCATTCCTCCTCTAGAATACCACCATCCAAGGAACTTTAAGGCCCTTTGTTTATTAGATAAACAGCGGTATCTACAACATCTACCCAAAATTGTAAAGGCAATCCTGCATGCAATCTCATGCACCTTGCACGCTCCATGATTGTCCTGTTCATCCTTTCTGACACGCCATTTTCTTGTGGTGTTCCTGGAACTGTCTTCTCTCTACGAATTCCATTCTCTGAACAATACCTATCAAACTCTTTGCTGCAATATTCACCTCCATTGTCTGATCTGAGACACTTCAACCTTTTTCCTGTCTCATTTTCAACCAAAGATTTCCATTTCTTGAAAGTATCAAATACATCAGATTTATTTCGAATATAATAAATCCAGGTTTTTCTGGTTGATTCATCAATAAAAGTAACATAATAATGAGAGCCACCAAGAGATGATACCTGAGAAGGTCCCCATACATCTGTATGCACAAGCTCTAATTTTTTGCTCTTGTTTTCTTTCCCAACTCTGAGGAATCTAACTCTCTTCTATTTTCCATAAACACAATTTTCACAGAATTTTAAATCAACATGCTTCAAACCTAGCAACAAATTTCTTGAGTGAAGAATCTGCATCCCCCTCTCACTCAAGTGCCCAAGCCTATGATGCCATAATGTTGTATCTTCTCTTGTATAGGTTAACGCATTAACAGAATTAGAAATACCATTGCATAAATACAATGTACCAATCTTTTCTCCTTTTGCTAGTACCAGGGCTCCTTTAGTGACCTTCCAGGTTTTATCTGTAAAATTTGTTACACAACCTTCACCTCCCAACTACCCTGTTCAAATCAGATTTTTCTTCAGATCTGGAACATGCCTTACCTCCTTCAACCACCATTGATTTCCATTCTGTTGTTTTATGAAAATTGTACCCATTCCAATGATTTTATAGGGTTTATCGTCACCCAATCGAACTTGTCCAAAATCTCCTTAAACATAATCATGAAAATGTTTCCTATCAGGTGTGGCATGGAATGAGGCCCCTAAATCTACCACCCAGGCATCAATAATATTTTCTAATGAAAGAATCAAAGCATCTTGAAACACATCACCTGTCATATTCACTTAATGATTGTTTTCTTGTTGCACGTCTCCTTATTTTACCTTTCGAGACTTGCAGTCTTTCTTCAGGTGTCCTTTCTTCCCACATTTCTAGCACACTATTCCCGATCTAGACTTGGATCTTCCTTTCCTTGAATTACTACGATATCCTGGGCTCTTTCCTCTTTCCATTTTTCTTCCCCTAGTCTCTGCAGTCAAAGCATTACCTGATGTCTCACCGGAGCTTTTCCGTCGCATTTCCTCGCTAAGGATTGCACCGACAACATCATCAAACTTTAAAGTACTAGATCTAGAGACAAAGTTACTAATGGCCATAACTAAACCATTTCAACTTTCTGGAAATGAGCATAGAAATAACAGAGCCCTAACTTCATCATCAAAAGTTACCCCTACAGAACTTAACTGACTGGTAACTGTATTAAATTCATTTAAATGATCAGCAACAGATCCACCTTCTGACATATTCATATTAAATAAATGCCTCATAATAAATACCTTATTTGACGCCGAGGGTTTTTCATATAGTTTGGCCAATGCTGAAATTAAACCCTCTATTGTCATTTCCCTTGAAATATTAAACGCTACCAACACCACTAGGCACAACCATATTGTTCCAAGTGCCTTTCTGTCAAGAATATCCCATTATGTGTCTGTCATACTTGTCGGATTCTTTGCCTTTCCACTCAATGGTTGGTACAGATCTTTCTGGTACAAATAATCTTCCATCTGAATCTTCCATAGCTGGTAGTTTTGGTCGTTAAATTTTTCGACCATAAACCTACCATCTTCCGCCATTGCTCCCACTCGAACCAGGAACCCTACTCTCCTGCGAGTTTATCAGCCAAATAGACCTTTGTCTCTAATACCAGTTGTTAGAAAATTATATATTACAGAGCAATGGAACACATACAATATATTGTAGAAATATAAACATATAAAACACATAAAACAAGAGAGACAAAGATATACGTGGTTCACCCAATTTGGGCTACGTGCACAGAGAAACAGTCAGTCCTTCCTTTTATAGTATCCAACAAACTGAAGAGATACAACCTATAGCAGATCTGTTGTAATTCCCTCTTCTCTCCCGCTCAATCTCCTCTCTCTTTCTCGCTCAGAATACAGATCTACATAGACGAAATACAATTCCCTCATATATAGCGAGGGGTTGCCTTCTAGGGAAAAAACCCTAAATTAAACATAACTTCTACCGTCAGATCTCCTCCTAATGAACGACCCAGATTGACTACGAAATTACAACATTTTACAAGGCAATTTTACATCTATTTTTAGCTTTGGGGGTGCTACCCCCAATCCCAAAGATCGTAGCCCCCCCCACCCTAGACCCCCCATGCAACGCAAATATTATGGGTGGCATTTCCCCACATTACGAACTAGGGTCCAATGTGGCGATACCTTTGAATAAATAATATAATCAGGCTCCACACCCAACATAGAGAAGCAGCTAATTTTGCTAAATTATGACATGCTAGATGAGTTAAATAATATTTGCCTTAAAATTCCTTTACTTCAAACGTTAAAGGATATTCCAATTTTTGCAAAAACAATAAAGGAGTTGTGCATTAAAAAACCTAGTAGAAAAATAAAATAAATACAAAAATTTCAACTCATTGGAAAAATTGCAGAAATCATGATGGGAAAAACTGTTATAGAAAAATATATAGATCCAAGAAGTCCCAACGTGAAAATCCATATTAATAATATTGAAATCCCAAACACATTAATCAATTTAGGTGCAACAATAAATTTTATGACAAAAATAACTATGGATGAACTACAATAAAATAATCTTCAATATACTCCTACTATATTACAGTTAGCAGACAAATCTACTATCAATATAAAGGGTGTATTATACCATGCTCTTAACCATACAACTTGAGTGGGCCTAATGGTTAAGAGCATGTGCTTCCTCCCAAGAGGTCACAGGTTCAAAACCAGAGGGGGTTAGAGTATGTATGCCTTCATAGACTTAGCAGTCAAATCGCTGCACAAAGGTGGGTCCCTTGTCCCACAAACAAGGGGGTCTCATACACAAATTTGGTGTCTAGCTTGGCCATGACATTAAAAATGGATATTATTATTATTATTATTATAAGATGTACTTGCATCTCTAGATTCATGGGAATATCCTGTTTATTTCTTGATGTTAAAACCAAAAACCAATCTAGGAGGTCATCCATTGATATTAGGTAGGCCTTGTTTAGCCACAACCAATGCATATATTAGTTGTAGACATGCTGACATGATCATTTCTAATGAGAATTCAATGAAAAAGCTTACATTAGATACTCTAGCAAGAGAAATAACTGAACTTGAAAATGAAGAATGGATTGATGATGAATAAGAAGAGTATGGAGAGGTACAACCAATTTTAACTCTCATAAGCGATGTCCATTAAGCAAAATGAAGAGGAAAATCAATTAATGAATCTTATGAATAATTGTGATTTTTATCGATATTTTAAACAAAATTATTGTGTGCATATGTTAGAATAAGATTTCCAAGAAAACTTCAGTATTGAAGATTTTTCATCGCGACAATCTAAGCTATTATTAAATTCAATGGAGAAATTTGGAAATATTCTTGTAGAAATTAATCCAAGACAAAATTAAATAGCAATAACAAGCTATAAGAGTTTCAAAAAGAGCAATTAATTAAGATTTTGTAAAAAAATTCCTTTGAATTTGTGTGGGAATACACAAACATGGAAGTAATCAATCATAACACTTGCATGCATCATATATATACAAGAGAATGTCAAACCTGTCAGACAACCTCAAATAATGATGAATCCTAATTTGAGGGAAGAATTACAAAAATTGCTCAATGTAGACTTTATCTTTCCAATTTTTGATAGTCAGTGGGTTTCACCATTGCTTATTGTGCCAAAGAAAAAGGGAAGTGGAGAGTTTGTATAGACGATAGGGAACTTACTAAAGAAAATTTGTAAGATAATTTTCCATTTCCTTTTAGTGATCAAAATTTAGATACATTAGCAATGTGTTGTAACCATTTTTTACCTATGCAATTTATTCCTAAATTGTATATTTTTTAAAACAAAAAGTGTAATTTTATTTGCACTATGTAATAAAGTTTGGCGTATGTTTATAAATGCATCTTTAATTAAATTTATGTGCAAATAAAGTTTGTTTAAAATTTATTTGAATAATGTTCCCAATAGTTATCTATCGAGCCACAGATTGTCTCGGCCCAAATCAATGTTTAACAATAGATTGCAGGACCCCCCTGCACTCTTAACATTTAACAGGGGGGGGCACGTGGTTATGAAAAATAGTTTCATTGAAACCACCCATCCATACGTGCTGAGTGCTCAATAATTTCAGGACCTCCTCCTCATGAAAACCACATAGCACCACACGCCCCCTGCAAACCACTTTCCACTCAATTTCTCCCACAGCTACCACTTCTGCCAAGATTACCGCCAAATTGACCCCCACCATTTATTTCAATAGTTTAACCATTTAACCATTAAGTCATTAATGCATTCCCTTCAATGTCCCTATATTTGTTTCGTGAGGCACCAAAAAAAATTTCGATAACGATTATTCAAAATCATCTACTAAACCAGTTTATCCTCCATCAACCTGTCATTTTCCTTCATTTCGTTAGTGTTTGCAGAGGTGCTCAATGACATAATATTTCATAATTTCATGGTAAACCACTTCAATTAGCTAGCAGATCACCGGGTACTCTTAATCCCTTGTTCTCTTCTTAGTTTTAAATGGCTAGCCAGAAGGGAAAAGTTAAGATTTCTGTTGAAAACCCAATGCTTCCTCCTGTCCCCTAATCTAGATGAATTTCCTCTAGTAGATGTTGATTTCAAAATCCTTGAAACAAAATGTGAATTTGATTTATATGAACTACACAATTGGGCATTTCAAAAATTTGAGGATGCTAGTGATGAATTCAGCTTTTGGGAATCCATGTTACCACAATTTTTTTTCCCTCAAACTTATCATTTCCCTGAATTTATTACCTGGTGTGAAAATAATTATCTACCTAGCCAAAGAGCAATTGTAGCCATAAATGGTGAATCTTTGTTCTCCATAACCCCAGAATCTATTTGTCAGGCCTTGCAAATCAACCATCCAAGTTCCCTTCATATATTTTCTGTTCATTCACTTATGGAAATCTACTAGAAACTTACCTTTCAGTAGCGAGCTAATGCCTTTGAGTCTTTCATGCCAGAGGGTTCTGAATTACCTCATCACAATCCACCATATTATTCAGCAACCTTTCCAGAAATATCCAGACAAGTAATTTCTATGGCTTGTTTTCTTTTAGGTTACCAGAGTGATGAATGGGTTGATGAAGTCATTTTAGGGTTTTTTTCAGTCTTTTCACCTGCTAAAAAGCCCTTTTTTCTTTTCAACTTTGCTCAGTTTATTTCAGACATCATTGATGAGCCCCAATTTTTGGTACAATTTGGGCTCATTTGGCCTACTTGCTTTGCTCAAACCATTCATCTTTTATTGCTTATGCATTCATTTCTTGGTTTATTCGTGTTGTTTGTAGGAAGAAGGGTAGGCATTCTATCTACGTGACTAATACATGATGATTTCAGGTTTTTGGCATCAAAAGGGAGCAAAAGACCACGAGAAAGGAGACAAGGAGACAGTAAGGTGGCACTGCTGGTTTTTAGGAGAGGATGTCCACAGTCTTGGGGACCTTCCTCGTGATTCCCACCATAGCTCCGAGCTCCAACCAATCTCCCCATCGAGCTTAGAGGCAGCCAACCGTTCTACAGGAACAGCAGTTACAACTGTTCTACAGGATCAGCAGTTTAACCTTCAGTTGGACAGCCAAGCTCCACAAATCAAGGAAACCTGTTGGATTATCATTTTGCATAAATATTGAGGCCGTAGCCTTTGATAGAAGCTTTTTGAACTTTTGCATTACTCTTGTAATTTGGAAGTACGAGCTACAGCTCGGTGTTGGTTCTTTTTGTAAGCCAGTTTTGGCATGACATCAGATTTTTGGTTATGAATAAAGGCAGGCAGATTTTGATCTCATTCTGAGTTTCTAAGGGAGCTATAGCTCTCAGGTTAGGGCCCAACCTGAGAGCAATAGACCTCCTCTGTGTTGTAATTTTATTTGCCTTTCGTTCCAGCACTTCGTTTCTTTACTTTGACATGCAATTCGAATTTACAGTCTGCTGATTTAGTTTTTATGAGATTGAATAGGATTAGTTTATGGTGAATTTGCTTCCAGTTGCTTAGGTTAGAAGAGGATAGTTATAATTCATTGGAGCTCCAGAAAAAGGTTGTTAGAGATCACTGCCATCTCTGCTTAGGGATTGGGGTGCAGTCCATATCAACCACCAAAAAGAAACGCAGCTCTTTTCACGTCCATGCAAGCTGCAACAGTTACTTTAGTCGTAGATCCATCCATGCATTTTGGTCTTGACCATCACTTCTTCATTCCACTTCCATGCACGAGTTTCTTTCACAAATTGCACTGCTGTTCATTGGTTCAAAATAGCACAGTTAACATAGGTTAAAGAGTTCTCGTTTTTGGTGACATTCATAGACAATTTGTTTCATCTACACTGCTCCACACCATTCCATTACCTTCCTCTTCTTGTCAACCACACCTGAAACCACTCAACCGACCTCTGTTCAGCTCGTTTACCTTCCAGCTCTTCCATTACTCACGTAGCTCCATTTACTTAACCTTTCGTTGATCCCATCCTTCCAACCATCAACCCACTGCATGCACTCTTTCTCCATCTGACTTCTCTGCTCCTGAGCCATCACCAGTTCCATCTCCATCTCACCTATCCTCCCACACCACTCCATCACTCCACCATCTCCCAAAACTCCCACGGTTGAACATCCTGTAGAATTTCACAGACTTCCTGTAGAACCCCTGAGTTTCCTGTAGGATCCCCTGCATACTTCCTGTAGAAGCCTGCAAACTCGGTTGCTGAGCATCCAAACGTGGTAGACTACTGTGGACTGATGCTAGAGACCCTCTGGGACCTCTCCTAGCCATCCTGACCTTGCCCATGCTTTCCTTCCATTCGAACCGCTCCTGCACAGTCAAACCCTAATCAAAGGCATCATCACAATAAATCCAACCACTTAATGAAAAAATACAAAAACATGTCTTTTCAGATGCAAGTAGCTTAGATGCATGTATTTCAGCTCACTACAAGTAATGGCATCATTGGTAGAAGTTTCATTCACAGTTTTGCATTGTAAGGGCCTAGCTAGTCAAATTAGGGTTTAGTAGGGTTTTCATGCTTTGTTGGCTTTCAGTTTCTTTCTGCAAATAGATTAGCCTCCTTTGAGTTAGCTTTCGTCCATCACTCATAAAGCTTCTTCTGTGAGCATATAGAAGTTGGCTTGAGCCCTAGCGGACTTGTGCCAGCTGACCAAGTGACAGCTGCGACAAGAGCTAGTACTTGTGCATACAGCACCGTCGCTTCCAAGTTTGTACGAACTACCGGGTTGATAAAATTAGAGATAGGAAGTTCCAGGAGTTGTAGCATTATTGCTACAATACTGGAGCTCACCATCCTTTTTGGCGCCGTTGCCGGGGAAGCGTCAGAGTATTAGTAATTGTTGCTTTTCTTCTACTTTCTTACTCTTGCCTTCTGCTAAGTAGTTTATTTCATTTCCATTCTGCAAAAGTAGCATAGACATTTCCTGCTTTCATAGATTAGCATTTCCTGCTTTCATAGATTAGCATTTCCTGCTTTCATAGATTAGCATTTCCTTTCTGCAAGCGTAGACTAGCATTTCCATTCTTGCAATTTCATTTGAGCAAAGTAGATTAGTTCTTTCCTGCTTTCAGTTTAATTCTGCATCTTTCATAGTTAGTTGTAGATCAATCTGTTTCAGTTTTGCAGGTACCAAAGGAAAAAAAGCAAAAACAATCAAAAGAAAAAGAAAGTCTTTTCCATTTCATGCCTCGTAGGAACCGAGATAGATCAGGCAAATTCCTACCAAACACCCCCACCACATCACTGAGTCACCCTTCTCTCTTCTTTGGTGACAGTGACCCAGAAGAACCTATAGGTGAACATCCTGAGATATACAAAGATCCTATAGTAGAAAAAGAGTTAGAGACCACTCCATCTGAAGCTATGGCTGACAATAGAAGAGAAGATGAGAGAATAGAAGGTGCCTTCCCCATCCGAGAGACCAATGGAGAGATGAAAATGAAGAACATTAGCCCCTCCGCCTTACCTCACTTCCATGGGCTGACTACTGAGGATCCGGATACCTTCCTGTTTGAATTTGCTGTCCTTTGTAGGACCTATGACTATACTGAAGATGAGCAAAAGCTGAAACTTTTCCCTTCCACTCTTAAGGATGCAGCATTACGCTGGTTCATGGGCTTACCTGGGAATAGTATCACCACTTGGGCTCAGATGCAGCAAGCTTTCAATACCAAGTACCGGGATTACTGTAGGTCCAAGGAAACAAAGGGGGAAATCTTTCGGATGACCATGGGAAATGATGAGTCCTTAGAGGATTATGAGGAGAGGTTCCAACTAAGCTATAAGCGGGCCAGGTGCACACTTGACCCTGAATCCCTCAAGTTGGTCCTGCTCCGAGGAGTCCCTGAAGACCTCTTAGATACCCTTCACATGTTAGCTGGGGGGGACATTTACCAACTGCCTTATGAGGACATCAAGACTGTGTTTAGAAACCACTCCAGGGCAGCTCAGAAACGAGGTAGAGGAAACCTCCTCTCAGCTAGTGTCCCTTTCTCCAAACATGAGCTTGCAAATAAATTAGAAGATCTTAAGAGTGAGGTGAGACAGACCATTGCCATGCAGCTTGACACATTCAGGATTCAGCAAAAGAAAGAAGAAGCTGAGAGAGCCTTGGCTGTCTTCTGCCCTAGGTGCACAAGGAGACACCCTAAGAACGAATGTCCATTGCATTTGGTTGAAGTGTGTTTCGTTTGTGAGGAGGACCATCCCACAAATCAGTGTCCAACCTTGCCTGGGTTTAAAGCCATGTACCAAGGGACAGAGGCTCCCACTGAACCTCTCTATTACCTCAACCAAAGGAGGCCACAAGGATCTAGACCTTATCAGCAGGGGATGAAAGGGGCATCTCAAGCTTATTACAGCCCCAACCAATCGACTCCTATGCCTTCCTGGGGTCCCCCTGCTCATCCTTCATGGTCCATGCCTCCTCCATGGTCTTATCCACCTCAGTACCCCACTCAACCTACTTCTCATTCATATCACTCACATGCCCAGCCACAGCCTCAATGGAATGCACCTCAGTTGGGGTGGAGGCCCCAATACAACACTCCTCCTGCCATCTTGCCTCCACCACCAGTTCAACCTCAGCCATTACCTCCTGCTCCTCCAAGGCAACCTCAAATGCCTGCTCAACCGAACCCGAACCCCAACAATAGACAGGCCCAACAGGTATACACTGGGGAAACCTCATGCCCTACCTATGCTGTGGAGATCCAGGAGATCAATCTTCGATCTGGAAAGACTCTACCAGATCGCCAACCTCCTCCCCCAGAGGATGAGGAAGATAAACAGGAAAGTGAACCAAAGGCTATTCCACCCTTTCCTGAGAGACTAACAGCCACCACACAACCCAACCCGGAGGAGGATGAGCTTCTGGGTGAGCTCAAGCAGTTGTGTGTAAAAATACCACTTCTCCAAGCCATCAAGGATGTGCCAATATACAACAAACTGGTTAAGGAGAAGTGTTTCAAACACCCAGGCAGACGGAAGAAAGATGCTTCAACTATCAATGTCATAGGACAACTGTCTGACCTTATGTTGGGACAAGTCATCTGCCCAAAGTACCTAGATCCTGGAAGTCCTGTAGTAGATGTCCACATCAATGGCACCATTATACCTCACACCTTGATTGATCTGGGGGCTGCCATTAATGTGATGACCAGGGATACCATGCTTAAACTCAATCTTCAGGGTTCCTTGAGGAAGACCTCGACAGTACTGCAATTAGCAGATCGCTCCACCGTGACTCCCGAAGGGATTGTGGAGGATGTCTTGGTCTCTATTGACTCTTGGGAGTACCCTGCAGACTTCCTGGTTCTGCAACCAAAGGCAAAGCTCACTGGATATCCTCTCATTTTGGGAAGGCCTTGGTTAGCTACTGCAGATGCTTACATAAGTTGTCGTGCAGGAAACATGACCATCAAAAATGGTCCCATGTCCAAGCAGCTAGTCCTATACCCTCCTGCCCAACCCTCCTTAGAGCATGACTTACCACTCTGGTTGGAAGAAGGAGAGGAAGACGAGGTGTACTCAGCACCTTTGTGCACCTTAGATACCACTAGAAGAGACCCCCCAACCGAGGATGACTTGATCGAGACCTTGATCCAGAATCCACCTTCCAGTGCACTACCCTTAGAGAAATTGGTGGAGGATGCCCAAGCTAGCACCTTAGTGGATCTTTGTACAACCAACCCTGTTACTCCCAGAGTCAAGAATGTGGAGTTCGGCCCTGAGAAAGCATTGAAGATCAGCTCCTCCCTATCTCCGTCCCAGGAAAAGGAGCTGTGTAGTCTGTTGGCCAACCACCTAGATGCTTTTGCTTGGAGCTATAAGGAAACGAAAGGAGTCCATCCTTCGGTCTATACCCATCATATATACATCAAAGAGGATTGTAAACCGGTTAGGCAACCTCAGAGGAGAATGAATCCAGCCCTTAAGGACATTGTCAAGGAAGAATTGCAAAAACTGTTGGATGCCGGGTTCATCTACCCCATCTCAGATAGTGAATGGGTGTCCCCTCTAGTGTTGGTTCCCAAGAAAAATGGGAAATGGAGAATCTGTGTGGACTACCGAGAACTGAACAAAGCTACCAAGAAAGACCATTTCCCTCTACCTTTCATAGATCAAGTGTTGGATGGACTGGCAGGAAAGAAGTTCTTCTCTTTCCTGGATGGGTTTAGCGGGTACAACCAAATCCAAATCAGCCCGGAAGACCAAGATAAGACCACCTTCACTTGTCCTTGGGGTACCTTTGCCTACCGAGTCCTTCCCTTTGGGCTATGCAATGCTCCTGCTACCTTCCAGAGAGCTGTCTTGAGCATCTTCTCGGAGCTGGTCCATGACGCAGTAGAAATCTATATGGATGACTTTACTCCTTATGGGGCCAACTTCCAGGAAGCATTGCCCAACCTGGGAAAAGTCCTAACCAAATGCACCGAGATGAACTTGTCCCTTAGTCCTGAAAAATGTGAATTCCTAATGACTGAAGGGACCGTGCTAGGCCATACCATTTCTTGCCAAGGGTTGCAGGTGGATCCTAACAAAATTGCTCTCATCAAGAGGGTTCCACCTCCTCAGAAGGTAAGGGATGTCCGGAGTTTCTTGGGATTAGCAGGATACTACCGGAGATTCATTAAAGATTTCAGCAAGCTAGCCTCGCCATTGTTTGGTCTGTTGGCAAAAGATGTGGAGTTTAAATGGACTGACGATTGTCAGAGGGCTTTAAATGAATTGAAGGACAAGTTGGTGTCAGCCCCAATCCTGAGAGGTCCAAATTGGGCCCTACCTTTCCACATCCACACTGATGCCTCGAACAAAGCCATAGGTGCAGCTTTAGGACAAGTTGAGCAAAAACTTCCATATGCCATTTACTTTGTTAGCAAAAACTTGTCCAAAGCTGAGCTGAATTATACTGTAACCGAGAAAGAATTCTTGGCTGTGGTCCATGCACCGAACAAGTTCCGACATTATATTACTGGTTACCAGACCTTTGTACATACTGACCATGCTGCAATTAGATATTTAATGAATAAACCAGATGTGAATGCTCGTATTATTAGATGGTTACTTTTATTGCAGCAGTTTGATTTGACCATTGTTGACAAACCAGGTAGAGAAAATGTTGTTGCTGACTTTTTATCTAGATTGGATTTGTCTGCAGATGAGGATGGAACAGTGGACGACCAGATGCCCGATGAACATCTGTTTGCTATTTCAATACTCTCTCCATGGTTTGCTGATATAGCAAACTATCTTGTTTCAGCACAGTTCCCTCCGCACCTATCTTCCAGAGAGAAGAGCAGAATCATCAGAAAAAGTGCCTCATTTACTTGGATCGGGGGCAATCTGTTCAAGCTTGGCCCCGATCAGATCTTAAGGCGTTGTGTAAGGGAGGAGGAAGTCTTTGATATCCTCCTCACTTGTCATGATGGGCCTTGTGGAGTACATTTTGCAGCAAAGAGAACTGCCTTCAAAATCCTGCAGGTAGGCTACTATTGACCCACACTTCATCAAGATGTCAGAAGATATGTCAGTCAGTGTGACCAATGCCAAAGAATGGGGAAACCGACCCAAAGGGATGAGATGCCTCTCCAACCTCAAGTGACTCTTGAGCCATTTGAGAAGTGGGGCATGGACTTTGTGGGCCCAATCAACCCCTCTTCGAGGCAAAGGTCTTACATCATTGTGTGTATTGACTATTTGACAAAGTGGGCAGAGACCAAAGCAATCAAAGCAGCAATAGAAGAAAAGGTGGCCGAGTTCCTAAGAGAAAACATCTTCTATAAGTTTGGCTATCCAAGAGAGCTGGTCACCGATCAAGGGAGCCAGTTCACCTCCAACCTGGTTGAAGATCTACTAGCTCATCACAAGATCAAGCATAGGACTTCCACCCCTTATCACCCTCAAGCAAATGGGCAGGTGGAAGTCACCAATAGAGAATTAGAAGGGATCTTGACTAAGGTGGTGAGAAGCAGCAGAAAGGACTGGGCAGATCGCCTGGTTGAAGCCACATGGGCTTACAACACCACTTGGAAGACCACCACCGGCTTCACACCGTATGAGCTGGTCTATGGGAAGAAAGCTTTGCTGTCCATTGAGTTTGAATACAACACTTTGAGGATGGCAGCTCAGCTGGACCTAGATCTCAGCCATGCACAACAAGAAAGGCTATTGCAGCTGAATGGCCTGGATGAGCACCGAATGCAGGCCCTCCTTCACTCAGAAGTGGTTCAACTTCAGAGAAAGGTGTGGCATGACCAACATCTCCATGACAAGCAATTTCAGCCGGGAGATTGGGCTTTGTTGTATGACTCCAGATACAAAGATTTCAAGGGGAAGCTGAGAACCAAATGGCTAGGACCATATGCAATGGACAAATGCCATGACAATGGATCTGTCCTTATTCGAACCATTGATGAGGAAGCCATTCCCATGCTTGTCAATGGGCATCGATTGAAGATATACAGGAGACCTCTCTCAAGACAAGAGTTCATCAAAACTATGGAGAAATCTGTATTGGTCATAGAGAAGGGTTCTGCCTCTGCTTTTGGCATACCCTGAAGGATAAAAAAAAAAAAAGAGAAAAATAATAAAGATCCTTGGGTGAAAACCTCTCTGAGGCGCCCAAGGCAGGTGGTAGGGGTGAAAACCTCATTGAGGCGCCCCTATTGTCTTTCAAAAAAAAACAAAAAAAAAAGGAAAAGGTTTGAAAAAGATCCTTGAGTGAAAACCTCTCTGAGGCGCTCAGGGCAGATGGCACGGGTGAAAACCTCTTTGAGGCGCCCCTGTTATCTTTCAAAAAAAAAAAGAAAAGAAAGAAAAAAGAAAAAACAATAAGCAAAATATGGTAAAATTGCATGCAGGTTGCAGATGTTCTATGGGGGAGAGGAAGCCCTTCAACTCAAAGCCAAGGGTCCTTATCATGCTGTGAAGGGACCTCACCAGCACCTCCTCCAAGGATACCCATGTTTTTTCAAGGTATGTGCAATTTTATCATGGTTTGAATCTTCTACAGGAAGATGCAGTCTTTCTACAGGAAGACGCGGATTTTCTACAGGAAAGTGCAGACTTTCTACAGGAAGCCCGAACTTTCTACAGGAAGCTCTGTGTTCTACAGGAAACTTCCTGTAGAAGTTTGGGACGGCCCAGAATTCATTTTAAAAGGAGATCTAGCGACTACGGATCGGTTTTGACGCATGCAAGCCTCTGTTGGCACCCTTGCACAGTGATGTTACCTTGCTCCACCATCCTTGTCGACAAGCAACCAAGTCCCCTGCACCAACAAAGCAGATCGATGAGTTCTCGCGGGAAAAGCCATTTTCAAAGATAAACAAGTGCTGAGATCTCATACCACAGGCATCAGAAGCTCCGGGAGCGTGATCGAAAGGCCAGATCCTCCGTCGTGAAGCATGCACCCAAGGAGGAAGAACTGTTACGAGACACCCCGCGGGAATCCTGTAACAGTTAAACCTGCTAGAGTGGATACCATTCACAGCACCGCCATCTGCAATGAAACACGGGCGCATGCAACCAAAGCACCCACTCCATCGTCGGCAGGCTGTAACCATGAGCCTCCGGGTCTGTGTAAGTTCGCATGCAGCAGGTAGATCCACTCACCATCGTCCAAAAACTGGAAAAATCGTGTGCAGCCACGCAGGTAAGTGTCTCGACCCTTCCTTCCATCAAATCGCATGAATTTTACTTTGAATTGTTTGCACAGCGTAAAAGTGAATGGTTGAGCGGCCGTATGGCCAGTCGACTGGCCACGTCGGCTAGTTATGGTATAGTTGGATGTTTGGGTGGCGGCCACGACAAAGAGAATGAGCAGCACGCACGTGAGAACACTCCCGTCGGAAGCAATGAGTTTAACAGAAAGAGGCGGCGGTAGATCTGTGGGAATGGATGCAGCAGCAAGTGAATACGCAGGCGAATGATGGATGATGTCGCCCAATGGTCCGGCGGGGACAGCTCACCCCCCGCGCCACGGATTGCGCCGATTCAAAATCTAATCGGCTAGATTGTGCGCATGCATTTATCAACCACCACTTCAAACTCGAGTGGCTATTCTGATCTCCTCTGCACTTTGATACGCCGAGCTTTTGGCTACCAGAACGCCGGTGAAGCACACCTCGAGCGCAGGCCAACTACAGTCCTCCCCGAAAATTGCGCACTGCTCCTACAGGAACACAGTTTCTACAGGAACGCAGTCTCTACAGGAACACAGTCTTCTACAGGGAAGCGGGTGCCTCACGTAAAAAGGTGGCCAATTAAAGAGGTAACCCTGAACTCTTCGTGCGACTGGTTAATAAGAGTGGTAAGATCATCGTCCATAGTCTGGTCATAAAGATATCGGTGAAATTGTTGTTTGTTGTGCCTATACTGTCGTTCTACATGATGTCAGTGTAATTAGGCTGTGTTGAATTTTGTGGATTATGTGCATGCTCTGTCTCAATAGACCAAATCTCTTTCACATTTGCCACCTTTAGTTAAAACAACCGTGTGCATCATGCCAGGTGGGTTTATAAGACGGGAACCCACTGATTCAACCAAATTAAGGGAAAACCAGGAAGTGGTAGAGCTCTTCACACGAGCACAATGGATCTCTTTTTGTGATAAGCTGCAGGGTTACGATGATGAAGTGGCCGAAGAATTCTTGCAGGCTCTGAGGCCGAAATCCCAGACACTGGCCACAGTGAATTTCAGAGGTCTAAGCCTCAAGCTCACCCCGTAACATATCAGTCGGATCACAGAACTTCCTATGGGTTTGCCGTGGGATAAGGAAGAAAGAAAGCTGAGCCAGCAGGCAAAGAAAGAATTCTTTCCACCTGAGGAGGAATTCTTGGAGGACAAGAATGGGGTGCGAAGAACGAGTCTGTTGCCACCATGGAATGAAGTCAGTTTGCAAATCATGAAATATATCACTTGTGAAGGTCGTTTTAGCATCGTGTATGCATATCACTTTCGGTTGCTCACTGAATTGAGGCACCGGATTGATCTTCCTGTAGAACAAAAACTGAGCATCCCTTATTTCCTATTGCAGTCTCTAATGGAGTGTGCCACAAAGCTAAAAGAGGGCATACCAGATCAGATAGCCCACCATGGGTTGATCAAGCTTCTTGTGGAGGATGCGCTGCATTCATATAAGGTTCCCCTCTCATGGGAATCCTTCCGGAATTTGACAAAAGATGGAGACATTAAAATGTTGATCGAAGAAACGGGTTCCTCCAGCAGTGAGGAACAAGAAGCAGTGGCCGAGGGACAGAGAGAAAAAGGCCAGAAGACCCCGACCACAGTGCAGAAGAAAGAACAAAGGAAGAAGCATGAGGAAAAGGAGGACAAAGAAAAAGGTGGCACACCTATCTTGTCAGCAAGAGAAAAGAGGCTGAAGAGCAGAATGGACAAAGCTGAGGTGGTCCACGTCAGCCCAAGTACCTCAACAGCACCTGCAACCAAAGCAAAAAGCAAAACTCAGGCAGGTAAGCAAGCAAAGGTGGAGACACCTGTGTCTACAGGAAAGCAGAAACAGGCTTCTACAGGAAGCCCGAAAATCATTGAGAAACAGGCTCCTACAGGAAGCCTGAAGACAAAGAAAGGGTCTTCTACAGGAAGCTCGAAGATTACCAAAGCAGGGGCTTCTACAAGAAGCCCGAGAGTGGCTAAAACCGGGTCTTCTACAGGAAGCCCAAAATCGGGAAAGAAAGGATCTTCTACAGGAGGCCCGGAAGTGGGCAAAGCAGGGTCTTCTACAGGAAGCCCGAAATCTGAAAAGGAGGGGCCCTCTACAAGGAGCTCTGAGAGAGCAAAACGCAAGAAAGAGAAGGCTGGTATTCTCGAAAAGGAGGTAGCAGCGGCGCTGGCCGCCCTCAGTACACCTCCAAAGCCGAAGGAGAAGAGAGAGAGGGAGACCCCTCTACCATCTGAAGCCAGGAGAAGTAAGAGGATAAACACGGGCAAGCCACAGCCTCCACCCAGCAGCCAAACCATTTTAGGGGATGTCCCTACTTCACCCAGTGCAAGAACCCCCTCTAAAACATCAGCCACCCCCGAGAGGGGAAGCCCAAAAATAACTTCCTGGACACGAAAAATAGGCCAATCGCCTTCCGAAGCCCGGCTCAAGGAAATGGAAAAGGGGGAAGAAGCACCACCCTCGTCACCACCAGGGGCAGAAAAGGCAGGGCCACCAAAAACAGGAAAGGAAGAGCATGCTCCGGGCTCTAGTTCTCGGCCAAAGACGAGGAGCCAGAGCAAAGTTGCTCAAGGATGAGCAAATAGTTTAGCTGGGGGGTGATGATGAGCCCCAATTTTTGGTACAATTTGGGCTCATTTGGCCTACTTGCTTTGCTCAAACCATTCATCTTTTATTGCTTATGCATTCATTTCTTGGTTTATTCGTGTTGTTTGTAGGAAGAAGGGTAGGCATTCTATCTACGTGACTAATACATGATGATTTCAGGTTTTTGGCATCAAAAGGGAGCAAAAGACCACGAGAAAGGAGACAAGGAGACAGTAAGGTGGCACTGTTGGTTTTTAGGAGAGGATGTCCACAGTCTTGGGGACCTTCCTCGTGATTCCCACCATAGCTCCGAGCTCCAACCAATCTCCCCACCGAGCTTAGAGGCAGCCAACCGTTCTACAGGAACAGCAGTTACAACTGTTCTACAGGATCAGCAGTTTAACCTTCAGTTGGACAGCCGAGCTCCACAAATCAAGGAAACCTGTTGGATTATCATTTTGCATAAATACTGAGGCCGTAGCCTTTGATAGAAGCTTTTTGAACTTTTGCATTACTCTTGTAATTTGGAAGTACGAGCTACAGCTCGGTGTTGGTTCTTTTTGTAAGCCAGTTTTGGCATGACATCAGATTTTTGGTTATGAATAAAGGCAGGCAGATTTTGATCTCATTCTGAGTTTCTAAGGGAGCTATAGCTCTCAGGTTAGGGCCCAACCTGAGAGCAATAGACCTCCTCTGTGTTGTAATGTTATTTGCCTTTCGTTCCAGCACTTCGTTTCTTTACTTTGACATGCAATTTGAATTTACAGTCTGCTGATTTAGTTTTTATGAGATTGAATAGGATTAGTTTATGGTGAATTTGCTTCTAGTTGCTTAGGTTAGAAGAGGATAGTTATAATTCATTGGAGCTCTAGAAAAAGGTTGTTAGAGATCACTGCCATCTCTGCTTAGGGATTGGGGTGCAGTCCATATCAACCACCAAAAAGAAATGCAACTCTTTTCACGTCCATGCAAGCTGCAACAGTTACTTTAGTCGTAGATCCATCCATGCATTTTGGTCTTGACCATTACTTCTTCATTCCACTTCCATGCACGAGTTTCTTTCACAAATTGCATTGTTGTTCATTGGTTCAAAATAGCACAGTTAACATAGGTTAAAGAGTTCTCGTTTTTGGTGACATTCATAGACAATTTGTTTCATCTACACCACTCCACACCATTCCATTACCTTCCTCTTCTTGTCAACCACACCTGAAGCCACTCAACCGACCTCTGTTCAGCTCGTTTACCTTTCAGCTCTTCCATTACTCACGTAGCTCCATTTACTTAACCTTTCGTTGATCCCATATTTCCAACCATCAACCCACTGCATGCACTCTTTCTCCATCTGACTTCTCTGCTCCTGAGCCATCACCAGTTCCATCTCCATCTCACCTATCCTCCCACACCACTCCATCACTCCACCATCTCCCAAAACTCCCACGGTTGAACATCCTGTAGAATTTCACAGACTTCCTGTAGAACCCCTGAGTTTCCTGTAGGATCCCCTGCATACTTCCTGTAGAAGCCTGCAAACTCGGTTGCTGAGCATCCGAACGTGGTAGACTACTGTGGACTGATGCTAGAGACCCTCTGGGACCTCTCCTAGCCATCCTGACCTTGCCCATGCTTTCCTTCCATTCGAACCGCTCCTGCACAGTCAAACCCTAATCAAAGGCATCATCACAATAAATCCAACCACTTAATGAAAAAATACAAAAACATGTCTTTTAAGATGCAAGTAGCTTAGATGCATGTATTTCAGCTCACTACAAGTAATGGCATCATTGGTAGAAGTTTCATTCACAGTTTTGCATTGTAAGGGCCTAGCTAGTCAAATTAGCGTTTACTAGGGTTTTCATGCTTTGTTGGCTTTCAGTTTCTTTCTGCAAATAGATTAGCCTCTTTGAGTTAGCTTTCGTCCATCACTCATAAAGCTTCTTCTGTGAGCATATAGAAGTTGGCTTGAGCCCTAGCGGACTTGTGCCAGCTGACCAAGTGACAGCTGCGACAAGAGCTAGTACTTGTGCATACAGCACCGTCACTTCCAAGTTTGTACGAACTACCGGGTTGATAAAATTAGAGATAGGAAGTTCCAGGAGTTGTAGCATTATTGCTACAATACTGGAGCTCACCAATCATTCATGAACAATTTTTGAAGTTCAGTGCAAAAATATCTTTTAAGCATTAATCTATATTGGTGCATTTATTTTTATATCATCAACTTGAAAGGTTCAAAATGTCACTTCAAAATCTTGACTCACAGGGAAATCCACAGTTTTTTATTCACTAGACTTCATTAGTTAGAATAAATTCAGAAGATTACTCTTTCAGTGGTTTTGTATATCAATTCCTATATTTTTCATTATGTCTCCTCAGTAGTGATGTTGTCCCAAGGATATCAACATAAATTAAAAGGATTTTACATTTGATTGAACAGTCAAATCTAGGAGACTAGTACTTGTATCAGAATTTCACAAATATTAGAGTTTATGGTTCTGAGTTATAACCATACAAACTGCCAGTTTTTGTTTCCATGAGGATTTTTGCTCTAGAATTCATAAGACAAAGTTTGAACATGGATGAGATTAATTTTAGATAGAGAAGGAATGACCTGTTGTAGAGTTTTGTGAACCCTGAAACTCAAGGCTCAAATTGGTCCATTCATAGTAAATACCAGAGAAGTTGATAAGGAGGTGGAAAATTTATTAGACCAAATGAATTTTAAGTCAAGTTTTAGTTGGACTTATGACCCTCTGGAAGTAATTTCATCTATTAGAGTTGAACAAAAATCTGCTCCTTAAAATCATATCTCAAAACCATAAATTGAACAAAATGCTAATAAGGAGATATTGGAGGAGAACACTTTGCAGGAGGTTGAAGAACTGATTTCTAGTCAAACATCTCTGGAAACTCCAAGACTTCAAGAGAAAGAGTTGAAAAGACCAAGTGAAATTATGTCTCCTATTGGTTCAGGTTCAAAATCAGAAGAATTCAGAGTTTTTGAGAGGAGAAAGACAAAGAACATAGAAGAAGAATCATCAAAGGTAAAAAATACAGAGGTATCTATAATATTTATGTTATCGAGCCTTTGTTTTCTCTGCAACTAATCTAGGTGGATCTTCAGATACAATGGCATGGAAAAGCTCCAAAATCAAAGTGCTCAGAATGAAGTCGACCCACGACCAGAGCGTAGACCTCGCCATCCTGATTCCAACGGCGTGAACGACACTTCAATTTGAGTCCAAATGATGAAGTTATCGCGAAAAGAAGGTTGCTTTGTTCCCTAGGAAAATGAGGCATTTTCCTTTAAAAATGGACTTTTAAGCTTAAAAGGCAAAAACGCAATCGGCACATCCAAAGGGGCGGACTTAATGAGCGCAGCGGAGCCCCCAAATCAGCGATCTCCGATAAGATCGGATCGGTGATCGGAGGGCAATCAGGTCAGTGAAATCGATATTGGCAATATCAGGATAATCAACATCGGCGATCAGGGGTGTGATCGGCTGACGCCGATATCGGCGATTGGCGGTCGGCAAAGTTCCCTGATATACAGGGCCTTAGACCTCCGTGACTTGTGATTGCGATATCGGGCTAGGACCCGATAAAGTATATATGCTCGATTTGATATTTTTCGAAATCTGGGTAAATAGTTTTTGGTCGGATTCTAGTGTTTTACAGGGTTTTTAGTGTATTATCGCTTCAACGATAAAAAGACTATTTTGAAGGCTCCATTGCACCCATCGGTCCTTCCATTCAAACGACCTCTATTTTATGCCAAACAACCCTGATTTGAGAGGGATTGTCCTAACAAAGGCGCTATAAAGTCCGATGACTGGAAAAATCAATGGGGGAGGAATTTCAACACGTTGTTCGAGGCAGGAGAGCTTTCAGGTGGTCAATAGTGCAATTTGTCTATTTTGGACAAGTTTTATATGTTTTTCAGCCCCTCTCAATACCACGAATGCATTGGTGCTCTCCACTTCTCCATCTGAATTCTTCTGTTCTCAGCCATCTTTCAAAATGGAGGTGTAACCCTCTTTTGATGTATCAGATGATTGCATTCTCTTCTTTTTATGCCATTTAATATAAAGGCCTCCCCATTGATAGAGCAAGGCTCAGAGACGTAGTCCGAGTTGGACGAACTCCGTTATCAAGTCTTTGTGTCTTCCTTCATGTTTTTTATGCGTTTCTTCTTCTTTTCTTGTGTGCACATTATAATTTTGTGTTAAGCTGCAATTTTTACATGTGATTCTTTCCATACATCTATAAGCGAAAGTATCTTGGATCAAGTGGTATCAGAGCAGGGATTTTTAGATGTGAATTTCATGTTTGTATGCTAACAAGAAACAGGCTCCAAAGAGGCGAAGGGGACCTAGAACCTTTCTATCCTGAAGTAGGGCGTGCACATCGAAGGAGAAACATGGCAAAATATGAAGTTCATCTTGAAGAAGAATGTAATTTCAGAAAGACTTTCTATTCAATGGCAGAGAATATCAGTCAGCTAGTTTTAAGGCTGGATAAAGCAGAGGAGAGAAACCCAGAAGGACAAGGTTCAGCACATGGGAATGGTGGAGAATAACCCCCTCCTTCTCCTTCTGGGAGTGAAGGTTCTCCTTCATCTCACCACCATAATCATAGAAATTCAAAGGGATGCATCTAAGAAACCTTTCTTTGAATTAGATGTTAAATTTGATCTTCCCATGTTTAATGGTGAAAGAAATGCAGAAAAGCTTAATAATTGGATTAGGCAGATTGAGTTCTACTGCAGGATTCAGCAGATCATAGAGGATGAGACAAAGATTTGGCTGGCCTCTCTATGGTTGAGCAGCACCGCTCTCGTTTGGTGGGAGAGCAAATTGCAGCGCAATAGGAATGTGGGTAACCTCTTTTCCTGGCATGATTTTATTTATATGTTAAAGGAACATTTTATCCCTTAGGATATAAGCAAAAAGCATTAATGAATTGGCAGTATTTAAGGCAAGGCAAAGGTCAGGATGTTTAGATTTTTATAGAGGAGTTTAGAAAGCAAGCACTAAATTTGGATATTGCACTTGATACACTTGAAGTTGTAACTAAGTATATTGGCTCATTGCATCACTATATTAGGCATTCATTGTTGTTGTTTGAACTAACCACTATTGACTCAGCCAGCGTAAAGGCAATTCATATTGAGAGCAGGGGCAAAAAAGAAAAGGATGATCAGTCTAGAAAGCCACCATTCAAACCTCCCAATGGTAAATCAAAATCGAAATGGAAAGGAAAGGAGAAGAAAACGGCAACAGCCAAAGTGGGAGAACGATTGTATTACAATCATTGAAAAAAAGAAGGCCACGATGAAGATCACTGTTGGAAATAACACCCAGAAAAGTGTCCAAAGAAGTATGGAGGAAAATGGAAGTAGAAGACAATGGCAATGGCACAGCAAGACCTTGGGTCAGATTCTGGAGATGAAGCATTGATCACAACATCGGGAGCAAAAGGTACTCTTACACCTCTTATTAATTCTGAATTTCATGAAGGCACCAGTTCTGTAAATGAGTCCCTTCCTAATGATCGAAAGAGAATTGAGTTGTTTCATATTAGAGTTGTTGTAAATCACACCAAAGTTGAAACTTTGTTTGATACTGGTTCCCAAGAAAACTTAATTGCAGAATCCCTGGTAAAGAAACTTGGCTTAGAAACAAAACCACACCAGAAACCTTACTCGCTTGGATGGATACATGATAAAGAAAAATTGAATGTAACCAAACAGTGTAAGGTCAAATTTGTAATTGCTTCTAAGCTAGTAGACGAAGTAGAATTGGATGTAATACCACTAGATATCTGTGGCATGGTGTTAGGGAGCCCATATCTGTATGATAGAAAGGGAGTCTTCTTTTGTCATGAAAACAAATACCAAATCACAAAATATGGGGTAGAATATATAGTAAGGACTCATCAAAATAAAATCAATGCCAGCCTTGTAAGCACTGGACAAATGAAAAGACTGGTGAATTCTAGTAAGGGTTGCATGCTTATGGTTGTAAGGGAAAAAGAGGAAGAATTCGTTGATGTTTTCCAGGGCTGCAATTAGGAACATAAACAGGAATTATCTGAATTAATTTCTAATTATGATGAGTTGTTTCAGGAACTAAAGGGATTACCTCCGAAGAGGGAAATCCAACACGAAATCCATTTGCATCATGATGCTCCTTTTCCAAATATTGGCATGTACAAGATGTCAACTATTGAGATGGAGGAAGTCAAGAGACAAGTGTAGGAATTGTTGGACCAAGGGGTCATCAGGGCGAGCACCTCTCCATGTGGCTCACCGATTATATTAGTGCCAAAGAAAGATGGCACATGGAGGATGTGCGTGCATTACCACACGCTCAACAAAATTACGGTGAAAAATTGTTATCCCCTTCCACGCATAGATGATTTACTAGATCAATTAAAGAATGTTGTTTATTTCACCAAGTTGGATTTGTGTAGTGGTTATCACCAGGTCCAAATCACAGAGCCGTACGTATGGAAATCCGCCTTCAAGACCGAACAAGGGTTGTTCGAATGGATGGTGATGCCATTCGGGCTTAGTAATGCTCCAGCCACTTTTATGAGGGTCATAAATGATATTTTTCGCCCTTTCATTGATGAACTTGTTCTTGTATATTTAGATGATATACTTGTCTTTAGTAAGAGTTGGGTTGAGCATGTGTGTCATGTAAAGAAAGTGCTTGGTGTATTGAAAAAAGAAAAACTCTTTGTAAAATTGTCAAAGTTTGAGTTCGGGAAAACCTCTTTGGGTTACCTAGGTCATATTGTTGTTCATGGTCAATTAAAAATTTATCCCTCTAAAGTTGAAGCAATTGTAAATTGGACTAAGCCTACTAGTGTAATTGAGGACCATAGCTTTTTAGGTGCAATCTAGTATTGGAGGATATTTATTGCTAATTTCTCTATTATTGCAACACCTTTGCACACATTGACAAGTGTGAAACAGGTATTCCAATGGGGAGGAAGACAACAAAAGTCCTTCAAAACATTGAAGGAAAAGATCAGCACTGCGCCAGTCTTAGCCTTACCCGATCTCCAATAGCCATTCGAGATCAAAACCAATGCCAGCAGTTATGCCATGGGAGTTGTACTAATGCGGCAAAAGAAGCTGATTTGTTACCATTCTCAGAATCTTTCTTAAGCTGTGATAAACTATCCCACTTATGACAAGGAGCTTTATGCCTTGGTGCAGAGTGTGAAAAAGTGGAAACACTACCTAATCGGCAAGGAGACCATCATCCATACAGATCATCAACCCTTGCAGTACCTTCAGTCACAAACCAAGTTGCAGCAATCTCATCATTTCAGGTGGATGGGTTTTCTTCAACAGTTTCATCTGGTAATAAAGTATAAGAAGGGCACTAGAAACAAGGTGGCCGATATGCTATCTTGCCCTCCTATTTCTGCTTCTGTTATTAATGATTCGTTATCTTTTGAAAGTTATGCTGAACAATATGCTAACGATGATTACTTTAAGGAGGTTTATGAAAAATTAACCCATGGTTCACAGGTGGACAACTATCACTTGCAGGGGAAACTGTTGTATCACTTTGGTAAATTGTGTATTCCCACAGGGGAAAGAGTACATGTAATTCGAGAGGCCCACACCTCTCTTGTGTCTGGACACTTTGGTGTCGAAGAGACCTTATGTCATGTACAAAGATTTTGTTTTTGGACTCATATGAAAAACATTGTGACTCGCTATGTAAAGGGGTGTGTGATGTGTTTTGTTTCAAAGCCCTCTAATATAAAACTTGGGCTCTACACACCACTCCCTATTCGGAGTCGTCCATGGGAAAGTGTGTCAATGGAATTTGTAGGAGGTTTTCCTTTGTCTAAAAAGAGTCACAACTATTTGTATGTTGTCGTTGACCATTTTAGCAAGATATGTATTCTTATGCCTTGTAAAAAGAAAATTATTGCAGAGTAGATTTCTTCTCTTTTCTTTCAGCACGTTTGGGTCCATTTTGGATTACCCACATCTATTGTGTCAAATCGGGACTCTCGCTTTCTTGGAGTTTTTTGGACCAGTTTGTGGAAGAGGATGGACACCAAATTGAAAAGAAGCACGACATTTCATCCGCAGACTGACGAACAGACATAGGTTGTAGACCGCATCGTGGTACACTTGTTACGAGGCTATTTTGGGAAACATCCCAAGTTGTGGGATGAACATCTACCCTATGTACAACATTCCTACAACTGAGCAGTGCATTCATCTACGCAGCGTTCACCATTTGAGACATGCTTTGGTTCCCTACCAAAGGACCGTTTTGATATGGTCTTTGGAAGGGAAGATGGCTCTAGTGGACATAATGATAGGGACAAAGCTCAGCAGTTCATTCAGCGAATCCAATTGGTTCACCAAGCAGTACAAGAGTAGTTGGAGAAAATTCAAGCCCGTTATAAGGCTTGACATGACAAACACCGAGTTGACCACCAATTCCAAGTGGGCGACAAAGTGTGGTTCCACATCAGCAAGGACAGGATGAAGGGAGAAGGGAAGAAGTTGTGACCCATCTAGTATGGTCCATTCATCATATTGGAGAAGATTGGAAACAATGCCTTTTGTCTTGATTTGTCGATGTATATGCAGATGTACTCAGTAGTGAATGTATAGAACCTAAAGCTGTATGAACCACCATTGGTCATGGACACAGATGAGGTGGGCACAGTTCCTACAGTCGATGATTTTGCACCAGAATATCTTGATGAGTTACCGGAGGACATCATCCTTGACAGAAGGACCAAGACTTCACAGTGAGGAGATGTGGAATACCTTCGAGTGGGTTTTAAGGGAATGCACCCCAACAAGGCAAAATGGCTGGAGAAGGAAAAGGTGAGGGAACAATTCCCTCACTTACCAATTGACTAATGAAAGCTTTTGGCGGTCCAAAAGCTCCTCAATGGGGAGGATTGATCCAGGTGGATCTTCAGATACAATGGCATGGAAAAGCTCCAAAATCAAAGTGCTCATAATGAAGTCAACCCATGACGGGAGCGTAGATCTCTCCATCCTGATTCCAACAGTGTGAACGACACTTCAATCCGAGTCTGGATGATGAAGTTATCATGGAAAGAAGGTTGCTTTGTTCCCTAGGAAAATGAGGCATTTTCCTTTAAAAATGGACTTTTAAGCTTAAAAGGAAAAATTTCAATTGGCACATCTAAAGGGGCAGACTTAAGGAGCATAGCAGAACCCCCCAATCGGTGATCTCTGATTAGATTGGATCGGAGATCGCAGGGCGATCAAGTCAGTGAAATCTGTGTTGGCGATATTGGGATAATCGGCATCGGCGATCAGGGGTGCAGTCAGCCAACACCGATATTGGCGATTGGCAGTCGGCAAAGTTCCCCGATATACAGGGCCTTGGACCTCCGTGACTTGCAATTGCGATATCGGGCTAGGACCCGATAAAGTATATATGCCCGATTTGATATATTTTGAAATCCGGGTAAACAATTTTTGGTCAGATTCTAGTGTTTTACAAGGTTTTTAGTGTATTATCGCTTCAACGATAAAAAGACTACTTTGAAGGCTTTGTTGCACCCATCGACCCTTCCATTCAAACGACTTCTATTTTATGCCAAACAACCTTGATTTGAGAGGGATTTGTCCTAACAAAGGCACTATAAAATCCGATGATTGGAAAAAGCAAGGGGGGAGTAATTTCAACATGTCGTTTGAGGCAGGAGAGATTTCAGGTGGCCGATAGTGCATTTTGTTTGTTTTGGACAAGATTTAGATGTTTTTTAGCCCCTCTCAACGCCACAGAGGCATTGGTGCTACCCACTTCTCCATCTGAATTCTTCTATTCTTAGCCATCTTTCAAAATGGAGGTGTAACCCTCTTTTGATGTATCAGATGATTGCATTCTCTTCTTTTTATGCCATTTAATATAAAGGCCTCCCCATTGATAGAGCAAGGCCCGAAGATGTAGTGCAAATTGGACAAACTCCGTTATCAAGTCTTTGTGTCTTCCTTCATGTTTTTTATGCGTTTCTTCTTATTTTCTTGTGTGCACATTATAATTCTGTGTTAAGCTGCAATTTTTACATGTGATTCTTTCCATACATCTATAAGCAAAAGTATCCTGGATCAACAACAAACTGAATAAACATTTCTTGATCCATCTACTTCCCCTTCTTCTGGTGAGAAAAGAATTTTTTCTAGGTTTAGAGAAATGAAGAAGAAGAATGAAATGTTGAAGACTGCTACCTATTCTGAGTTTTGGAAGAAGACCTCTACTACTCAAACTAGACTATTGTCTACATTGGACCCTAACATAGGACAATTTCAATTGTCATTTCTTGAAGCAAAGGTCTGAAGTCGAAGAACAACAAAGGATTATAATACTTCGATGTTCTCTTTTGACAAAAAAACATATTTATCCCATAGATTAGATTGATCTACACAAACAAACTGATGAGATGATTTATTCTTCCTTGACAAGTTCTACCATGGCAACTTCAAAGCTACAAGCTTCTTTAAATAATGTTCATTCTCATCTTAAATTAGAAAAGATGTCATATTTAGCAAAGGATACTAGAATAAAATCTTTAGAATATATTTTAATCAAATTAGGATTAGATCCTAATGATGTTAATGTTTCTCAAGAAATTATTAAGAATAGAAACGCAGACATTCAAGCATTAAGGAAACAACTGAAATTTCCTACAACAGAGCATCCTCAAGCTCAAGAAGTAGGGAAATTAGAGAAGGAAAAAGAGAATATGTTGTGTATGATTATTGAGAAGAACATCAAAATTCAGAAAATGGAAGCAGACATGGAAAAAATTCTGAAGGAGAGAGAGTAGCAAGTCAATATAGGGACTTCTACAGCTGAAACAGGGTCAGACAATAGGAATTCAACTGAGCAATTATCTAAAGCTATGGGAGATCTATCACTAAAGAACATTGAAATTGAGAAACTAAAGGCATCATTACAAAAGGAAGAAGATAATAATATCAAGGCAGATAATGCATATCTTGCAGAAGTACTAAAGATATTCAAGCTCACTAAACAACTTGAAAATATATGGATGAATCAGTCAATGCATAGAATCTCGCAGAAGCTAAAGAAAAGATATGGATAGACATAAATTCAACCATTTCAGATTTTTGGAAATCAATATAAATTATTTTTGAATATGAACAGCTGGTGCACAAAGATAAAGCAGTTATTTCTGAGATCAAAGAGGAACTGGACAACAAACCAGGAGAAGCAAGAACGATTATCAAAGTTTTGTATTCAAAAACCAAAGAAGAACTTGAAGAAATGGTTATTGAAGATAGGATGGATGCAGTCCTTGAAGTGAGAAAAGTATTGACAAAGAGAAATTTTATGGTACAACTAGAAAACAAATGCCACAACCTAAAAATTCAGATCAAGAAGTTTCATAAAAAGTTTTCTATTTTGCAGGAAAATGGACTCCCATCACTAAGATATTCTCATGGCCAATTGATCCAACAGGAAGATTATCAGAGGAAACTACACGATATATCAAGACACTTCTCCAAGTTTGCTAAAGTAAAAGGAAATGTTGGTGGCAAAAATCTTCTCCAAGGGTTAGAAAATTATTTATTCATTTCATATGAAATTCTCCATCTTTTTGTAATCAAGCCCACATTTGAAAAATACACTGAGGTAGATGAAACATATAAAAAAGTAATAAAAATTTCATATCCAGATGATGATAAGTGGGAAAATTTCCACGAACTTATTAAGTGGTCAAAAAGCGGGTTTAGAGACAGGATTTTAGTAAAGCAACAGAAGCGAAATCAACATAATCAAATTTAATGGTAGCAGTTAGAGACTAGGTCATCGAATAGTGTGAAAATTCCACTAAATCAATTCCATAATTTGTATTTTGAGTTGTATTGATTAGAATTATCCAAATCATTTTGGATAAAGCTTTATTTTATTTTAAAAGATTGTAATGGATTAGATATTTCTAAGAAGACTCTATAATTACTTTCTATTTTGAAGTAAGAAGGGTTGATATTTTGATAAAACCAGAGACATTATTGTATTTTTGTAAATCTTGAAGATAATCAAAGGCTTATGGCTTCAATTTATAACAAAATTTGTGTTCATGTGAGTCTCATTTGTGTAATTATTTTTTTTATTCTTCGTATATTTGAGGCAATTTAGAAGTATTGGGTAAGGCTAGGTTGAGTTTTGACCTCCCTGATATCCCCTGCAAAGTTATTATCATCACTGAGATTATCTAATTAAACAATTTGTTTAAATTAGTACCTCTACATCATTAAATTATAGCCTTCTATAATCTCTCAAATGTATAAGTGTTAGCTATAGAAATCTTTCTATACGCCTTTGCTTTGTTTGATAATATAAATATTCAGGAAGGATACCTAATTATCATGTATCTTCTTTTTCATCTATCATAAACATTTAAAGATTGCATGTTGTTAGTACTGGAATCAGCACTTAGAGAAATCTTTAAGATACTAGTTTATGAATATGTGAATTATTTGATTCATTGATCATCCATTTAAGTAAATCCTTATTTAGATGCTTTGGCACAATTCTCGAGCCTAGAACTATCTACAAAGAAATAACATAGGGGAAAATGAAATCCTTTTTTTTGGATTTAGTGGTTATAATTAAATCCAAATAACACTAGAAGACCAAGATAATACAACATTCACATGTCCTTGGGGAATATATGCTTATAGAGTACATCCTTTCGGATTATGTAATGTACCTGCTACATTTCAAAAGGAAACATTAGGTATTTTCTCTTACTTGATCCATGATTGTGTTTGGGTATATATGGATGATTTTAGAGTTTATGGAAATTTTTTGAAGAATCTTTAGAAAGATTAGAGGAAGTCCTTATTATATGTCAAGAAACTAACATTTCATTAATTAATGAAAAAATATTTATGATGTTTAATGAAGGTATTGTTTTGGGGCATTATAGTTTAGGTCTCATAATCAAGGTGGACTCAACAAAGGTTGAATTCATTTCCCAAATTTTAGTACCCAAGTGTTAACAGGATGTAAGAATTTTTCTTGTATTTACAAGTTATTATAGAATATTTATAGAAAACTTCACAACAATTTCTTCACTACTTTTTAAACTATTCACCAAATATTGTGAATTTCATTGGAATTATGCATGTCAGTTAGCATTTAATTCATTAAAACAGAAAAATTCTATAGCTCCTATCTTAAGAGGGCCAAATTGGTCCCTTCCATTTCATATTTTTACTAATGCTTTAAACACAATTTTAGGGGTTGTATTACAGCAAATAGATATAACTCCTTATGAAATTTATTATACAAGCAAAAATTTAACTCCTACAGAGTTGAATTATACAATCACTAAAAAGGATTTCTTGGCAGTAGTTCATGCCATTAATAAGCTTAGACATTATATCATTGGATATGAAACTTTTATTCATAATTATCATTTTTCCATTATATATCTAACGAATAAACACATAACTAATGGTAGAATAACTAGATGGGTTTTATTATTACAAGAACTCAACACTGCTATATTGGACAAACTTGGAAAGAAAAATACAGTTGTTGAATTTCTTTCTTGGATGCAAAATATTAATATAACGGTTCCTATAAAGGATAGTTTTCCTAATGAACATCTTTTTTCAATATTTACTAAATCTTCTTGGTTTGGAGATATCACTAATTATTTGGATACAGGAAATTTTCCTCCTCAATTATTAGTCAATGAAAGATAAAGAGTTATCAAATCCAGTGCACCTCATTCTTGGATAGAATGAGAATTGTACTGAATAGGAGAAAACTTAATCATAAAAAGATGTGTTTGAGAATATGAAGTACCCAATATACTTAAAGCATGTCACTATGAACCTTGTGGAGGACATTTTACTGATAGGAGAACTACTTACAAAGTCCTTCTATTGGGATATTATTGGCTTTCTCTTGTTAAGGATGCTAATTAATATGTCAAAAAATGTGATAGTTGTCAATGAATGGAGAAACTTATTCAATCAGATGAAATTCGTTTGCAACCATAGGTACTAATAGAGACATTTGAAAAATGGGTTCTAGACTTTGTAGTTTTAATTAATCCAGCTTCCAAGAAAAAAATATACATTCTTCTTTTCATTGATTATGTCACTAAATGGGTAGAGGCTAAGCCATTAAATTTTGCTACTAAAAATGATGTTGTTACATTTCTTTTTGAGGATATTTTCACTCTTCTTGGTGTCCAAAGAGAAATTGTAATAGATCAAGGTGTGCAATTCACATCCAAACTTGTTCATAATATCATAAATAAGTACAAAAGCAAACATTGCAAATACACTCCATATCATCCATAAGCCAATGGACAAGTGGAATCTACAAATAGAGTTCTTGAAGCCATATTGACTAAGACTATGCATTTACATCGGAAAGATTGGGAATAAAGACTTCTGAAAGCACTTTGGGCATACCATACCACATGGAGAAATACCACTGGACACATCTTGTCTATTGAAAGAAAGTTCTACTTCCTATTGAATTCCAAGTGGGGACATATTGTACAACAACAAAATTGGGGCTAGATCTCTCTGAAGCCCAAAAACAAAGAATGGCACAACTCAATGAGTTAGATGAGATCAGATAAGATGTCATTCAAAATAAAAACATCATTCAGTAACAAAGGACAAGATGTCATGAAAAAATTATCAAGCTTAAGAAATTCAAACCAAGTGATTGGGCCCTTTTGTTTGACTCAAAATTTAAAAAATTTCAAGGGAAAATCCAAACACATTGGTTAGGCCCCTATGAAGTAGAAATTGTTTTTGATAATGGAGCAATAAGAATTAATACCATTGACTAAGAAGGAATCACTTTTCTTGCTATTGGGAATAGACTAAAAGTATATCATAAGCCCTTAACAAGAGAAGAATTCATTCAAAATTTGCAGCAGAATACCAAGTTGAAGCTGGCAAAAAAAAGAGATCATTCTCCTTCACCACCAATTGTCATATCTATATATATATATATATATATATATATAAAGTATAATATGAAAACCAGTATGTTGACATAACTATGCAAGAAATCCTAGTTGAAAACCAAGATTCTTGGTAGCCTGGAATTCCCCTCTTTCCTTTTCAATTTGAAGATTTTTTATTCAAATTAATCAGTTTGAAGAATTTGTTTCTCTTTTAATAAAAATCAATATCATTTCCAACAACATCAATAGCCTCCTTGTAGAAGATTTGAATCAGATTTCTCAATATTCTCAAACTGATAAAATTTTGTAGGCAGAGAAAAATTTCATAGCTAGCTAGTTTCATTAAAGCAATAGTCATGGTCTTGTTTCCACATCAACAAGAAACTATCAATTTCAAAAGGTAGTAGTTCTGGGACATCTTGACAGGTAACACAAGCAATGCATATTAGTCAATTTTATTAATTTAAAACTATAGGCCTAGGATATTTGGACTTACCTATTACTTTTCAATATAGCTCAATAAAAGAGGCCTATTCTAGATATCCTAATATTAATTAATGATGGAAAACTATTTTTCATGCTTTCTATCCCACGAATCCTAATAATCTTAATCCCATAATCTGAATTCATTATCAAATCACTTATAAAATCATTAATATTTTATTAAGTGATTATGTAAATATTGCATGATTAAACAATCATATCATTACCTACCATCATCTATACATATGATAACCCACCACCTTTCTCAATCCATTCTCCTGAAACCATTTTAACCTTCCTTGATTATACCATAACCATCCATGCACCCAAAGTATAAAAGTGCATTCTGAAGCCCGAAATTTCCAACATGTGCAATGGGTGTTGTCATTTACTTCAAATTAGTGGGTGCAAAATTCTTAGAGGCTTACCTCAGGTGCAAGAAACAATTGAAAAGGGTTGGATGGTTTACCTTATTTGAAAATTTTCAAGGCTATGACATATAAGTAACAAGGGCATTTGTAAGAGCCTTTCATGCAATTGAAGCAAAGAATGGGGACATTATACTGAAGGTGACAAATTCATTCCTAGCTAAAGCTATAGGACTTCTAGGAACTAGTGAAAATTGGTTTAAGTTCTAGCATCTCAAAGATTATTCATAGAGAAATTTAATCAAGAACCATGATATGGACATTACAAGTTGGAAAAAGGTTATATCTGTATCAAATTTTAAGAGAAGGTGGAGGAATATGTTGTTCATCCTACAAAAATTCATTACTTGTGAGGGCAGGTATGGAGCCATTATTTTCTATCATATTAGAAATTTGATGCACTTTTTGAAAGAAAAGAGATAAATTTAGCCGATTATTTAATCATTAGTTTCAAGAAGATGGCATTTAATATCCAAGGGAATTCTAGAAATATTGGTAGAGCTCTCTATCACTTTGGCTTAGTCAAAATTCTTACTAACTCAAAATTGAATAAAATGAATGATAATTGGGAAAGTTTCTTGGTAAGAAATCATTTCATAGAAGTATCAGAAGAGGAGGATAATACTAGTCGGAGGAGGAAAAGAAGAAATGGTAGGGTTTTGACTTCAAAACCTAACCCTCAGGAAGAGAATATAGAGGTTGAAGAAACCCTAGCATAGGAGATAGAGGAGATTGAACCCACAAAGATAGAAAATAATCATGTAGAGCCATAGGATCAAAAAATGTTGGAATTTGAAGATGTTCTTTAGATTGATGAAACCCTAATCTCGTAATATGTTAATGAAAGAAGGTTATCAAAGATAAAAGAGAAGCAAAGTAAAATTTTCAATCAAAAAAATCAGAGAAAGACAATTTTAAAATCAAGGAGAAAGACAATAATCAAGAATACTATGAAGCGAGATAAATAGATTGTTTTTGTTATATTTGTACTTGAGAAAAAGGGCATAAAAATAAAGAACTCAAAAGAAATGAAACATTTAGAGAAAAAATACAGAAGAGTTACAAGGAGCATGACAACAGAAAAATCCTTGTTTCATATAAAGGTTTTGAAATTACAAAAGTCAAACAATTAGAACAATCACCAGCAACACCTGAAAAGGGAAGCCCATAAGTTGATGAAATAAAAAAACATATCTATGATTATTTTTATGCCTTAGACCAACAACCACACAACGAAAAGGAAAAATAAACCTATCATATTCTTGAAATGCTTTCAACAGTGACATTCTAGCACCTACCATCCACAATCTTGCACATAATGATGATTTACCTTTTATATGGAACAAGACATTATTAGAGCATTAAAAGAAGAAATAATTGAATTGGAGCTATTGGAAAAGCATGTGAAAAGATAAAATCATATTCTCAAGGAAAAGAACCATAAAATTCTCAAGAGAATGTACCACTAGTATCACAAGAATTCTAGGCTCAAGAAGTCCAATAAGGCACTCTAACAGAAAATCAAGAGTTTAAAGGAAAAAATGTTACTGAGGAAGCTCAGGTGATCTATTGCAATGAAGAATAAAGGATCCAAAAGAAACTTGGATATCCTAATCCAAGCATCCAAAACCATCCTTTGAACCACACACTACCAAAATTTGTAATTGTTCCAACTTGCAACACCCTAAGCATGGGGGAATGGTGGGTGGAAGAATTGGTACTTTTTTTTTACCGATTTTTACTTTAGCTTTTCACTTATCCTTTGTAGAAAATTTCCTTGTTCTTATATCTTCTTACAAATTTTTTCATGAATAATGGCCATCTGTGTGATAAAATCATAAAAATGTAAAAATTCCAATATCTCTATGGTTTTGTATTCATTTTTTTCTTTATAAAATTGAGTTAATATGCAAATAATATGGAAACTTACAAATTCCATAGCTCTTGTGACAATTTGTAGCTACATCCAAGGTTTGAATGGTTTTTGAAGTAAACATGTCAACTCAAGCATATGGGTAGGTGTAAAACTCCTCTAACATGGTGTTCTGCCCATTTGGCACAAGAAAAATATAATTATATGACCATGGTTTCCTGGTAAAACTATCGGTCAACCATCATGTGACATATGGAACAGAGGAAGAATTCATTAGAACTACTACTTAGTAGTGGAATGACTTCAACCGTGTGAGATCATCTTGAGAAAGCTAAGGATTAGCAAGAACAAGTGATGATGTGTCTGATATATCTTCATATGATATGTTGAGTCATCAGTGAATCATAAGCATTAAAAATTCAAATGTAATGAGACACTTGATCATCGCTTATCTCTTCAGATTTGCAGTAATTTCTTTCTCAGTTAGTTATTGTCAAATAACACTATAAATAGGCTCGCTGACAAATGAGGAATATATCTTATCAATGAAAGAATAATATTTATGTACACACTATTTGAAATATAATATTAAGTATTGCCTCTTTTTATTTTTAAGCTTCGATGAGAAAATTGCATTAGTAATAGTAATGTTTTTGTTTGTTTATAATGTCATGCATCACTTAGAGGGCCCCCTTGTGGCATGAAAGACATGTAGTATAATCTTCTTTACCATACTGTGTTTTTATTATGTTTCTTTCATACTTAGATACTTTCTTTCTTTTTATAGTTAATTTTATAGTTTCACTCACTATTTTTATTCACTTACGAGATTAGATCAAGCACATGAATTACATTCATAACGCCAAACATATTTACATTTCTAGCTCTTTGATCTCACATTCATTCTCTAGTTTCATAGTCATAGTTTAAGGTTTATAAGCACATCATTTCATTCTCATAGTTACTTACATAACACAAACTTGCATCATAGGTTTTAACTCATTTCACATGAAATAATTATAAGCATTGATGACATGCCCTTTTGAAGAATGTCAATTCAAAGTATCACATAGATAGGTTTACCGCTTTCATAGATAAATTGTTATTGTTTTCGTAAACAATCATTATTGCTTTCATATATAGTAGTTTTGTCTTCATCATGATAAGTCACTTCTTCCTAATGTAAATTGTTTTTACTTTCATCAAATTAGAATTTAAAGGATTTTTTTTAAATAGTTAACTTTGTTTTCATAGAATACATTCATTGTCTTCTTAGCATAACTACATTTATCTTCATTAGATCAGATTTTACTGCTTTACTAGAATAATTGTCCTTGTTTTTACTAAATCAGTTTATTTGCTTTCTTAGAATAAAAACTCATACTTTCATATAATACAATTCAACTATTTTTCCTAGAGATAATTACCTTGCTTTCCTAGAATAGAAGTTTTACATAATCAAATTTACATGAATAGAAATTTCATCAAAATCAAGTGTGTGTGTTTTTCCCAAGGTAGATTTCATTGAAAAAATAGGATCATATTTGCACTCATGCAATAGACATCCTTTGCTAGAATTTATTTAAGATTATGCATATTAGATTTCACTGCATTTTAGATTAAAATTTCATTTGCTTTCATACACTTTCATAGAATAAGTTTCATTTAATTTCATAGATTAGTACTTTATTTTCTCATTGATAGACTAAAGCACCTCTATAATTGAAATTGATATCCTAGCGCATATAGTGTTGTGTACTTCACAAGTATACATGCTTGGATTGAAATTTTAATGTAAATTAATTTAAAGATAAATTAAATCAGCCAACAGATATATTGATCATACCTAATTCTTGACTCTAGCACAAGTTGTGAATGGATTAAATTATGGCCATATGTTTAATGCCTTTACACCACTCTCATGTGCTATCACACATGACAACATGCATCCTAGGTATGTGTACTCTTCCTTCATAACTTATTATGATTGAAAACATTAGGGGATAGGAAAAATAAAACCACTTCCATTAACTAGAAGAGACCTTGTTCTAACCTAGATCCGATCTTAACTGGGAGATTATCATGTTGGTTGTTATACCTTAATATATGGTAAAGAACAAATCCTAAAAGAAGATCCAGAAGAAATATAATTCTTTTGAGGAGGATGTTTAAGATCATGAATTAAAATTCATGAAGCTCCTACAATTATTAATCTTCTAATATTGATCTTTGAGGCCTGAATCAACCCTTAATGTATCAATAAGCTTTAACCTAGTTGTTAGAAACAAGATATAAATCCCAAGAGTAGGAGAGTTCTAGTTGTCCACTAAGGCGAAACCCCGTGCCCCCACCCCACCTTCCAATCATGCTCCAACCACCCCCACAAGACTTACCTATCATAGAGGAGTTAGAATAAAAAACTAAAGTAGGGTTAGTAGATAGCATAGGTGTAAAAGAAATCTACACAAACTAGATGAGGATAACAAGAACATTGAAAAAATTGTTTGAAATGACAATTTCCAAGCAAGGACAAATGGTTCTCCAAGAAGAAAGTATTAAAGAAAATCCTCAACTCATTTTGTAAAAGCTTTTGGAGCCAAAAGCCTTTCAAAATGGATAGGTGTGATATAAAATGAATCACTATATAACTTGTCATCCTTTTTTTAATTTGTTAGTGTAAAACTAGAGCTATTGACTTGTAAATCCTATTTTAGGGATATATCTTATTTTTTTGGTTTGGGGTTTTGAAACTTATGGACCACATTAGAGACATTAAACAACCTTTTTTAGGCATAAAAACTTTGAAAATAAAGTCGTTATCCCTTTTATGGTGTTCTACACATTGAGATCTTTCTACTAGTGCAAAGATCACCTCAATTGGAGTTCATGTGAGGAAGTTATTCCTACCATATGTTGACCTATGCTTTTAACCACCATGAATCAAGTGGATGCTACATCAACACAAATTACTCGCACATGTGGAGCTAATTATGTATGGGAATTAAAGAATATTACAAAGGATCAATAATCCTAGCCTTAATTAGGAGTTTGAGGATGGAAAAACATTATCCCTAACCTTATACAACTGTCAGGATATGTTAAATATTGGCCACTAGGAAAGGAAGAGGTTCAATTATTATTTTATTTATTAGTGTTTCATAATAGACTAGGGAAAGGACACTTCATCAAGATGTCAGAAGATATGTCAGTCAGTGTGACCAATGCCAAAGAATGGGGAAACCGACCCAAAGGGATGAGATGCCTCTCCAACCTCAAGTGACTCTTGAGCCATTTGAGAAGTGGGGCATGGACTTTGTGGGCCCAATCAACCCCTCTTCGAGGCAAAGGTCTTACATCATTGTGTGTATTGACTATTTGACAAAGTGGGCAGAGACCAAAGCAATCAAAGCAGCAATAGAAGAAAAGGTGGTCGAGTTCCTAAGAGAAAACATCTTCTATAAGTTTGGCTATCCAAGAGAGCTGGTCACCGATCAAGGGAGCCAGTTCACCTCCAACCTGGTTGAAGATCTACTAGCTCATCACAAGATCAAGCATAGGACTTCCACCCCTTATCACCCTCAAGCAAATGGGCAGGTGGAAGTCACCAATAGAGAATTAGAAGGGATCTTGACTAAGGTGGTGAGAAGCAGCAGAAAGGACTGGGCAGATCGCCTGGTTGAAGCCACATGGGCTTACAACACCACTTGGAAGACCACCACCGGCTTCACACCGTATGAGCTGGTCTATGGGAAGAAAGCTTTGCTGTCCATTGAGTTTGAATACAACACTTTGAGGATGGCAGCTCAGCTGGACCTAGATCTCAGCCATGCACAACAAGAAAGGCTATTGCAGTTGAATGGCCTGGATGAGCACCGAATGCAGGCCCTCCTTCACTCAGAAGTGGTTCAACTTCAGAGAAAGGTGTGGCATGACCAACATCTCCATGACAAGCAATTTCAGCCGGGAGATTGGGCTTTGTTGTATGACTCCAGATACAAAGATTTCAAGGGGAAGCTGAGAACCAGATGGCTAGGACCATATGCAATGGACAAATGCCATGACAATGGATCTGTCCTTATTCGAACCATTGATGAGGAAGCCATTCCCATGCTTGTCAATGGGCATCGATTGAAGATATACAGGAGACCTCTCTCAAGACAAGAGTTCATCAAAACTATGGAGAAATCTGTATTGGTCATAGAGAAGGGTTCTGCCTCTGCTTTTGGCATACCCTGAAGGATAAAAAAAAAAAAGAGAGAAAAATAGTAAAGATCCTTGGGTGAAAACCTCTCTGAGGCACCCAAGGCAGGTGGTAGGGGTGAAAACCTCATTGAGGCGCCCCTATTGTCTTTCAAAAAAAAACAAAAAAAAAAGGAAAAGGTTTGAAAAAGATCCTTGAGTGAAAACCTCTCTGAGGCGCTCAGGGCAGATGGCACGGGTGAAAACCTCTTTGAGGCGCCCCTGTTATCTTTCAAAAAAAAAAAGAAAAGAAAGAAAAAAGAAAAAACAATAAGCAAAATATGGTAAAATTGCATGCAGGTTGCAGATGTTCTATGGGGAGAGGAAGCCCTTCAACTCAAAGCCAAGGGTCCTTATCATGCTGTGAAGGGACCTCACCAGCACCTCCTCCAAGGATACCCATGTTTTTTCAAGGTATGTGCAATTTTATCATGGTTTGAATCTTCTACAGGAAGATGCAGTCTTTCTACAGGAAGACGCGGATTTTCTACAGGAAAGTGCAGACTTTCTACAGGAAGCCCGAACTTTCTACAGGAAGCTCTGTGTTCTACAGGAAACTTCCTGTAGAAGTTTGGGACGGCCCAGAATTCATTTTAAAAGGAGATCTAGCGACTACGGATCGGTTTTGACGCATGCAAGCCTCTGTTGGCACCCTTGCACAGTGATGTTACCTTGCTCCACCATCCTTGTCGACAAGCAACCAAGTCCCCTGCACCAACAAAGCAGATTGATGAGTTCTCGCGGGAAAAGCCATTTTCAAAGATAAACAAGTGCTGAGATCTCATACCACAGGCATCAGAAGCTCCGGGAGCGTGATCGAAAGGCCAGATCCTCCGTCGTGAAGCATGCACCCAAGGAGGAAGAACTGTTACGAGACACCCCGCGGGAATCCTGTAACAGTTAAACCTGCTAGAGTGGATACCATTCACAGCACCGCCATCTGCAATGAAACACGGGCGCATGCAACCAAAGCACCCACTCCATCGTCGGCAGGCTGTAACCATGAGCCTCCGGGTCTGTGTAAGTTCGCATGCAGCAGGTAGATCCACTCACCATCGTCCAAAAACTGGAAAAATCGTGTGCAGCCACGCAGGTAAGTGTCTCGACCCTTCCTTCCATCAAATCACATGAATTTTACTTTGAATTGTTTGCACAGCGTAAAAGTGAATGGTTGAGCGGCCGTATGGCCAGTCGACTGGCCACGTCGGCTAGTTATGGTATAGTTGGATGTTTGGGTGGCGGCCACGACAAAGAGAATGAGCAGCACGCACGTGAGAACACTCCCGTCGGAAGCAATGAGTTTAACAGAAAGAGGCGGCGGTAGATCTGTGGGAATGGATGCAGCAGCAAGTGAATACGCAGGCGAATGATGGATGATGTCGCCCAATGGTCCGGCGGGGACAGCTCACCCCCCGCGCCACGGATTGCGCCGATTCAAAATCTAATCGGCTAGATTGTGCGCATGCATTTATCAACCACCACTTCAAACTCGAGTGGCTATTCTGATCTCCTCTGCACTTTGATACGCCGAGCTTTTGGCTACCAGAACGCCGGTGAAGCACACCTCGAGCGCAGGCCAACTACAGTCCTCCCCGAAAATTGCGCACTGCTCCTACAGGAACACAGTTTCTACAGGAACGCAGTCTCTACAGGAACACAGTCTTCTACAGGGAAGCGGGTGCCTCACGTAAAAAGGTGGCCAATTAAAGAGGTAACCCTGAACTCTTCGTGCGACTGGTTAATAAGAGTGGTAAGATCATCGTCCATAGTCTGGTCATAAAGATATCGGTGAAATTGTTGTTTGTTGTGCCTATACTGTCGTTCTACATGATGTCAGTGTAATTAGGCTGTGTTGAATTTTGTGGATTATGTGCATGCTCTGTCTCAATAGACCAAATCTCTTTCACATTTGCCACCTTTAGTTAAAACAACCGTGTGCATCATGCCAGGTGGGTTTATAAGACGGGAACCCACTGATTCAACCAAATTAAGGGAAAACCAGGAAGTGGTAGAGCTCTTCACACGAGCACAATGGATCTCTTTTTGTGATAAGCTGCAGGGTTACGATGATGAAGTGGCCGAAGAATTCTTGCAGGCTCTGAGGCCGAAATCCCAGACACTGGCCACAGTGAATTTCAGAGGTCTAAGCCTCAAGCTCACCCCGTAACATATCAGTCGGATCACAGAACTTCCTATGGGTTTGCCGTGGGATAAGGAAGAAAGAAAGCTGAGCCAGCAGGCAAAGAAAGAATTCTTTCCACCTGAGGAGGAATTCTTGGAGGACAAGAATGGGGTGCGAAGAACGAGTTTGTTGCCACCATGGAATGAAGTCAGTTTGCAAATCATGAAATATATCACTTGTGAAGGTCGTTTTAGCATCGTGTATGCATATCACTTTCGGTTGCTCACTGAATTGAGGCACCGGATTGATCTTCCTGTAGAACAAAAACTGAGCATCCCTTATTTCCTATTGCAGTCTCTAATGGAGTGTGCCACAAAGCTAAAAGAGGGCATACCAGATCAGATAGCCCACCATGGGTTGATCAAGCTTCTTGTGGAGGATGCGCTGCATTCATATAAGGTTCCCCTCTCATGGGAATCCTTCCGGAATTTGACAAAAGATGGAGACATTAAAATGTTGATCGAAGAAACGGGTTCCTCCAGCAGTGAGGAACAAGAAGCAGTGGCCGAGGGACAGAGAGAAAAAGGCCAGAAGACCCCGACCACAGTGCAGAAGAAAGAACAAAGGAAGAAGCATGAGGAAAAGGAGGACAAAGAAAAAGGTGGCACACCTATCTTGTCAGCAAGAGAAAAGAGGCTGAAGAGCAGAATGGACAAAGCTGAGGTGGTCCACGTCAGCCCAAGTACCTCAACAGCACCTGCAACCAAAGCAAAAAGCAAAACTCAGGCAGGTAAGCAAGCAAAGGTGGAGACACCTGTGTCTACAGGAAAGCAGAAACAGGCTTCTACAGGAAGCCCGAAAATCATTGAGAAACAGGCTCCTACAGGAAGCCTGAAGACAAAGAAAGGGTCTTCTACAGGAAGCTCGAAGATTACCAAAGCAGGGGCTTCTACAGGAAGCCCGAGAGTGGCTAAAACCGGGTCTTCTACAGGAAGCCCAAAATCGGGAAAGAAAGGATCTTCTACAAGAGGCCCGGAAGTGGGCAAAGCAGGGGCTTCTACAGGAAGCCCGAAATCTGAAAAGGAGGGGCCCTCTACAAGGAGCTCTGAGAGAGCAAAACGCAAGAAAGAGAAGGCTGGTATTCTCGAAAAGGAGGCAGCAGCGGCGCTGGCCGCCCTCAGTACACCTCCAAAGCCAAAGGAGAAGAGAGAGAGGGAGACCCCTCTACCATCTGAAGCCAGGAGAAGCAAGAGGATAAACACGGGCAAGCCACAGCCTCCACCCAGCAGCCAAACCATTTTAGGGGATGTCCCTACTTCACCCAGTGCAAGAACCCCTCTAAAACATCAGCCACCCCGAGAGGGGAAGCCCAAAAATAACTTCCTGGACACGAAAAATAGGCCAATCGCCTTCCGAAGCCCGGCTCAAGGAAATGGAAAAGGGGGAAGAAGCACCACCCTCGTCACCACCAGGGGCAGAAAAGGCAGGGCCACCAAAAACAGGAAAGGAAGAGCATGCTCCGGGCTCTAGTTCTCGGCCAAAGACGAGGAGCCAGAGCAAAGTTGCTCAAGGATGAGCAAATAGTTTAGCTGGGGGGTGATGATGAGCCCCAATTTTTGGTACAATTTGGGCTCATTTGGCCTACTTGCTTTGCTCAAACCATTCATCTTTTATTGCTTATGCATTCATTTCTTGGTTTATTCGTGTTGTTTGTAGGAAGAAGGGTAGGCATTCTATCTACGTGACTAATACATGATGATTTCAGGTTTTTGGCATCAAAAGGGAGCAAAAGACCACGAGAAAGGAGACAAGGAGACAGTAAGGTGGCACTGTTGGTTTTTAGGAGAGGATGTCCACAGTCTTGGGGACCTTCCTCGTGATTCCCACCATAGCTCCGAGCTCCAACCAATCTCCCCACCGAGCTTAGAGGCAGCCAACCGTTCTACAGGAACAGCAGTTACAACTGTTCTACAGGATCAGCAGTTTAACCTTCAGTTGGACAGCCGAGCTCCACAAATCAAGGAAACCTGTTGGATTATCATTTTGCATAAATACTGAGGCCGTAGCCTTTGATAGAAGCTTTTTGAACTTTTGCATTACTCTTGTAATTTGGAAGTACGAGCTACAGCTCGGTGTTGGTTCTTTTTGTAAGCCAGTTTTGGCATGACATCAGATTTTTGGTTATGAATAAAGGCAGGCAGATTTTGATCTCATTCTGAGTTTCTAAGGGAGCTATAGCTCTCAGGTTAGGGCCCAACCTGAGAGCAATAGACCTCCTCTGTGTTGTAATGTTATTTGCCTTTCGTTCCAGCACTTCGTTTCTTTACTTTGACATGCAATTTGAATTTACAGTCTGCTGATTTAGTTTTTATGAGATTGAATAGGATTAGTTTATGGTGAATTTGCTTCTAGTTGCTTAGGTTAGAAGAGGATAGTTATAATTCATTGGAGCTCTAGAAAAAGGTTGTTAGAGATCACTGCCATCTCTGCTTAGGGATTGGGGTGCAGTCCATATCAACCACCAAAAAGAAATGCAACTCTTTTCACGTCCATGCAAGCTGCAACAGTTACTTTAGTCGTAGATCCATCCATGCATTTTGGTCTTGACCATTACTTCTTCATTCCACTTCCATGCACGAGTTTCTTTCACAAATTGCATTGTTGTTCATTGGTTCAAAATAGCACAGTTAACATAGGTTAAAGAGTTCTCGTTTTTGGTGACATTCATAGACAATTTGTTTCATCTACACCACTCCACACCATTCCATTACCTTCCTCTTCTTGTCAACCACACCTGAAGCCACTCAACCGACCTCTGTTCAGCTCGTTTACCTTTCAGCTCTTCCATTACTCACGTAGCTCCATTTACTTAACCTTTCGTTGATCCCATATTTCCAACCATCAACCCACTGCATGCACTCTTTCTCCATCTGACTTCTCTGCTCCTGAGCCATCACCAGTTCCATCTCCATCTCACCTATCCTCCCACACCACTCCATCACTCCACCATCTCCCAAAACTCCCACGGTTGAACATCTTGTAGAATTTCACAGACTTCCTGTAGAACCCCTGAGTTTCCTGTAGGATCCCCTGCATACTTCCTGTAGAAGCCTGCAAACTCGGTTGCTGAGCATCCGAACGTGGTAGACTACTGTGGACTGATGCTAGAGACCCTCTGGGACCTCTCCTAGCCATCCTGACCTTGCCCATGTTTTCCTTCCATTCGAACCGCTCCTGCACAGTCAAACCCTAATCAAAGGCATCATCACAATAAATCCAACCACTTAATGAAAAAATACAAAAACATGTCTTTTAAGATGCAAGTAGCTTAGATGCATGTATTTCAGCTCACTACAAGTAATGGCATCATTGGTAGAAGTTTCATTCACAGTTTTGCATTGTAAGGGCCTAGCTAGTCAAATTAGCGTTTACTAGGGTTTTCATGCTTTGTTGGCTTTCAGTTTCTTTCTGCAAATAGATTAGCCTCTTTTGAGTTAGCTTTCGTCCATCACTCATAAAGCTTCTTCTGTGAGCATATAGAAGTTTGCTTGAGCCCTAGCGGACTTGTGCCAGCTGACCAAGTGACAGCTGCGACAAGAGCTAGTACTTGTGCATACAGCACCGTCACTTCCAAGTTTGTACGAACTACCGGGTTGATAAAATAGAGATAGGAAGTTCCAGGAGTTGTAGCATTATTGCTACAATACTGGAGCTCACCAATCATTCATGAACAATTTTTGAAGTTCAGTGCAAAAATATCTTTTAAGCATTAATCTATATTGGTGTATTTATTTTTATATCATCAATTTGAAAGGTTCAAAATGTCACTTCAAAATCTTGACTCACAGGGAAATCCACAGTTTGTTATTCACTAGACTTCATTAGTTAGAATAAATTCAGAAGATTACTCTTTCAGTGATTTTGTAGATCAATTCCTATATTTTTCATTATGTCTCCTTAGTAGTGATGTTGTCCCAAGGATATCAACATAAATTAAAAGGATTTTGCATCTGAGTGAACAGTCAAAGGTAGGAGACTGGTACTTGTATCAGAATTTCACAAAGATTAGAGTTTATGGTTCTGAGTTACAACCATACAAACTGCCAGTTTTTGTTCCCATGAGGATTTTTGCTCTAGAATTCATAAGACAAAGTTTGAACATGGATGAGATTAATTTTAGATAGAGAAGGAATGACCTGTTGTAGAGTTTTGTGAACCCTGAAACTCAAGGCTCAAATTGGTCCATTCATAGTAAATACCAGAGAAGTTGATAAGGAGGTGGAAAATTTATTAAGCCAAATGAAGTTTAAGTCAAGTTTTAGTTGGACTTATGACCCTCTGGGAGTAATTTCATCTATTAGAGTTGAACAAAAATCTGCTCCTTATACTCATATCTCAAAACCAAAAATTGAACAATATGCCAATAAGGAGGTATGGGAGGAGAACACTTTGCAGGAGGTTGAAGAACAGATTTCTAGTCAAACAGCTCTGGAAACTCCAAGACTTCAAGAGAAAGAGTTGAAAAGACCAAGTGAAAGTATGTCTCCTATTGGTTCAGGTTCCAAATCAGCAGAATTCAGAGTTTTTAAGAGGAGAAAGACAAAGAACATAGAAGAAGAATCATCAAAGGTAAAAAAATACAGAGGTATCTATAATATTTATGTTATCGAGCCTTGTTTTCTCTGCAACTAATCTAGGTGGATCTTCAGATACAATGGCATGGAAAAGCTCCAAAATCAAAGTGCTCAGAATGAAGTCGACCCAGGACCAGAGCGTAGATCTCGTCATCCTGATTCCAACGGCGTGAACGACACTTCAATCTGAGTCCAAATGATGAAGTTATCGCGAAAAGAAGGTTGCTTTGTTCCCTAGGAAAATGAGGCATTTTCCTTTAAAAATGGACTTTTAAGCTTAAAAGGCAAAATCGCAATCGGCACATCCAAAGGGGCGGACTTAAGGAGCGCAGCGGAACCCCCCAATCAGCGATCTCCGATTAGATCGGATCGGTGATCGGAGGGCAATCAGGTCAGTGAAATCGATATTGCAATATCAGGGTAATCAACATCGGCAATCAGGGGTGTGATCGGCTGACGTCGATATCGGCGATTGGCGGTCGGCAAAGTTCCCCGATATACAGGGCATTGGACCTCAGCAACTTGTGATTGCGATATCGGCTAGACACGATAACTATATATGCTCGATTTAATATTTTTTGAAATCTGGGTAAACAGTTTTTGGTCGGATTTTAGTGTTTTACAGGGTTTTTAGTGTATTATCGCTTCAACGATAAAAAGACTATTTTGAAGGCTTCATTGCACCCATCGGCCCTTCCATTCAAACGACCTCTATTTTATGCCAAACAACCCTGATTTGAGAGGGATTGTCCTAACAAAGGCGCTATAAAGTCCGATGACTGGAAAAATCAATGGGGGAGGAATTTCAACACGTTGTTCGAGGCAGAGAGCTTTCAGGTGTCAATAGTGCAATTTGTCTATTTTGGACAAGTTTTATATGTTTTTTCAGCCCCTCTCAATACCACGAATGCATTGGTGCTCTCCACTTCTCCATCTGAATTCTTCTGTTCTCAGCCATCTTTCAAAATGGAGGTGTAACCCTCTTTTGATGTATCAGATGATTGCATTCTCTTCTTTTTATGCCATTTAATATAAAGCCTCCCCATTGATAGAGCAAGCCTCAGAGACGTAGTCCGAATTGGACGAACTCCGTTATCAAGTCTTTGTGTCTTCCTTCATGTTTTTTATGCTTTCTTCTTCTTTTCTTGTGTGCACATATAAATTTGTGTTAAGCTGCAATTTTTACATGTGATTCTTTCCATACATCTATAAGCGAAAGTATCTTGGATCAAGTGGTATCAGAGAAGGGATTTTTAGATGTGAATTTCATGTTTGTATGCTAACAAGAAACAGGCTCCAAAGAGGCGAAGGGGACCTAGAACCTTTCTATCCTGAAGTAGGGCGTGCACATCGAAGGAGAAACATGGCAAAATATGAAGTTCATCTTGAAGAAGAATGTAATTTCAGAAAGACTTTCTATTCAATGGCAGAGAATATCAGTCAGCTAGTTTTAAGGCTGGATAAAGCAGAGGAGAGAAACCCAGAAGGACAAGGTTCAGCACATGGGAATGGTGGAGAATGCGCCCCTCTTCTCCTTCTGGGAGTGAAGGTTCTCCTTCATCTCACCACCATAATCATAGAAATTCAAAGGGATGCATCTAAGAAACCATTCTTTGAAATAGATGTTAAATTTGATCTTCCCATGTTTAATGGCTTGAAAGAAATGCAGAAAAGCTTAATAATTGGATTAGGCAGATTGAGTTCTACTGCAGGATTCAGCAGATCATAGAGGATGAGACAAAGAATTGGCTGGCCTCTCTATGGTTGAGCAGCACCGCTCTCGTTTGGTGGGAGAGAAAATTGCAGCGCAATAGGAATCTGGGTAACCTCTTTTCCTGGCATGATTTTATTTATATGTTAAGGAACATTTTATCCCTTATGATATAAGCAAAAAGCATTAATGAATTGGCAGTATTTAAGGCAAGGCAAAGGTCAGGATGTTTAGATTTTTATAGAGGAGTTTAGAAAGCAAGCACTAAATTTGGATATTGCACTTGATACACTTGAAGTTGTAACTAAGTATATTGGCTCATTGCATCACTATATTAGGCATTCATTGTTGTTGTTTGAACTAACCACTATTGACTCAGCCAGCGTAAAGGCAATTCATATTGAGAGCAGGGGCAAAAAAGAAAAGGATGATCAGTCTAGAAAGTTTTCCCATTCAAACCTCCCAATGGTAAATCAAAATCGAAATGCAAGGAAAGGAGAAGAAAACGGCAACAGCCAAAGTGGGAGAACGATTGTATTACAATCATTGAAAAAAAGAAGGCCACGATGAAGATCACTGTTGGAAATAACACCCAGAAAAGTGTCCAAAGAAGTATGGAGGAAAATGGAAGTAGAAGACAATGGCAATGGCACAGCAAGACCTTGGGTCAGATTCTGGAGATGAAGCATTGATCACAACATCGGGAGCAAAAGGTACTCTTACACCTCTTATTAATTCTGAATTTCATGAAGGCACCATTTCTGTAAATGAGTCCCTTCTAATGATCGAAAGAGAATTGAGTTGGTTTCATATTAGAGTTGTTGTAAATCACACCAAAGTTGAAACTTTGTTTGATACTGGTTCCCAAGAAAACTTAATTGCAGAATCCCTGGTAAAGAAACTTGGCTTAGAAACAAAACACACCAGAAACCTTACTCGCTTGGATGGATACATGATAAAGAAAAATTGAATGTAACCAAACAGTGTAAGGTCAAATTTGTAATTGCTTCTAAGCTAGTGACGAAGTAGAATTGGATGTAATACCACTAGATATCTGTGGCATGGTGTTAGGGAGCCCATATCTGTATGATAGAAAGGGAGTCTTCTTTGTCATGAAAACAAATACCAAATCACAAAATATGGGGTAGAAAATATAGTAAGGACTCATCAAAATAAAATCAATGCCAGCCTTAAGCACTGGACAAATGAAAAGACTGGTGAATTCTAGTAAGGGTTGCATGCCTATGGTTGAAGGGAAAAAGAGGAAGAATTCGTTGATGTTTTCCAGGGCTGCAATTAGGAACATAAACAGGAATTATCTGAATTAATTTCTAATAATGATGAGTTGTTTCAGAACTAAAGGGATTACCTCCGAAGAGGAAATCCAACACGAAATCCATTTGCATCATGAGCTCCTTTTCCAAATATTGGCATGTACAAGATGTCAACTATTGAGATGGAGGAAGTCAAGAGACAATTTGTAGGAATTGTTGGACCAAGGGGTCATCAGGGCAGCACCCTCCATGTGGCTCTCCGATTAGATTCGGAGATGCCAAAGTGAAAGTTGGCATATTGGATCGGATGTGGGTGCATCACCACACGCTATTGGCGATTGGCGGTGCAAAATTGTTATCCCCTTGGACCACCGTACTTGCATTTGCTAATCGGGCTAACCCGAAAAGTTTATATTCCCAATTTGGATTTTTGAAGTGGTTATCATTTTTGGTCCAATTCTAGTGTTTTACGTATGGATTATCCGCTTCAACGAAAGAACAAGGCTTTGTTCGACCCATGACCCTTCCATTCGGCTTAGTAATGCCAAACCACCTTTTTGAGGTCATTTGTCCTAACAAAGGCACTATAAAATCCGATGAATTGAAAAAGTAATTTAGAAGATTTACATGTCGTTTGAGGCAGAAGATTTCAGGTGGCCGAGTGCATGTTTGTTTTGGAAAGATTTAGTGTTTTTTGCCCCTCTCAACGCCACAGAGGCATTGGTGCTACCCACTTCTCAAATTGAATTCTTCTAAACCCTCTTTGGGGTGTATCAGTCAGATGATTGCATTCTCTTCTTTTTATGCCATTTAATATAAAGGCCTCCCCATTGATAGAGCAAGGCCCGAAGATGTAGTGCAAATTGGACAAACTCCGTTATCAAGTCTTTGTGTCTTCCTTCATGTTTTTTATGTGTTTCTTCTTATTTTCTTGTGTGCACATTATAATTCTGTGTTAAGCTGCAATTTTTACATGTGATTCTTTCCATACATCTATAAGCAAAAGTATCCTGGATCAACAACAAACTGAATAAACAATTCTTGATCCATCTACTTCCCCTTCTTCTGGTGAGCAAAGTATTTTTTCTAGGTTCAGAGAAATGAAGAAGAAGAATGAAATGTTAAAGACTGCTACCTATTCTGAGTTTTGGAAGAAGACCTCTACTACTCAAACTAGACTATTGTCTACATTGGACCCTAACATAGGACAATTTCAATTGTCATTTCTTGAACCAAAGGTCTGAAGTCGAAGAACAACAAAGGATTATAATACTTCAATGTTCTCTTTTGACAAAAAAACATATTTATCCCATAGATTAGATTGATCTACACAAACAAACTGATGAGATGATTTATTCTTCCTTGACAATATTTGTCATGGCAACTTCAAACCTACAAGCTTCTCTAAATAATGTTCATTCCCATCTTAAATTATAAAAGATGTCATATTTAGCAAAGGATACTAGAATAAAATATTTAGAATATATTTTAATCAAATTAGGATTAGATCCTAATGATGTTAATGTATCTCAATAAATTACTAAGAATAGAAACGCAGACATTCAAGCATTAAGGAAACAACTGAAATTACCTACAACTGAGCATTCTCAAGCTTGAGAAGTAGGGAAATTAGAGAAGGAGAAAGAGAATATGTTGTGTATGATTTCTGAGAAGAACATCTAAATTCAGAAAATGGAAGCAGACATGGAAAAAATTCTGAAGGAGAGAGAGTAGCAAGTCAATATAGGGACTTCTACAGCTGAAACAGGGTCAGACAATAGGAATTCAACTGAGCAATTATCTAAAGCTATGGGAGATCTATCACTAAAGAACATTGAAATTGAGAAACTAAAGGCATCATTACAAAAGGAAGAAGATAATAATATCAAGGCAGATAATGCATATCTTGCAGAAGTACTAAAGATATTCAAGCTCACTAAACAACTTGAAAATATATGGATGAATCAGTCAATGCATAGAATCTCGCAGAAGCTAAAGAAAAGATATGGATAGACATAAATTCAACCATTTCAGATTTTTGGAAATCAATATAAATTATTTTTGAATATGAACAGCTGGTGCACAAAGATAAAGCAGTTATTTCTGAGATCAAAGAGGAACTGGACAACAAACCAGGAGAAGCAAGAACGATTATCAAAGTTTTGTATTCAAAAACCAAAGAAGAACTTGAAGAAATGGTTATTGAAGATAGGATGGATGCAGTCCTTGAAGTGAGAAAAGTATTGACAAAGAGAAATTTTATGGTACAACTAGAAAACAAATGCCACAACCTAAAAATTCAGATCAAGAAGTTTCATAAAAAGTTTTCTATTTTGCAGGAAAATGGACTCCCATCACTAAGATATTCTCATGGCCAATTGATCCAACAGGAAGATTATCAAAGGAAACTACACGATATATCAAGACACTTCTCCAAGTTTGCTAAAGTAAAAGGAAATGTTGGTGGCAAAAATCTTCTCCAAGGGTTAGAAAATTATTTATTCATTTCATATGAAATTCTCCATCTTTTTGTAATCAAGCCCACATTTGAAAAATACACTGAGGTAGATGAAACATATAAAAAAGTAATAAAAATTTCATATCCAGATGATGATAAGTGGGAAAATTTCCACGAACTTATTAAGTGGTCAAAAAGCGGGTTTAGAGACAGAATTTTAGTAAAGCAACAGAAGCGAAATCAACAGAATCAAATTTAATGGTAGCAGTTAGAGACTAGGTCATCGAATAGTGTGAAAATTCCACTAAATCAATTCCATAATTTGTATTTTGAGTTGTATTGATTAGAATTATCCAAATCATTTTGGATAAAGCTTTATTTTATTTTAAAAGATTGTAATGGATTAGATATTTCTAAGAAGACTCTATAATTACTTTCTATTTTGAAGTAAGAAGGGTTGATATTTTGATAAAACCAGAGACATTATTGTATTTTTGTAAATCTTGAAGATAATCAAAGGCTTATGGCTTCAATTTATAACAAAATTTGTGTTCATGTGAGTCTCATTTGTGTAATCATTTTTTTTATTCTTCATATATTTGAGGTAATATAGAAGTATTGGGTAAGGCTAGGTTGAGTTTTGACCTCCCTGATAGCCCCTGCAAAGTTATTATCATCACTGAGATTAGCTAATTAAACAATTTGTTTAAATTAGTACCTCTACATCATTAAATTATTGCCTTCTATCATCTCTCAAATGTATAAGTGTTAGCTATAGAAATCTTTCTATACGCCTTTGCTTTGTTTGATAATATAAATATTCAGGAAGGATATTTAATTATCATATATCTTCTTTTTCATCTATCATAAACATTTAAAGATTGCATGTTGTTAGTACTGGAATCAGCACTTTGAGAAATCTTTAAGATACTAGTTTATGAATATGTGAATGATTTGATTCATTGATCATCCATTTAAGTAAATCCTTATTTAGATGCTTTGGCACAATTCTCGAGCCTAGAACTATCTACAAAGAAATAACATAGGGGAAAATGAAATCCTTTTTTTTGGATTTAGTGGTTATAATTAAATCCAAATAACACTAGAAGACCAAGATAATACAACATTCACATGTCCTTGGGGAATATATGCTTATAGAGTACATCCTTTCGGATTATGTAATGTACCTGCTACATTTCAAAAGGAAACATTAGGTATTTTCTCTTACTTGATCCATGATTGTGTTTGGGTATATATGGATGATTTTAGAGTTTATGGAAATACTTTTGAAGAATCTTTAGAAAGATTAGAGGAAGTCCTTATTATATGTCAAGAAACTAACATTTCATTAATTAATGAAAAAATATTTATGATGTTTAATGAAGGTATTGTTTTGGGGCATTATAGTTTAGGTCTCATAATCAAGGTGGACTCAACAAAGGTTGAATTCATTTCCCAAATTTTAGTACCCAAGTGTTAACAGGATGTAAGAATTTTTCTTGTATTTACAAGTTATTATAGAATATTTATAGAAAACTTCACAACAATTTCTTCACTACTTTTTAAACTATTCACCAAATATTGTGAATTTCATTGGAATTATGCATGTCAGTTAGCATTTAATTCATTAAAACAGAAAAATTCTATAGCTCCTATCTTAAGAGGGCCAAATTGGTCCCTTCCATTTCATATTTTTACTAATGCTTTAAACACAATTTTAGGGGCTGTATTACAGCAAATAGATATAACTCCTTATGAAATTTATTATACAAGCAAAAATTTAACTCCTACAGAGTTGAATTATACAATCACTAAAAAGGATTTCTTGGCAGTAGTTCATGCCATTAATAAGCTTAGACATTATATCATTGGATATGAAACTTTTATTCATAATTATCATTTTTCCATTATATATCTAACGAATAAACACATAACTAATGGTAGAATAACTAGATGGGTTTTATTATTACAAGAACTCAACACTGCTATATTGGACAAACTTGGAAAGAAAAATACAGTTGTTGAATTTCTTTCTTGGATGCAAAATATTAATATAACGGTTCCTATAAAGGATAGTTTTCCTAATGAACATCTTTTTTCAATATTTACTAAATCTTCTTGGTTTGGAGATATCACTAATTATTTGGATACAGGAAATTTTCCTCCTCAATTATTAGTCAATGAAAGATAAAGAGTTATCAAATCCAGTGCACCTCATTCTTGGATAGAATGAGAATTGTACTGAATAGGAGAAAACTTAATCATAAAAAGATGTGTTTGAGAATATGAAGTACCCAATATACTTAAAGCATGTCACTATGAACCTTGTGGAGGACATTTTACTGATAGGAGAACTACTTACAAAGTCCTTCTATTGGGATATTATTGGCTTTCTCTTGTTAAGGATGCTAATTAATATGTCAAAAAATGTGATAGTTGTCAATGAATGGAGAAACTTATTCAATCAGATGAAATTCGTTTGCAACCATAGGTACTAATAGAGACATTTGAAAAATGGGTTCTAGACTTTGTAGTTTTAATTAATCCAGCTTCCAAGAAAAAAATATACATTCTTCTTTTCATTGATTATGTCACTAAATGGGTAGAGGCTAAGCCATTAAATTTTGCTACTAAAAATGATGTTGTTACATTTCTTTTTGAGGATATTTTCACTCTTCTTGGTGTCCAAAGAGAAATTGTAATAGATCAAGGTGTGCAATTCACATCCAAACTTGTTCATAATATCATAAATAAGTACAAAAGCAAACATTGCAAATACACTCCATATCATCCATAAGCCAATGGACAAGTGGAATCTACAAATAGAGTTCTTGAAGCCATATTGACCAAGACTATGCATTTACATCGGAAAGATTGGGCATAAAGACTTCTGGAAGCACTTTGGGCATACCAGACCACATGGAGAAATACCACTGGACACATCTTGTCTATTGAAAGAAAGTTCTACTTCCTATTGATTTCCAAGTGGAGACATATAGGACAACAACAAAATTGGGGCTAGATCTCTCTGAAGCCCAAAAGCAAAGATTGGCACAACTCAATGAGTTAGATGAAATCAGATAAGATGTCATTCAAAAGAAAAATATCATTCATTAACAAAGGACAAGATGGCATGAAAAAATTATCAAGCTCAAGAAATTCAAACCAAGTGATTGGGCCCTTTTGTTTGACTCAAAATTTAAATATTTTCAAGGGAAATTCCAAACACATTGGTTAGGCCCCTATGAAGTAGAAGTTGTTTTTGATAATGGAGAAGTAAGAATTAATACCATTGATGAAGAAGGAATCACTTTTCTTGTTAATGGGAATAGACTAAAAATTTATCATAAGCCCTTAACAAGAGAAGAATTCATTCAAAATTTGCAGCAGAATACCAAGTTGAAGCTGGCAAAAAAAGGAGATCATTCTCCTTCACCACCAATTGTCATATCTATATCTATATATATATATATATATATATATATATATATATATATATATATATATATATATATATATATATATATATATATATATATATATATATATATATATATATATATATATATATATATATATATATATATATATATATATATATATATATATATATATATATATATATATATATATATATATATAAAGTATAGTATGAAAACCAGTATGTTGACATAACTATGCAAGAAATCCTAGTTGAAAACCAAGATTCTTGGTAGCCTGGAATTCCCCTCTTTCCTTTTCAATTTGAAGATTTTTTATTCAAATTAATCAGTTTGAAGAATTTGTTTCTCTTTTAATAAAAATCAATATCATTTCCAACAACATCAATAGCCTCCTTGTAGAAGATTTGAATCAGATTTCTCAATATTCTCAAACTGATAAAATTTTGTAGGCAGAGAAAAATTTCATAGCTAGCTAGTTTCATTAAAGCAATAGTCATGGTCTTGTTTCCACATCAACAAGAAACTGTCAATTTCAAAAGGTAGGAGTTCCTAGACATCCTAACAGGTAACACAAGCAATGCATATTAGTCAGTTTTATTAAATTTAAAACTATAGGCCTACAATATTTAGACTTACTTATTACTTTTAAATATAGTTCAATAAAAGAGGCCTATTATAGATATCCTAATATTAATAAATGATGGCAAACTATTTTTCATGCTTTCTATCCCACGAATCCTAATAATCTTAATCCCATAATCTGAATTCATTATCAAATCACTTATAAAATCATTAATATTTTATTAAGTGATTATGTAAATATTGCATGATTAAACAATCATATCATTACCTACCATCATCTATACATATGATAACCCACCACCTTTCTCAATCCATTCTCCTGAAACCATTTTAACCTTCCTTGATTATACCATAACCATCCATGCACCCAAAGTATAAAAGTGCATTCTGAAGCCCGAAATTTCCAACATGTGCAATGGGTGTTGTCATTTACTTCAAATTAGTGGGTGCAAAATTCTTAGAGGCTTACCTCAGGTGCAAGAAACAATTGAAAAGGGTTGGATGGTTTACCTTATTTGAAAATTTTCAAGGCTATGACATATAAGTAACAAGGGCATTTGTAAGAGCCTTTCATGCAATTGAAGCAAAGAATGGGGACATTATACTGAAGGTGACAAATTCATTCCTAGCTAAAGCTATAGGACTTCTAGGAACTAGTGAAAATTGGTTTAAGTTCTAGCATCTCAAAGATTATTCATAGAGAAATTTAATCAAGAACCATGATATGGACATTACAAGTTGGAAAAAGGTTATATTTGTATCAAATTTTAAGAGAAGGTGGAGGAATATGTTGTTCATCCTACAAAAATTCATTACTTGTGAGGGCAGGTATGGAGCCATTATTTTCTATCATATTAGAAATTTGATGCACTTTTTGAAAGAAAAGAGATAAATTTAGCCGATTATTTAATCATTAGTTTCAAGAAGATGGCATTTAATATCCAAGGGAATTCTAGAAATATTGGTAGAGCTCTCTATCACTTTGGCTTAGTCAAAATTCTTACTAACTCAAAATTGAATAAAATGAATGATAATTGGGAAAGTTTCTTGGTAAGAAATCATTTCATAGAAGTATCAGAAGAGGAGGATAATACTAGTCGGAGGAGGAAAAGAAGAAATGGTAGGGTTTTGACTTCAAAACCTAACCCTCAGGAAGAGAATATAGAGGTTGAAGAAACCCTAGCATAGGAGATAGAGGAGATTGAACCCACAAAGATAGAAAATAATCATGTAGAGCCATAGGATCAAAAAATGTTGGAATTTGAAGATGTTCTTTAGATTGATGAAACCCTAATCTCGTAATATGTTAATGAAAGAAGGTTATCAAAGATAAAAGAGAAGCAAAGTAAAATTTTCAATCAAAAAAATCAGAGAAAGACAATTTTAAAATCAAGGAGAAAGACAATAATCAAGAATACTATGAAGCGAGATAAATAGATTGTTTTTGTTATATTTGTACTTGAGAAAAAGGGCATAAAAATAAAGAACTCAAAAGAAATGAAACATTTAGAGAAAAAATACAGAAGAGTTACAAGGAGCATGACAACAGAAAAATCCTTGTTTCATATAAAGGTTTTGAAATTACAAAAGTCAAACAATTAGAACAATCACCAGCAACACCTGAAAAGGGAAGCCCATAAGTTGATGAAATAAAAAAACATATCTATGATTATTTTTATGCCTTAGACCAACAACCACACAACGAAAAGGAAAAATAAACCTATCATATTCTTGAAATGCTTTCAACAGTGACATTCTAGCACCTACCATCCACAATCTTGTACATAATGATGATTTACCTTTTACTATGGAACAAGACATTATTAGAGCATTAAAAGAAGAAATAATTGAATTGGAGCTATTGGAAAAGCATGTGAAAAGATAAAATCATATTCTCAAGGAAAAGAACCATAAAATTCTCAAGAGAATGTACCACTAGTATCACAAGAATTCTAGGCTCAAGAAGTCCAATAAGGCACTCTAACAGAAAATCAAGAGTTTAAAGGAAAAAATGTTACTGAGGAAGCTCAGGTGATCTATTGCAATGAAGAATAAAGGATCCAAAAGAAACTTGGATATCCTAATCCAAGCATCCAAAACCATCCTTTGAACCACACACTACCAAAATTTGTAATTGTTCCAACTTGCAACACCCTAAGCATGGGGGAATGGTGGGTGGAAGAATTGGTACTTTTTTTTTACCGATTTTTACTTTAGCTTTTCACTTATCCTTTGTAGAAAATTTCCTTGTTCTTATATCTTCTTACAAATTTTTTCATGAATAATGGCCATCTGTGTGATAAAATCATAAAAATGTAAAAATTCCAATATCTCTATGGTTTTGTATTCATTTTTTTCTTTATAAAATTGAGTTAATATGCAAATAATATGGAAACTTACAAATTCCATAGCTCTTGTGACAATTTGTAGCTACATCCAAGGTTTGAATGGTTTTTGAAGTAAACATGTCAACTCAAGCATATGGGTAGGTGTAAAACTCCTCTAACATGGTGTTCTGCCCATTTGGCACAAGAAAAATATAATTATATGACCATGGTTTCCTGGTAAAACTATCGGTCAACCATCATGTGACATATGGAACAGAGGAAGAATTCATTAGAACTACTACTTAGTAGTGGAATGACTTCAACCGTGTGAGATCATCTTGAGAAAGCTAAGGATTAGCAAGAACAAGTGATGATGTGTCTGATATATCTTCATATGATATGTTGAGTCATCAGTGAATCATAAGCATTAAAAATTCAAATGTAATGAGACACTTGATCATCGCTTATCTCTTCAGATTTGCAGTAATTTCTTTCTCAATTAGTTATTGTCAAATAACACTATAAATAGGCTCGCTGACAAATGAGGAATATATCTTATCAATGAAAGAATAATATTTATGTACACACTATTTGAAATATAATATTAAGTATTGCCTCTTTTTATTTTTAAGCTTCGATGAGAAAATTGCATTAGTAATAGTAATGTTTTTGTTTGTTTATAATGTCATGCATCACTTAGAGGGCCCCCTTGTGGCATGAAAGACATGTAGTATAATCTTCTTTACCATACTGTGTTTTTATTATGTTTCTTTCATACTTAGATACTTTCTTTCTTTTTATAGTTAATTTTATAGTTTCACTCACTATTTTTATTCACTTACGAGATTAGATCAAGCACATGAATTACATTCATAACGCCAAACATATTTACATTTCTAGCTCTTTGATCTCACATTCATTCTCTAGTTTCATAGTCATAGTTTAAGGTTTATAAGCACATCATTTCATTCTCATAGTTACTTACATAACACAAACTTGCATCATAGGTTTTAACTCATTTCACATGAAATAATTATAAGCATTGATGACATGCCCTTTTGAAGAATGTCAATTCAAAGTATCACATAGATAGGTTTACCGCTTTCATAGATAAATTGTTATTGTTTTCGTAAACAATCATTATTGCTTTCATATATAGTAGTTTTGTCTTCATCATGATAAGTCACTTCTTCCTAATGTAAATTGTTTTTACTTTCATCAAATTAGAATTTAAAGGATTTTTTTTAAATAGTTAACTTTGTTTTCATAGAATACATTCATTGTCTTCTTAGCATAACTACATTTATCTTCATTAGATCAGATTTTACTGCTTTACTAGAATAATTGTCCTTGTTTTTACTAAATCAGTTTATTTGCTTTCTTAGAATAAAAACTCATACTTTCATATAATACAATTCAACTATTTTTCCTAGAGATAATTACCTTGCTTTCCTAGAATAGAAGTTTTACATAATCAAATTTACATGAATAGAAATTTCATCAAAATCAAGTGTGTGTGTTTTTCCCAAGGTAGATTTCATTGAAAAAATAGGATCATATTTGCACTCATGCAATAGACATCCTTTGCTAGAATTTATTTAAGATTATGCATATTAGATTTCACTGCATTTTAGATTAAAATTTCATTTGCTTTCATACACTTTCATAGAATAAGTTTCATTTAATTTCATAGATTAGTACTTTATTTTCTCATTGATAGACTAAAGCACCTCTATAATTGAAATTGATATCCTAGCGCATATAGTGTTGTGTACTTCACAAGTATACATGCTTGGATTGAAATTTTAATGTAAATTAATTTAAAGATAAATTAAATCAGCCAACAGATATATTGATCATACCTAATTCTTGACTCTAGCACAAGTTGTGAATGGATTAAATTATGGCCATATGTTTAATGCCTTTACACCACTCTCATGTGCTATCACACATGACAACATGCATCCTAGGTATGTGTACTCTTCCTTCATAACTTATTATGATTGAAAACATTAGGGGATAGGAAAAATAAAACCACTTCCATTAACTAGAAGAGACCTTGTTCTAACCTAGATCCGATCTTAACTGGGAGATTATCATGTTGGTTGTTATACCTTAATATATGGTAAAGAAAAAATCCTAAAAGAAGATCCAGAAGAAATATAATTCTTTTGAGGAGGATGTTTAAGATCATGAATTAAAATTCATGAAGCTCCTACAATTATTAATCTTCTAATATTGATCTTTGAGGCCTGAATCAACCCTTAATGTATCAATAAGCTTTAACCTAGTTGTTAGAAACAAGATATAAATCCCAAGAGTAGGAGAGTTCTAGTTGTCCACTAAGGCGAAACCCCGTGCCCCCACCCCACCTTCCAATCATGCTCCAACCACCCCCACAAGACTTACCTACCATAGAGGAGTTAGAATAAAAAACTAAAGTAGGGTTAGTAGATAGCATAGGTGTAAAAGAAATCTACACAAACTAGATGAGGATAACAAGAACATTGAAAAAATTGTTTGAAATGACAATTTCCAAGCAAGGACAAATGGTTCTCCAAGAAGAAAGTATTAAAGAAAATCCTCAACTCATTTTGTAAAAGCTTTTGGAGCCAAAAGCCTTTCAAAATGGATAGGTGTGATATAAAATGAATCACTATATAACTTGTCATCCTTTTTTTAATTTGTTAGTGTAAAACTAGAGCTATTGACTTGTAAATCCTATTTTAGGGATATATCTTATTTTTTTGGTTTGGGGTTTTGAAACTTATGGACCACATTAGAGACATTAAACAACCTTTTTTAGGCATAAAAACTTTGAAAATAAAGTTGTTATCCCTTTTATGGTGTTCTACACATTGAGATCTTTCTACTAGTGCAAAGATCACCTCAATTGGAGTTCATGTGAGGAAGTTATTCCTACCATATGTTGACCTATGATTTTAACCACCATGAATCAAGTGGATGCTACATCAACACAAATTACTCGCACATGTGGAGCTAATTATGTATGGGAATTAAAGAATATTACAAAGGATCAATAATCCTAGCCTTAATTAGGAGTTTGAGGATGGAAAAACATTATCCCTAACCTTATACAACTGTCAGGATATGTTAAATATTGGCCACTAGGAAAGGAAGAGGTTCAATTATTATTTTATTTATTAGTGTTTCATAATAGACTAGGGAAAGGAAATAGAAGACCTTGTAGTATCCATACAAGCTATAGTATTTTTGGAAATTCCATATTGCATTCATATTTATTTGTATTTGCATTTCATATATGAGAAGAAAAGAGTAAGACACAATCCTCATCTTCTAGTAGGATTTTTCCATACTAAGTTTCTTATGTTCATTGTGTGGATGGTGTAGTATTTTTTTAGCTTAATTTTATTCCATTTTAATTTATGCAATATTTGGGTGCATGATTTTAATATTAAATTTTATTTTAATTAAACATTACATAACAATTTTTTTATAAAACTTGTAAAATATATTGTGAAAATTGTTCTAATAGTTAGAAATCAATCTTATATATCAACATTTTCTCTTTTTGTAAGCTGAATATTTTCTATTGATAATCCAAGAAAATACAATTCTAGATAGCCTTTGCAAATCATGGGCTTCCACTAGGGAAACTAGATTAGTTGTAACAACCCCTCGTCAATTTCTCAAGTAAATAAAATATAACCAAGGTCATGTGACATGTATTCCAAGCTAAATGTTGGGAAAACATAGTGATGTGTCTCGCTAGTTATTAACGGAAATTAGCAAAGGCAAAGTGGTAATAATTGGAATTTTATTTATGAAATAAAAGAAAATAGGAGAAAATGAAGGTGAAGAGACACATATTTGCATGAGAGGGAAATTGAAGGGAAAATGAAGGAAAATGAAGAAAATAGAGGCATCAATGATAAAAAGGCTTCTGAGGATTAGTTCACAACTTTTGTCACTTCAGTTTTGGAGCTCACATTTCATTCTCTCATTCTCTCACGCTATTTCACACTTAGAGTATTCTTGGAGAATTCTTATAGCACTTTAGCATTCACTAGATTTGGAAAATAAGGCAAGGAAAAGTAGGAAAGTGTAAGGGAACAAGTGTATCAACAGTTATAGCTAGATTTCCTTGCAGGTAACAGGTTGCATGTGTGATTTCGTTGCTGATTTCTAGATGCATGGTATCTACATGTGATTTTTTAGTTATGTGTTGTTATTGGCATGGAGGTTTTCTTAGATTGACAGTGGTTTTATCCTTACCTTTCCATTTCCTGGATAGCCATAGTGTTGTGGGTTTTTCCACTTGATTTCTTTCTTATTGGTTCTCATGTTCTTTATGGTATTAGGTTGGAAAAAAGACTCTGGAAGCCCTAGAATAACTTAGGTTGAGTTATTAGTCCTGGAGCCTAGGTTGGGCCAAAATTTATGGAGCCCTTGATGGGTTGATTTACTAGTCCCTAGAGTCGAGTTGGAAAACCACTCTGGAGCCCTAGAAGGCTATGGGTTGAGTTACTAGTTCTTGGAGCCGTCGACAACTTGGGTAGAGACCAATCTAGTTGGTGTTAGTGATGTCCGGCCATGGAGGTGGAATCATTGTGGTTGATGGTTGAGGTGGTTTCACCTCTAGAAGCCTTGGTTTTGTTTTTTTTTTTGGTTTATTCCATGAGTTCCCATATTCATGCTTCGAATATTGTCGGGTGTGGAGCCTGATTATCTTCTTTATTCAGAGGTATCACCGCGTTGGACCTAATTCGTAACCGGGAGGTAACGCCACCCATTTCATCACCATCAAGGAGGGTCTGGGGGGGGAAATGACGATTTTATGAGCCCCCCTCTCCCCCCCCCCCCAAAAAAAAAAAAAAAGTGTTCGGGGGCAGTGCCCTCGAAGCTAAAAATAGATGTAAAATTGCCTTGTAAAATATTGTAATTTTGTAATCAATCTGAGTCGTTCATTAGGAGGATGATCTGACGGTAGAAGTTATGTTTAATTTAGGTTTTCTTTCCCTATAAGGCAACCGCTCACTATATATGAGGTAATTGTATTGCAGCTATATATATGTGTATTCTAAGCCAGAAAGAGAGGGGAGATTGTGTGAGAGTGAAGAGAAAATTAGAGCGGATTTGTTGTAGGATGTATCTCTTCATTTTGCTGGATAATATAAAGTTTTGATGGATAATATAAAGGAAGGAATGGTTGTTTCTCTGTGGACATAGCCCAAATTGGGTGAACAATGTATATCTATGTCTCTCTTGTTTTATGTGTTTTCTGTGTTTTTATTTCTACAATATTTTATGTGTTCCATTACTCTGGAATATATAATTTTCTAACAACTGGTATCAGATCCGAAGGTATATTTGGCTGATAAACTCATAGGAGAGAAGGGTTCCTGGTTCAAGTGGGAACAATGGTAGAATATGGTAGCTTTAGGGTCGATAAATTTAATGGCCAAAACTACCAGTTGTGGAAGATGTAGATGTAACATTATTTGAATCAGAAAGATCTGTACCTACCATTGAACAAAAATAAAGAAGAAGCTGACATGTATCACATACGCAAAATGGGAGATTATAAAAAAAAAGGCACTCGGTACAATACGGTTGTACCTAGCGGCATTCGTAGGCTTTAATATTTCAAAGGAAATGACAACAGAGGGTTTAATATCAGCATTTGCCAAACTATATAAAAAAACCCTCGGCCTGAAATAAGTTATTTCTTATGAAGCATTTATTTAATATGAAGATGTCAGAAGGTGGATTTGTTGCTGATCATTTAAATGAATTTAAGACAGATACCAATGAGTTAATTTATGTAGAGGTAAATTTTGATGATGAAGTTAGGGCTTTGTTATTTCTATGCTCATTTCTAGAAAGTTGGAATGGTTTAGTTATGTTCATTAGTAACTCTATCTTTGGATCTAGTACTTTAAAGTTTGATGATGTTGTTGGTGCAATCCTTAGTGAGGAAATGCAACGGAAAATATCCGGTGAGACATCAAGGAATGTTTTGATTGCAAAGGCTAGGGGAAGAAAAATGGAAAGAGGAAAGAGCCCAAGATATCATAATAAGTCGAGGAAAGGTAGATTTAAGTCGATATCGAGGATAGTGTGCTGGAAATGCGGGAAGAAAGGACACCTAAAGAAAGACTGTAAGTCTCAGAAGGGAAAATAAGGAGACACACAACAAGAAAACAATCATGAAGTGAATGTGACAAGTGATGTGTTGCAATATGCTTTGATTATTTCATTAGAACTATTATTGATGCCTGGGTGGTAGATTTAGGGGTCTCAATCCATGCCACACCTAATAGGAAACATTTTCATGATTATGTTCAAGGATATTTTGGACAGGTTCATTTGGGTGATGATAAACCCTATAAAATCATTGGAATGGGTAAAGTTTTCATAAAACAGTAGAATGGAAACCAATGGATATTGAAGGAGGTAAGGCATGTTATGGATCTAAAGAAAAATCTAATTTCAACAGGGTAGTTGGGAGGTGAAGGATGTGTAACTAATTTTACAGATAAAACCTGTAAGGTCACTAAAGGAGCCCTGGTAATAGCAAAAGGAGAAAAGGTTGGTACATTATATTTATGCAATGGTATTTCTAATTATGTTAATGCTTTAACATCCACAAGAGTAGATACATCATTGTGGCATCATAGTATCAAGCACATGAGTGAGAAGGGGATGCAGATTCTTCACTCAAGAAATTTGTTGCGAGGTTTGAAGCATGTTGATTTGGATTTCTATGAGAATTGTGTTTATGGAAAACAAAAGAGAGTCAGATTCTTCAAAGTTGGGAAAGAAAACAAGAGTGAAAGATTAGAGCTTTAGAATAGAGATGTATCAGAACCTGCTCAGGTATCATCTCCCAGTGGCTCTCTTTATTATGTTAGTTTTATTGACGATGGAAATGGAAAAAGGTGGATTTATTATATTTGAAATAAATCTGATGTATTTGATACTTTCAAGCAATGGCAAACTTTGGCTGAGGATGAGACAGGAAAGAAGTTGAAGTGTCTTAGATTAGACAATGGAGGTGAAAATTGCAAGAAAGAGTTTGATAAGTATTGTTCAGAGCACAAAATTCGCAGAGAAAAGATAGTTCCAGGAACAAAACAGGAAAATGGTGTGTCAGAAAGGATGAATAGGATAATCATGGAGTGTGCAAGGTGCATGAGATTGCATGCATGATTGCCTTTACAATTTTGGGCAGATATTGTAGATATTGTCGTTTATCTAATAAACAGAGGGCCTTCAAGTTCCTTGGATGGTGGTATTCTAGAGGAGGCATGGACATGTAAAAAGGTAAACTACTCATTTTTAAAGACTTTTGGTTGTGAATCCTTTGTCCACATTAATAAAGAAAATAGAACAAAGCTTGAGGCAAAATCAAAGAAATGTACCTTTATTGGATATGGTGTTAATGATTTTGGTTATCGCTTTTATGATTATGAAAATCACAAAATCATTAGGAGTAGAGATGTCATATTCAATGAAAGGGTCTTGTATAAGGATCAAATGTAGGAAAAGAAACAGGAAAAAGAAAATAGAGAATACATAGTGCTTGATGAAATCACAGAAAAAGTAAAGGTGTCTGAAAATCATAATGATCAATAGCCACAACAACAACAACAACCACAATAGCAATAGGCACCTCAAACACCTGAAAGTGGTGTTAGAAGATCTACCAAGATAAGTAGATCCCCTAGATGATACTCTCCTTCATTATATTATGTATTGTTGATTGATTATGGTGAACCAGAATGTTATGAAGAAGCAATGCAGGTAGAAACCAAGAAGACTTGGGAGCTATCCATGAAAGAAGAGATGGACTCCTTGGTGCATAACTAGACTTGGGACTTAGTCAGGTTGCCTGCAGATAAAACAACATTGCAGAATAAATGGGTTTATAGGTTGAAGGAAGAATATGGAGGTAGAAAAAGGTATAAAGATATACTTGTGGTGAAGGGGTTTCCACAGAAGAAAGGTATAGACTTTGATGAAATATTTTCTCCTGTTGTTAAAATGACTTCAATCAAAACTATTTTCAGTCTAATAGTAGAAGAAGATTTGCATCTTGAGTAGTTAGATGTAAATACAGCCTTTCTCCATGGGGACTTGGAGGAAGATATCTATATTCAGAAGCCACAAGGATATGAGGCCAAAGGGAAGGAGAAATTAGTGTGCAGGTTGAAGAAGAGCTTGTATGTCTTAAAACAAGCTCTAAGGTAGTGGTGTCTAAAATTTGACAGGTTTATGTCTAAACAAGGTTATACTAGATGTCACTATGATCATTGTGTTTATCTCAAAAGAAAAAATGATGGCAACTATATTATATGTTATTGTATGTAGATGAAATTCTTGTTGTAGGGTCTAACATGTAGGAAATAAATGCGCTCAAAGGAAAATTGGAAAATTCATTTGCAATGAAGGATTTGGGTGTTGCAAAACAAATCCTTGGTATGAGAATAACTAGAGATAGGAAAAATCACAAATTAACATTATATCAAAGTGAGTACATACAAAATGTGTTGGAAAGATTTAATATGCAAATGAAAACTAGTTAGTACACCTTTGGCTAGCCATTTCAAACCAAGTAAGGAGATGTCTCCCAAGACTCAAGAATAGATGGATTATATGTATAAAGTTCCATATGCATTAGTAGTTGGAAGCTTAATGTATGCAATGCTCTGCACAAGGCCTGATATTTCACATGCAGTGGGAGTTGTCAATAGGTACATGAACAATCCATGAAAAGAACATTGGATGGCAGTGAAGTAGATTCTCAGGTATTTGAGAGGTACCACAAATCAAGAATTATGCTTTGGTGGTTCAAACATTGCTCTACAAGGATATGTTGATGCAAATATGGAAGGTGACAGAGATAATAGGAGGAGCACCACAGGGTATGTGTTTACTGTAGGTGGAACAACTATCATTTGGGTTTCAAAAATGAAAAGCATTGTTTCACTTTCAACGAAGTAGAGTATGTTGCTGCTACAAAGGCTAGCAAAGAAATGATTTGGTTACAAAGGTTTGTGGATGAATTCGATAAGAAGCAGGAGATGGGCAAGTTATACAATGACAGCCAAAGTACCATTAATCTTGCAAAGAACTCAACATTTCATTCCAAGACTAAACATATACATCTCAAGTACCATTGCATACGGTCAGTGTTGGAAGATGGATAGTTGAAGCTGGAAAAGATACACACTAGCCAAAATCCAACAGATATGTTAACAAAAGTTGTAAGCAGGGAGAAACTAAGATTTTTCTCGGTTTCAATTGGTCTTCAAGTATGACGATGAAGATGAGAAACAACCAGGTCCAAAGTGGAAGCATCGTCCAGCAAATGAAGCAGCAGTGGAGTTGCTATAATCAGTCTTCGAGTGGGAGATTGTTGGGTGTGGAGACTGATTATATTCTCTATTCAGAGGTATCGTCGCGTTAGACCCCATTTCTTAATGGGGTGGAAACGTCGACCATTTGATTTTCATCATGGGGGTCTAGCGGGGGATGACGATGATTTTATGAGCCCCCTTTGGCGGGGGTTTGGGGGCAGCACCCCCAAAGCTAAAAATAGTTGTAAAATTTCCTTGTAAAATATTGTAATTTCGTAGTCAATCTGAGTCGTTTATTAGACAGAAGATCTAACAGTAGAAGTTATGTTTCATTTAGGGTTTTTTACCCTAAAAGGCAACCCCTCACTATATATGATGGAATTTTATTGCGGCTATATATATATATGTGTGTGTGTGTGTATTTTGAGCCAGAAAGAGAGAGAATATTGTGTGAGAGCAAGGAGGAAATTACAACGGATTTGTTGTAGGTTGTGTCTCTTCATTTTGTTGGATAATATAAAGTAAGGACTAGTTGTTCCTCCATGGACATAGCCCAAATTGGGTGAACCATGTATATCTGTGTCTCTCTTGTTTTATGTGCTTTCTGTGTTTGTGTTTCTACAATATTTTATGTGTTCCATTGCTCTATAATATATACTTTTCTAACAAATATGGCGCATGGGTGATTGGCTGAAAGAGAAATTTGGTTCAGTCTAATCTATGGTCAGGTGCTACGTGGAAGTCCCTAACTTGATTGCTATTTTCATATGCTAATATGAGACATTTTCATATTGTGATCTATGAGCATTTGTAGTGATTATGTGGGTGATATTATGGCTTAGTTGCCATGGTTTATATGTTGGTTGTTTTCTGGTTATATGATGTGTATCATCTATGGCTCTTGTCATGAATTGTTTAGTTATTGATTGATTGATGAATATATGGACTAATAAGTGTTGTTGCAATTATGTGGAGAGGAAATAGGGCCTTCTTGGTGATTCCCAGGTGAATCTATGACTATTATGATTATATGTCCATTCATGACCTATAGCTTACATGTTTGCCATGTGTTTGACGAAATGTGTAGTGTGTTCTAGGAAATCTAGGTCAAGTTTTGCCTCCAGGTTTGAATGTTTAGCTGTGTTGTCATGTCAATTATGATTCTCGAAAGTCTCAAGAAGTTATGGGAAGTGGTCTAGAGGTTGGCTTGTAAAGGTGGCTCAAATCTCGGGACCATGCCCTCTAAACTGTGCAAGTTAGGTCATAACCACATGGAGACAATGTTGTGCATGAAATTGGAGGCCTATAACTGCACCCAGGCCTTGTCATGCATGTGGTTGGGGGTCTAGGTCAGTGAAAAGAACCTCAGCTTAGGGTTTGGTCACTTGGGGTCGTCCTTTGGCCCCAAAGTGTCCTGTAGCCCTGAGGGATGTTGTGATTTGTTAGCTTGTTAGCCCCACTTCCATAAATGGAGCTTGGAGGTCGGGTCATGTCATAGTAACTCTTCATCTCATATTTACCCTAGCAGGCTGGTGAAATTGGGTAAATGTGGGAGGGAGGCAATACAGGGTGGTATCAGAGTGGTTCTATTCCCTGTAGCCTTTCCTCTGATATCGATGGTTATAGACTGGTATCAGAGCAAGGTTACAACACCGGACCTCAGGGAAGATGTGATTCTTATGTACATATGCTTGATTGTCTATGTGATTGTTATGCATGCTTCTTAGTTGTCGATGTTTTTGTTATGCATGAATTGTGATGGTCATTATTACAGTTGTGTCATCATGTAGAGGTTCATGATGTTGATGTTGAGGCAATTGATATGTTTATTTCATTATATATACATATGTTGTGCTAATCTGGATTGACTGTGCAGATGAGATAAGCTCCATTGAACTTCACTAAGGTACATTTGGTTATATTGAACTTCACTAAGGTACGTTTGGTTGTGTTTATATTTGGTTATCTCACATGGTATGTTTGCAGGAAATAGAGGATCAGAGATGACAAGAAAAATGGTGGATTGCAGTTCACGTGACTCTCCTTATAGATCAAATGAGCAGCAAAGAGATGAGTACTCTATTGACATAGTAGAAATAATGAGAAGATTAAAGGAAAAAATAATAAACTGCAAGGCAGACAATGCCAAAACCATTCAGTCACAAAAAAGACTTTCCAGAGCACAGGAAAAGAAAGTAGAGGTCAAAGTAGTAATTATTCATATTTTATCATATTTGTAGTGATAGGGACATCCACAAGTCAGTTATGGATGGGAGGAAAGGATTAATGGGGTGTATGGTAGTAGGTATCATGGAGGACACAACTCAGACAGGGATGATACAGTCAAATGTGGTAGATGGATGGATACACCTAACAAGAGAGGTAGTGGTTATGGGGTTCTATTCTAGTTTTAGGTTAGAGAGATAGCATGTTCATCATCGTTATCATCCTTATAAGAGGAGTGAGAAGCAGTACTTGTCGGATGAGTTCAAGAAATCCAAGCCTCCTCCCTTTGATTGAGAGTTGAAGAAACCGGAAGATGCAAAAGCATGGCTTCTTGGGATGAAGAAGTTATTCAAGCTACATGATTACAAAAATAATATGAAAGCCAAGATATTTATTTTCAGTCTCAAGGGAAAAGTGAACATCTAGTGGGAAGATCTAAAGAATGTTAAAGGCATCAAGACAAAGAATTTGACTTGGCATGAGTCCAAAAGACTCTTCAGGAACAAGTACTTGTCAGAGAGATACTATGATTGTAAGGCTAACGAATTCTACAAATTGAAGATGGGATCTATGATAGATGACGAGTATATGACTAAATTTTTGGAGCTATTAAGGTGTGTACCATATCTTAAGGATGAGAAGACGAAGGTTCAAAGACTTGTTAGTGGATTTCCTTTAGCATTTAAGGTCGAATTGAGTATGATGAGCCCCAGACATTGGACGAAGCAATTGGGAAGTTGAAACATTGTTATGAGCAGTCTGAGCATAAGTCTAAGCCTAAGAAAGATTGGAAAGGTAATGATAAGACTAACGGAAAATGGGATAAGAAGTGAGTAATACCTCAGGATGTAGGTATCAAGGAAACTATAGTGGCATACAAGAAATTCAATGAAGTTGACAGAGGATAGGGATTTCAATTGGAGGAGCAGAACAAGGGTGAAGGTAGGAAGCCGTTGTAATGTTAGACTTGTGGTGGAGAGTATCATAGGAGAGATTTTCCACAACATCAGGGTGCCAGACCTCAGATTTACAGTGCTAAGGAAGCACAAATAGTTGGGGATGTTAGACAGATTTCTCCACAGATTTATGCAGCATTTGATAATAGGCGGGCTTCTCAGCAGGCATGTATTATCGAGATGGAAGGTAATATTTGTGGTCAGTTTGTTTCTATTTTGATTAATCTTGGATCTAACTATAGCTATATTAGTATTTACGTGGTGGATACGTGTTTCTTGAATAAAGAAGTGCATGCAGAATCTTAGTTGGTGCAGTTGGATGCACATACCAAGAAAAGAGTTCATCATTGGGTAAGATATTGTGCATTTGAGTTGAACGATATGTATACATCAACACATCTAAATGTGCTTCTGTTGGGATCATACAATAAGTTGTTGGGTATGGATTGGTTGTACATTCATAGGAGCAAGGTAAATTTCTACGACAAGGTTATTGGGTGCTTGGATGATGATGGAGAGAGGAGAATCTTGCAGGGTAAGAAGAAGCCTACGTTAGTGAGAATGGTTACAACTATGCAAGAAAAGTGTAGTAGTAGGAAAGGGTTTGTATTGTTTGCAGTTCATATTTCTAGTCACAAAGGAAAGGACGTTGAGGATGTTTAAGTATGGAAGAGGTATTCAGTTTTGTAGTAGTTTCAGAATGTGTTTCCAGCAGATATTTCAGAGTTACCACCTCCTAGGGAAGTGGAATTTTCTATTGAGTTGAAGTCAGGAGCAACTCCAGCATCAAAGGCACCATATAGGATGAGCATTCCAAATTTAGTGGAATTGAAGTTGCAAATTAAGGAAATGCTTGATAAGGGATACAATAGGCCAAGTGTGTCACCTTGGGGTGCACAAATATTGTTTGTGAAGAATAAGGATGGTACTCTTAGGTTGTGTATTGATTACAGGCAGTTGAACGAGGTGATGATCAAGAACAGGTATCCTTTGTCGTGGATTGATGATTTTTTTATTAGTTGAAGGGAGCATTAGTTTTCTCGAAGATTGACTTGATATCAGGATATCATCAGGTACGTATCAAACAAGAGTACATATACAAAACTTCATTCCATATTAGGTAATGGAATTATGATCTTGTGGTAGTTCCTTTTGCTCTTACTATTACTCCAACTAATTTCATGTGTTTGATGAATAGTGTGTTGTATCCTTATCTGGAAAAATTTGTGATAATATTCATTGATGATGTGTTGATATATTCTACGAACGAGGCAAAGCATGAAAAACACTAGCAATAGTGTTAAGATTGTTGAGAGAGAATTAAGTGTATTCCAAGGTTAGTAATTGCAGTTTCTTTTAGACAAAAATTCATTACTTGGGCATGTTGTTTCCAACGAAGTTATACCAGTGGACTTTGAAAAGATAAAGGCTATCATGGAGTGGATATCTCCTAGGAATGTGGAAGCAGTCAAATCATTTATGGGACTAGCATGTTACTATAGGAAGTTCATCAGGAACTTCTCACGAGTTTTCTATCCCACTACATATTTGTAGCGAAAAGGGAAGAAGTTTGAATGGAATTAGGAGTGTCCAACTAGTTTTGAGCAGTTGAAGAATTTTCTTACAAATGCTATAGTCTTGAAGATTATAGATCTAGAAAAATAATTTGTGGTATGTACAGATGCTTGCAAGAGAGGACTTGGTAGAGTCTTGATGTAGGAAGGATAATTATTATGCTATGAGTCAATGAAGTTGAATGAACACGAGAAAAACTACGTGACTCATGACCTTGAGTTGGCAACTATCATTCATGCATTGAAGATGTGGAGACATTATCTTCTTGGTAGGAATTTTTTCTTGATGAGGGATCAAAGTGGATTGAGGTACTTGTTTGACCAACCTAATCTAAATTCCAGCAAGCTAGATGGTTATCTACCCTTAGTGAGTTTGACTTTGAGATCATATACATTAAGGGAAAGGAGAACAGGGTTACAAATGCTCTTAATAGAAGAGTGCAGGTGAATCACATTGAAACAATGAGTTCTTATGGGACATATTTGCAGGAGAAAATCTTGCAATAGGGACAACATGATGACAAGTATCAGCAGTTGAGCCATAGGTTACATCAATAGGGTGAAGGTAATAGGGATGAGGAGTATCACCTCATAGCAGATGGTTTGCTCATATTCAGAAACATGATTTATGTACCAGATGACAATGATCTCAAGAAGCTTATCTTGAGGGAGATTCATGTTAAGTCATATTCAGGTCACCTGGGATATCATAAGACATTGACAACAATTAAGAAGTTTTACCATTAGCCAAATTTGAAGAAAGAGGTGGTTGATTTTTTCACTAGATATTTGGACTGTCGGTAGGTAAAATTAGAATGTAAGCATCTAGGTGGTTTATTACAGCCGATTCCGATTCCAGAGTGGAAATGGGAGGTAATTTCAATGGATTTCATTATAGGTTTGTTGAGGACATCGAAACAACATGACTCTATTATGGTTGTGGTTGATAGGTTAAGTAACGTAGCTCAATTCATTGTAGTTAAGTCTACGAATTCAGCTGGTGAGGTAGCTCATATTTTCATCAGGGAGATAGTGAGATTGCATGGTGTTCCGAACAAGATTATATCCAACAAAGACACCAAGTTCACTTCCAAGTTTTTGAAAGAGTTGTTTGTAGGTTTGGGGACAGAATTGGCATTTAGTACAACTTATCATTTGTAGATATATGGACATACAAAGAGAATTAACATGATTCTTGAGGACATGTTGAGGATGTATGTCATGCATCAACAGAGGAAGTGGGAAGACTCTCTTCCATTGGTAGAGTTTTATTATAACAATGGGTATCAAGAGTTCTTGAAGATGAGTCTGTTTGAGGTTCTTTATGGATGAAGTTGTAATACTCCTATCAGTTGGAGTGATCTAGTGAACAAGAAATGAAGGTTATTAAAAGGAATTTGAAGGCAACACAGGACAGGCAGAAGAGTTATGCATATCAACACAGTGTATTTAAGGAGTTTCATGTTGGGGTGCATGTGTACTTGTGGATATAGCCCAAGAGGAGCTCCTTGAGGATTGGATCATGCGCCAAGATGACACATCAGTATTGTGGGACTTTTGATATCCCTGAGAGGATTGGATTAGTGGCCTACCAACTTGCACTTCCTTCGATAGTGAAATTCCGCGATTTTTTCCATGTTTCATTTCTTAATAAGTATGTACATGATGTTGGTCATGTGATTGACTAGTGTGTACTGTAGGTGGAACCAGAGGGAGAATTCCCACTAGAACCACAATGCATATTACAGTGGAAACAAATCATGCTCCAGAATCGAGCAATCGAGCAAGTAAAGTGAAATGGAAGTACTTTGGGCCTGATGAAACTACATGGAAGATGGTTGATCAGATGTGGGCTATGGATCCTTCATTATTTGTTGGTTTAAGAAAATGAGTTTTTGGTATATGTATATGTATATGTATATGGATGTTGTTGTAGATACCACAATGAGCTATCTTATAAATATCCAAAAAGCAATATGATTGTCATGTTTGTTATGTTGGTCATGGTTTGCAATAGTTGTTCATTGTAAATATTGCATCGAGTTGTGTTATAAAGCTCCATAGGTAGTATATTTTATTTTCAGTGGTTTGTTAATCATAGGTGTCATTAAACACCGGGGATGGTGTTACCCCAAGGGGGTTGGGTTTGTAACAACCTTTGGTTGATTTTCCATGTAAATAAAATATAACCAAGGTCACGGGACATGTATTCCAAGCTTAATGTTGGGAAAATCATAGTGATGGGTATCATTGGTGATTAATTAATGGCTATGGAAATTGGAAAAGGCAGAGTGGAAATAATTGGCATTTTATTTATGAAATAAAATAAAATAGGATAAAAGTAAGGTGAAGAGACACAAATTTGCATGAGATGAAAATTGAAGGAAAATGAAGAAAATAGAGGCCTCAATGATAAAAAATATTTTGAGGTTCATTTCACATATTTTGTCAGTTGAACCTTTTGTCAGTTCATTTTTGGAGCTCTCATTTCATTCTCTCACACTCTTTCTAGTGAAAAGAGCCCCAACTCAGGGTTTGGTTACTTGGGGTGGTCCTTTGACCCCTGAGTGTCCTGTATACCTAAGGGATGTTGTGAGTTGTAATTTGTTTGGACACACTTCCATAACTGGAGCTTGGAGGTCATGCCATGTCATAGTAACTCTTCATATCATGTTTACTCTGGCAAGCCAATGAAATTGTGTAAATGTGGGAGGGAGACGTTACACTAGTGGTAATGTAGTAAGCTCTTGAATAAGAGAGATTAAAAGAGACAATTTAAACAAAAAATAACATATGGTTTTTTCTCAAAATTGAAGCCTTATATCAAGCTGGCATGTTCAAACCAACTAATTGTATATGGAATAAAAAAACTAGTAAACCTAGAAAAAGACATGGAGATTAAGTGGATTTGAAGGGTCCACATCGATCGGTTCTTCAACCTACTTGTTCAAGTTCCCTGGATTAGGATAAGAATCCAATTGAGCTTCAATTGTTTTCCATTTTTTGAGCAAAGTCTTTCATTTGTAGTTGTAGCTCATTTAGCATGAGCAGGATCTTGTCTTTGTCATTATGGTCCAACAACACTTTTCCTAGCATTGCTTTCATCTAACATCAATATATTGTGTGTAGTATAAATTATACCTTCCTCATGTTTGAATTGTATCTGAAATCCAAGATGTCGTTTTTTTTGCTATATCTTAGTCTGAGAGACACCCACTTTTTCCCACCACTTTCTATTATGTGTCATGGAGTTCTTGTTCAATGTTCATCGAAATTACTCATAAAACTAGAAGGAATATGATTATGCCTTGAAGTGATCCCTCACACCACCCCAAGCCTCATAATAACCCACTCTTTGTTGATTGTGAGCCCATTGATGTGTCATGGTTAAGGAAAGAGGCCAAGGCTAAGTCCGAAGTGGGAATGTGCCAAAGGGAGAAAGGAAAGAAAGACAAAGGGGGATAAGAAAATACCGAGAAGGATAATTCTCACACCATATCTAAACCAAATGTCGAAGACCCTTTCCTTTGTGACTGATGGGACGAAGGTTGGGCAGGTAATGCAGTGGCAGAGCCCAATTGAGCAACTCAAGATAAATATTGAGGGATGACATAACAGAAAAGATGAGTAGAGGAGTTGAAGTATAAAGGATGTGTAATAGGGAAATCCTTCTCATTGGATAGCATCAAATGTAGAAATCAAGTCCCCATGAAAACTACAACAAGAAATAAACACACCATAATCATGATACCATGTGTGACCAGAGTTCCACATCTTGTGTTCACATGAAGGTAATCAACACAGTGATGAGCCAACATGCTTGAATCCACAACAAATTTGGGTTATAACTTATTTGTGGGAGGGATGACACAACACGTCCCTCCCATTTATTGCTTGGTGGGATTACTATCGTGGCTTCATCCTACCTATCCCCTTAACTATTCATATAAAAATTACGTTTAAATTTATATATAATTTGATAATATACATATATATATATAAATATACATATATATATATATATATATATATATATATATATATATATATATATATATATATATATATATATATATATATAGATAACAAAAAAATAATTAAAAAAATAGTAATTTTGTAAAAAAAATATTAAATTTATTAAATAATAATAATGTAATTTTAAGCTTATAATCAAACTACACATCACATTAATAATTTAATGTGTGAAACTTCTTTATTTGTAAAATTAAAAGTTCACTATCATAAACACTAGCAATTACCCCTAAAGGTGCAAAGACACACCGAAGGAATAGAAAATTTGGGAAGACCAGGCAAGTTGCGAATACAAAATGAGCATTTTTTCAGACCCTTGTGTTCACCAGTTGGGTCAATACAACTCATAAGGAAACTTCAAAGAGCTAGAAAAGAAATTGATCAGGTAGAGATTGCCCGGGGGAGGTTGGAGCCACTCTTGACTTTCAAAATGATGATTATAAATATCACTGGCTTGCCCATGGCCGATGCTTCTCTTCTTGATGAAAGGACCAATGCAGTAGAAGCCATGTCAAATTAGGTAGGTTCCCTTGACATGAAGGTCTTGGGTTGTTTACTGAAGGATTTTGATTATAGTAATTTTAAGGATGTTTGTGAGGTTTTTGTCCAGTATCCTGGAACCAAAGGGGAGGTCTGAGATTACTTTGATTTCACCAGGAATGGACATGTCAATGGTGTTAAGGTTTTCATGGCCACATCTATTGGCTTTGACAATATCAAAGTCTATGATATTGAGGCGATATTGAGCCAACGATTACAAACCAAATTGCACAATCAAATTTTCCCATAACTATGTAAAACTATATTTTTCAACCGATTTCCACTTCCAACCAAATTCCTTTATAATAATTATGTAAAACTAAATTTCCCAACCAATTTCTTATATATTTCCACTTTCAACCAAATTCCATAATCAAAATTTATAATAATGATGTAAACCTAGGATTTCCAACCAAATTCGTGTAAACTTACTTCTATGGTTCATGATGAAAATGTTAATAGAAAGAAAGAATGATTGAATTGGAATCTTTTGAAATGTGTTTAAGTAACTTGGACTAAGAACAGTTGAATTGAAATCACTAGGGCCTACGGGGGAAAATCACTGATCATAAAAAAATTTCACTGTTTCAAATGAATTTCCAAATGGTGGGAAACCAAATGATATATGTGTTCAAAATACCAAAACTACATCCATCCAAACAACCCATAACACGAATATAAGAGATATTGTGTTCTACTGCATGAAATTCATTCTCTCTCTCACACCACCTCGCCATTTACAATTCAATTCCTCCCTCGCCAACACTTGTATACAACAAGTATTCCCAACTCATAATCATTTCTACCTAACCATTTTTTGTTAAAGCCAACCCAATCAATAGGTCAAGTGAGCCTCTGCAGTGCTAAAAGTATCAGTCTATACAATGAACAATTTATAAGATTCTTTGCATTTGAGGATTTTTCAGTATTTGAGATGCATGTTCAACAAGTCCTCTGATGCATAAACTAGCTCAACCCTACAGTAGTGATTCTTATTCCACGTCAATGAAGAAACAACTGAAGCTCCATTTTCATCTTCAGGTGAGAAGGTAAAAATGAGTAATAAAGGTATTAAAGGGGCCATGCTACTGCAATTCAATGAAGAAACACTTGTGGTGTCATTTTCCTTTTCAGTTGAACAGGTATAAAAAACATAATCTCATGTAAAGACGCCATGAAAGGCATCCAAAGTGAGCAGTACAAAGTGAGAAGAGTGAGTTGTGAACCATTTATTGCCTGGAGCAGCAAAGTCCACTAAGAATGAAAATTGCAAAAGGCCATACTTTCTAAAATATTGCAATACAACCAATGGTACATGCATCCATCCAAGTCAGGGAAAGTTCCACTCCTATCATAAAACAACATAGTCCCACACTTGTAGTCAAACACAAGAATTTACAACCACACATACAACCTCAAGACTTTAAAGAATAGTATAATTACTAAATACCAAGCTCTAGACTTATTGATCAAATCAAATCTCTTAAAATAAATTTTGTCTTTTCACAAATAGTACTTGCAAGTTGAATCGTTTTGCAGAAATTTCCCAACAAATTGCTCAATGTTCAATGTTGAATGGATGCAAGCTCTGATCCGATCAGCTCTCTCTCAAAATTCTTAATGGATGGAGTAGTGGTTTTCATGGTGCCATCATATACATATAGAGTTCCTCTTACCCAAACCATGGTTTTTTCTCATCGATGGCTTCACAAATTCCTTGCACATCTCTCCTCTAATAGTAATGGTGTTATGATCATGGTAATATCTTATTTTTCCCTCTGTCTTGTGTTTTTTTTACCTACCACATTCTTAAACATGTGAACTTCGGTGGCCTGCATGATTCTTACTTGCACTACATACTTGAGATCTCTCCTTGTGCCTTTGCTCACATCCCTAAATATCAGCTTCTCAAATCCCCATTCCCTACAAAAAAAGTTATCACAATGAATTTCAAACTCAAAAAACATAATCAAATCTTTACTTCAAATTAATTGAAACTATAATGGATCTTACCTGGAATAAGGATTGTTGGCCAAGATGTTGTTTAGTTTATTATACAGGTAGAGCTTGTTAGACATAGAATATTTCTCAATGGTGAACTGGGTATAACAAGAGAGTTCCTTCAACACATACTGCATTGTTTTCTGCCCAGGAATATATAGATACTCACCTACATTGAATAAAAATGTACACTTTTCCATGAATTTATACCTGTGAAAACAATCATTTACAATGAGGAATTGATTGTGATAATACCCATCAAACTGTTTGTACTTAGTCATATCCTGCAATGTCACACGACCAACTCAAATCCATGGCTCCAACGCCTTTCTAACTTGGGGATGAACTCCACATGCATCATGCAAAATAAAGTGAAATATAGGCCCAAAGAATTTGGAATGATAAGCCATCTACTCTCTCATTCTATGAAGACTCAGGTCACCATACAGGAAGGAACCACAGTAGAGATAATCACAGGAAGGAGCCTCAGTATAAACAAAGCCATTGTAGGTACCTTTTTCTTTCTTGAGAGCAATGATCCTCTCTGGTTTCCCAAAATAATCATCATGGAATGCATGAAGAATGAGCTCTCCACCATTTCCATTGATGCACACACTCTGAGAAAATGTGCAATTGGCAACCACAACTGTCTAAACTTGGTAATAGCCCCATTCCGGGAGCTTCTTTTCAGCCTTACCCTTTATTAATCTTCCAGAAGACAAATTCTTAGGGATCCACTCACATTCAAATCATGGATTTCCATAAACGTGGAGAAGCTTGGAAGGAAGCCAAATTACATCTAATGCAATTGGACCTCCTTTATAAGCCCCCATTTGGATAAACAAGTATTCAACATTTCCATATGGATGAAACACCCGCATGAATTAGCTCAGTGCCTCTGCTGCTGATGTTCACGACAATGCTGGCATTTTGCATTGCCTTGTGCATATCCTTAAGATTTGTTGTTCTGATTTCAACATTGTATCCACCAAGGTTCGAATCTACCTCGAGAAATGTTCATAGCAGCAAACTTGCCCGATGGTGACTTTCCATGTGTCAAATTTTGACAGGATGGAGTATGAAAATGGAACGCGAGGACTGGCTAGGGTGAATAGTGTTTTCCCAACCAACTCCATAGAGGAAAACGTTCGGTGTAATTATTAAAAAGACTAATTTAATAATATTTCACAATTTTAAAATTTACTATAAAAACCAACTTTGTAAAAATCATCAATTTATGAAGCTATTAAAGGTTTCAACGTACAAAAAATAATATTTAACATAATTAATCAATTATATGTAGTTTGACCAAAAACCATCATCATATGGCTAAGATAATGATCGTAACATTCTATATCATGATATCTTGAGTAGTTCAATAATTTTGTGTATAATAAAAAACTAATTTTATTTTATTTTAAATAATGAATATTTAAACATGTCATACATAAAAAATTATTATAAGAAATAGAGGAGATGTTGGAGAGCGTGAGTTGTGTTAGAGTTTTCACTCTCGTTGGTTCCTTTATGGGTGTCGACGACGAGCCACAGACTGCGAGATGGTTCAAGGGTTTACATTGGTCGTTCAAGGGTTTGCATTGGACTGCAAGCAAAGTCCATGGCATTCATTATGACACCAAGCATGGCGATGGAGTACTCCAACGGATATATTTGGGTGATGATCGATGAGGGTTGTTGGGTTAGCCATGTTGTAAGTTGAAATAAATTATCATGGCGTCTCACATATGCCATTGGTGCATTATGGGTGGTTGCAGTGTTTATCAGGGTTGGAGTGGTCGATTCTTTTATGATACGATAATGCTACAGGGTTTGGTTATTGTTTGGTGGCTCCCTTGGAGTAGAGAGTATGTGTCTGTTTTTGTTTACATTGGGTGTTTTTAGATATACGCATCGTTTCATTCTCCAGTCTCCATATATGAATAAGGAGGTGAGTGTCGTCAGAAGTTTGGTGTGTATGGAAAATTCATGGTTTGTTCTTGTGGAAAATTTGTGGAGTGGTTTCGTTATCCCCACATATCTAAATGTGGACAGGGCTGTGATGGCTCTACGACTCGTGGAGAGACAGATGGGGGTGGAAAAAGCCAAGACGGGCTATTGCCTTGCATTGTTACGAGAGCATAGATCCACCCTACATGATTTACATACATCGAAACCGTAGCCTCTACCCGCATATTTGACTTACACATGATTTTTTCCCTCTTATGAGATGGATCTGATGGATGTTAGGGCAAGGAAACTCCTTGGGAGAGAATATTTTATGTCAGGGGCGTATTGTACTAGAGATGGGTTATTAAGTAATCAGGGGAGCTTATCATGGACTTTAATCCCCCAAATCAAAGGATCTTAGAAGGAAAAATTAGATCAAAAGGAGGACTACCATATATTTATAAAATCCTAAATGGGACCACGCTCCTTTTTTGGATTTTTTGAACCGATCATGTTCTGGATGTAAAACAACAACTAGAGAAACGGATTGGTACTCTTGTGTCATTGCAATGCTTATTACATGGAAGGAAACATTAAATGTATTTGTATTCATTGTGTGGCTATGATATTTTAAATAACTCCACAATTCTCATGGTTGTGAGGATCTTTGGTGGAGCTACGAGTACAAGGAAACCAAAGGCCTCAATACCTTACAAGGAAGTTATTGGCTCTAAGAAACCCATGGGTGGAGATTCATTTTTTTAGAAACCCTAATGGATCAATCTCATTCAAGGACATGATTAAAGGTAAGGCTTCCTTTCTAGCAAAACAAATCCAAAATCTGCAGAGACCCTACATTGTTGATCAAACTGAACAAGCGTCGGCTAGAAAAGTAACAAGCTTAGAGGTAAACTCACTTTTCTCTGATCTTCAATCCAAGAATTAGAGAAATTTTGAGGTCAAAATGGGCCTCAAAACAAAAAATGTACAACAAAAAGAAACTTTATTAGAACCAATAGGATTCAATATGATGATGTCAACCATGCGGGATGATTCACCATTTTTGGAGTAAAAAGGTAAAATGATTAAAACATAAAAAAAACTACTTTTCAACTCTTGTTCTCAACTTATCTTTACAATTTTACTCACATTTTGAGCGGGAGAACTCATGGGATGCAGAATTTATTTTTTCATACAAGGAGTACCCATGATGCATACATCTTATGGACCCTACTACATGAAAAATGTGATTGCAATCACATTTTTTTATGTATTTCACATTTTTCGTGTAGTAGGGTCCATTGAATGTATGCAACGTGTGTACTCCTTGGATGCAAAAACAAATTTCGCATCCAACGATTGCTCCCACTTGAAATGTGGTAAAATCATAGGGAGATAAGTTGAAAATACGAGTTGAAACAATAGCTTTTTATTTTTTCCCTCCAAAACGTGATGAGGTAATCTATTCTTATTTTATTATTTCCACTATTATTTTATAATATTCCTTTGGAGGCCCAGTTTAGACCTCACAATTTCTCTAATGGATATAATTTGCAGGTTTAATGGATTTTGGCCGAGATATGAAGATTTACAACTATGGGTTTTTTCTTCCTAGACACCCAATTGTGTTATTGTTATGTATCTAGATCAAAATAACACAAAAAAATAAGAAAAGATAGATCAATGACTTGATAATAAGACACTTCAAGCGGAAACCTCCTTTTACATCACATAAACAAAAAATTCTTGGATGATTCAAACGACAAGACCTACTTGGTATGTATAGGAGTCTAAAGGGTCAAAAGATAATTAGGGCCTACATGACAATAATAATGTAAGGGAACAATAGTAACAATAGTGGGCTTCTATGGGGTACAACAATAACAATATAGGGGCTACACTAGTATTATAAGGACCTAGCATGCCCCTCTCCTTCAAAAACGTTTTGTCCTCAACACTTGAGTAGTTAAGGATGCTTCTATATAAAATAATCATCCTCCCATGCGGAAACTTGAGTAGGTAAGTTCTTCCACTTAATGAGATACTCTGGTTTTGATCGATTTCGTAGCTGTCGAATTCTTGTTTATATGATTTCTTCAAGCTCCAATATGATTTTTCCTTCCTCTTCAAGGTCTAGCAATATAGTTTGAACTAGGAGCTTGTCACCTAAAACCTTCTTTAAGCATGAAACATGGAAAAATAGGTGTACTCATGAAGATGTAGGCAGCTCCAATTTGTATGCCATAATACCAATCTTTTGCGACACCTTGTAAGGGCCACAGTACTTGGGTGATAATTTATTATCCTTCTTAGATTTCTTGAGGGACATTTCTTTGTATGGTTGTGACCATAATAATAATCAATTGCAAAACTTCTTTCACTGTCATGTTTATTTTATTGTTGTTTCATTCAATTATGCACCAGAGTCAGGTTTTCTTTTAATAGTTGGAGAACTTGTTGTTGATGCTAGATGTGATCTTCAACTACTTGAACCTTATAATTGTCTCTTAGAGACGATGTGATGGATGGTGGATGATATCCATAAAGCACCATAAATGGAGTGATTTTTTCTATGGTATGGAAGGAAGTGTTATACAACCATTCTGCCAGAGGTAAGCACTTGAACCAATGTGTTTGTTTATTAGATACAAAGCAATGAAGATATCATTCAAAACATTTGTTCACTATCTCAGCTTTCCCATCAGATTAGGGATGATAAGATGAGCTATGCGCCGACTGAGCACCAAGACAAGAAAAAAAAATTGTCCAAAAATTTCAAGTGAAAATGGGATCTCTATCACTTACAATAATCTATGGGTTTCCATGTAGCTTTTGAATTGTTTCCATATATGAAATAATGATTGTATCGGCTTTGAAAGGATGAGATAATGCACAAAAGTGTGCATACTTGGTAAGCCTATCAACTTCCACCATGATGACACTCTTTCCTTTGGACCTAGGTAGACCTATGATAAAATACATTGAGACCTCCCCCTAATGCTGACTTGGAATGGTTAATGGTTCTAAAAGACCTGGGGTCTTAATTGTCTCAACTTTATTTTGTTGGAAAACCAAACATTTTTCCACAAACTTTTGAACATTAGATTTAAGTCCATCCCCAAAAAATATCTTCTTGATCCTGTGATAAGTTTTTAAAAATATATAGTGCCCTCCTATAGGAGAGGTGCGCAATTCGAAAAGAACATTTTGTTTAATTTGGGAGATCTTACATAGATATAAGCAATCTTTGTACCACAATGAATCATTTTTCCAGATAAATGTATCAGATGCACTGGGATCTTACTACAAATTTTAACTGAGTGTCCAAATCTCTTCATCATTCTTCAATTCATCCCTTGCTTCATTTATCCAATTAGGTTGGATAATGGAAATGGCACAGAGCAATGCCTCCACATCCTAAACCCTTCGTAAGAGTGCATGTGCAACAACATTTTACTTCCCTTTTTTGTAGATGATTTGAAAGTCATAACCCAAGATATTTGTGACCCATTTTTGTTACTCTTCTAAAGATAATCTTTGTTCTAATAAGTATTTAAGACTATCATGATATGTTTTTACCTTGAAGTTTCTTCCCATTATGTAAGGGTGCCAATGCTTCAGGGCATGTAGTATTGCCAACATTTCCTTCCCATAAATAGGTTTATGTGAATTTTTCCCTTGATTACGCAACTTTCAAAATAAATGGGTCTTCCTTCTTGCACTAAAACAATACCAATTCCATTTCCTGAGGCATCGCACTCCATAATAAAGGTTTTTATGAATTATGGTGTAGCTAAGACCAGAGCTTGACACATTGCCTCTTTAAGATGTTCAAAGGCTTTAGTTTCTTTTGGAGTCCAAGAAAATGCATCTTTCTTTAGTAATGTTGTTAGAGGTGTTGCTATTTTCCCATAATTCTTAACAAACTTGCGATAATACCCTGTCAACCCGAGAAATACTCAAATATGCCTTAAGGTTGTGGGGATTTTCCATTCCTTGATGGATTTAATTTTGTTAGGGTCTACCTTAACACCCTCATGAGATACAATATGACCCAAATATTCCACTTCTTGTACCCAAAGAAACATTTGGAGGGTTTTTCATACAATTCTTTCTCCTCAATATGTCAATGTGTTGAACATGATCTTTCCAAGACTTGTTGTCAATTAGTATATCATCAAAAAATACTAACACAAATTTTATAAGGAAGGGTTTGAAAGTGGAATGCATCAAACCTTGTTGAACATGATGTTGCCAAGACTTGTTTTAAATTAGTATATCATCAAAAAATACTAACACAAATTTTATAAGGAAGGATTTGAAAGTGGAATGCATAAAACCTTGAAATGTAGAAGGTGCATTAGTAAGGCCAAAAAGCATGACCAAAAATTCATAATGACCTTCATGGGTTTTGAATGTTGTTTTCAGAATGTCATTTGTCTTCATTTTAATTTAATGCCTTAGTGAAGTAAATTTCTCCATGTAATTAATTCAATAATTCATCAATGACTGGAATGGGAAATGTATATTTAATAGTGGGTGTGTTGAGCTCTCTATAATCTGGACACATATTCCACGATCCATCCTTCTTGTGCACCAATACTACTAGAAAAGAGAGAGAACTTTTGTTAGGTTGAATTATACCTGCCTCTATCATTTTTGCAACCATATGTTAAATTTCAATTTTTTGGGCATATGGATATCTGTAAGGTCTGATGTTTGGAGGAACACTTCCTAGAATCAAGTGAATAACATGATCATGATCACGAATAGGTGGGAGACCTTTGGGAGGCTCTAACACCTTGGAATTATTGTCAAGGACTCTTTGGAGATCTGGAGAGATGGTGACTTAGATGTTTGAACATATAGTGAGTTTAATTGCGCAATTACCCTTCATTTTTCCTTCTTCAAAATATTTGTCATGCCATTGGAGCTTATTATCTTCCCAAGTTTCCTTATGATACCCCTTAATTCAATTTCCTTTCCTTACCCGAAAAATGTCAAGAAATTTTCCTGAAAATTAAAAGCTATTGTCCCCAAACATTGTAACCATTGGACTCCTAATACAACATTAGCACCACCCATTGGAATGGAAAGACTTGGATTATTGAATACATATTCTGCCATGTTTAAATTGATATTGTGGCACTTTCCTGAGCAATTTATAGTTTCTTCCATCTTCAACCATTTGACACTCTGTTGTTGGATATAGAAAGCAATTTAAATCCTTGGCTATATTACAATGAAAAAAATTATGGATACTACCCAAATCAAGTTTTATGAGAAGATTTTTTGGCGTAAATCACATTATAATACATTTGTCGATGTGTTTCGAACCAACAAGTGTGGTTCATCATCAAGACAAGTTGAAGAACCAGATCATGGTTGCATGTTAAATAAGGAGAGCAAATCTTCCAATAGCTAAGTTTGACTTGGAAACGGTTATATCGGACTAGGCAACTACACTAGACCAACGGCTATATTTGACCATGAAATGGCTAAATTTGACTAGCCAATCGGATTGGACCAAGGGATAGGGACATTGACTAATATTATATTTGATAATATATTATTAGATAAATAATTATTCAATGTATTAATAGTGTTTAATATACATATTATCAATATTATTAACATAATATTTTTTAATGTTTTGAATGCTATTAATGTCTAAAATAATAATCTTATGAATGCTATTTATGAATATTTATTTTAATACTTTTATGTTAGCCATGTTTATTATTTAAGTAAAATTTTAACTATATTTATGTTAATAGTAAAAATAAATCTAGGGAATATTAATATTAATAATCAAGTAAAATGTTAACTATATTTATCTTAATAAGTTAATAATAATTTATTAATAGAGCTAGGTATTATTAAAATTAATAATAGTATGGATTTACTATTACTCTTAATATTCCTAAATATATAACTATAATAATAATATTATAAAATTAATTATTGTTTTATAAATTATATTATTATTATTAATGGTTTGTATAACTTATTAATAGAACTTATTAATTAAATATAAACCTAAAACATTAAGCTATCTAATGTAAACTTAAACTTTCTAATTAAATATAAATTTTAGATCAATAACCATCTATAATAGATAATTTTTTAAACCCATTAAGTTAGTTATATAATGGACCATCTAATAAATTTAAGGAAAAGAATATGAGGGAAATTTCCCTAAAATGACTAAAACCAAAGAGGAACTAAGGAGAAAGAAAATAGTTTGATTTAATATGTTAGTTAAAAAACCGTACTCATCAATACATATGGATCACAAAAGCCTCAATTCAACTACCCAAATCAATTAGCATTATTACATTTTTCTCCGTGATATATCCTTCTATCTTGAGGGTTTGAGGAGTGGTAATTCCTGCCAATGCATTACAAGATATGGTTGGATTTATTTCTTCTTTTTCAACCACTAGGGTTCGTTCCCAGTGTAAATCTTCTTCTTTTGATGTTTCTTGTTCCTTTTGTTCCTCCTCCTCACAATATATGTAAAATAATTTCTTCTCAGCACACTTATGACTTTTAGTGTATTTTCTATCACAATTGTAACAAAACCCTTTTTCTCTTTCTTCCTCTAGTTGGTATGGTTTCAACCTTGTAGGTTGTGGGAGGCTAGGAGTGGGAACACTTCCATCTTTATAGTTTTAAGTGGTAGACCTCCTTGTTGTCATAATATTTCATTCAACAGTCCTTGCCACCCTAAACACATTCTCCAATGACATAGGTTCCCAAAGGCGAATCTCATGTTGGATGTTATCCTTTAAAGACCCTATGAAGGAATCAGTCAGATGCTCCTTTGGAATATTTGTTACCATGATATTTAGTCTTTGGAAGTTCTCAATGTGCTTTACAATTGAACTCCTTTGTTTGAGATTTATCAATTGGCTAAAGAAGGTATTGATCTTTGTATCCTCATAATCAGTTATCAATTCCTTTGTAAAGTTTGTCCAATTCATAAGTGATTTACGATAACAAATCCATCAGTACCACACAAACTAATTAGATTCTAAATATAAAGATGCAATGTGTACCTTTTGTGTGTGCTTCACATCATGTAGATCAAAGAATTGCTCCATTTGTAGTATCCATGTAACTAGATTCTTACCATCAAACTTCCTCATATCGATATTTGGAATGAAGTGGGTCTTCAACCCAAATTTGGAGCTTTAAAATCATGATTCAAATTCCTTTTGTTCTCATGATGAGTTTCATGGAATACGTTACCACCTCTAGGAAGAATTTCTTGTAGCAACTTTGTCAAACCTTCCATTTCCCCTTATATTTTTTCTCCTAAGTCATCAATATCAAAATTCATCATCTCTTACAGTTCATTTGTGGCTTCTCTTTGTGAGAGCGAAAATTGTTGCACGTGTTCCCGTAATTTTGATATATTATGTTGCATTTCTTCCTCTTCTTCATGCGTCATAGTAGAGCTTTCTGTGGGCTCAATGGGTGTATCATTTTTTTATTTGTGAGTCATTTTGGAACCAAATAATGATAGCTATGCATTTTTATGCCCTTTGAATCACTTCAAAATGATTTTTCCAACAAAAATTAGAAAAATTTAAAAATACACACCTTTTTTTGTTTTTAAGAGCTTAAGTTTGAGCTTGTTGATCTGGCTAGCCTTGAAACTATTATATCTCTGTGATTTCGGCCTCCCAAGTTATGAAATTATTGTTCCTAAGATAGCTCTCTATGTATTGTTTCCAACCCCATAGGTTAGACCAAGATTGGATTCTTCAAGATAGAGTTTTTCCAAATATCCCATGATGACTTGATATTGGATTAGTTCAGTAGAGCGAACTTGCATAGCATGCCATGTGTCATTGTTTTAACCATTGACCCTAAAATTCATACTTGAAAAACTAAATTCCATGTAATTTAAATCACTTTTTATGGAATTCAAATCCAGAAGATAAATTTATGATGATTTTCCCCGAGCACCTATTTGAGACTGAATTCTGGAGCATACATAATCCCTAACTTCCTTGGACCATATCTCCGAAAATATAGTGAAAAAAGGTTTGAAATTTTAACCAAATGTTCATCAATATTTTTCCTTCATGTGGGAAGAATTTCAAGTTTTGAATATTCACCAAAAAAAAAATTATAACTAAAGTTTCACGATAACCTATTTGAAGCAACGAAACCCTAGGATCAAGAGCTCTAATACCAAATGTTAGGTATCAAGATAAAAGTAATGCAAAAATGTAAGAAAATATAGATCAACGACTTGATAATAAGCCACTTTGAGGGGGTAACCTCATTTTACATCACATCAATGAAAAATGTGTGGATGATTCAAATGACAAGACCTACTTGGTATATATAGGAGTCTAAAGGGTCAAAATATAATTAGAGCCTACATAACAATAATAATGTAATGACACAACGATAGCAATAGTGAGCTTTTGTGGGGTACAAAAATAACAATATAGGGTCTACACTAGTATTATAGGGACCTAACAAATATATACTTATGCTCCAAAGGATTTTTCATAGTACAATTTGATACACATAAATATTTGGAGGTGGTCCTAAATGAGGGGCCATGGTTTTGGGGAAGGGCAAGGCTCATCATTACCCCATGGTTCCAAAATTTTGATGCCACAAGCATGGTGGTCACAACAATTACGATTTTGGTGAGATTAACAAATCTCCCTCTTCCTTTCTGGCATAATCAGGTCCTTGAAGATATTGGAAATACTCTCGAAAAATTCGAAAAGATGGACCGTGACAAAACAAAAAAAAAAATATCTTCACCTTTGCTAGAATTTGTGTAAAGATAGATCCTAGTAAAGGTCGGCCAAATCACATCCATTTGAAATAGAGAAACTTTTAGTGGACCCAAATCTTAGATTATGGTAACACTACATTTAGATTTCAAATGTTTTTCGAGACATGACACTTGGCAAACAAAAAAGAATCTAAAAAGGAAAAAGAGGCAAGAACATAAGCCTAAGGGATGGAAGGTATCTGACCCTCACCTTTCTGAAGAAGAAGAAGAAGAGACATGGAAGAAGTTCCAAATAACAAGGCACATATGAAACATGGTAGCCATGCAAATGGGGGTGACATGGACCAGTTAGGAACTGTGACCCACATTCATAAGGTTACTTAATCATTAGAGATCTAAGCAACAAAGCAACAGAAAGAGGAAACACTCAACGAAATAGGTATGGGGGCATAAAGAGAAATCATAAATCTAAGAGCTCTAACTCATATAAAGAAGTACCTTCTCGGGAAGCTAAAAATGAATTGGAAATAGTAACAGCTCAACCCACCCATGGGATTTGGCAAAAGGTTAAAAAAAATAAAGACAAAAAGGGGAAGTTAAGTGACTTTTATCACACTTAACCCCGACAAAATATATGTAAATTTGTTATTATTTTTCCTTTTTATTGCTCATCAGTCGAAAGGCTAACATGAAAAAATGCTTAACAACATCTACAAAATGTAATTTTATTCCTTGTTTTCAGGTTGAATAAAATTATGATTTTTTCTTCCAAAAAAATAAAAAATTAAAAAGTTAAATTTTTTTAACTTATTTATAAAATGATTTGGAACATTTTAAGCTTAATAAATTTTAAATTTTTAAATTTTTAGAATATTTAGAATTATACGAGTCAATTTTATATTTTCAACGTGCAAAATTATTTTCTAATAATGTAAAATAAGTTAATATTAATAAAGTATTTAAATGAATTTTTTAAATAAATTAATTTAGAATTTTTAAAAATAATGTAATAAATATTTTTTTTTCTTTCATAAATCAAAACATTTTATTAATTCAAAAAAATATTACATCGCATTACACTTCCCTTTAGATTTCCACCAGCCTCGTTTCTACTGGACTTGTTAGCCAAGTGGTATATACAAAATACCACTGACAATAACAACAAAAAACTATACGACCATACCCAAATTGCCCACAGAGACCAAAAGTACCCAAGTATTCAAATAAACCCAGCTGCCATTCTCAATCTGCAATATTCCACAGAACGTGGTCCTCCGGACCATTGCCATGATGCTAACGGAATGCCTCGTGTACATGAGCTTCCATGTGAGCCATTCTTCGTTCAAGATTATCTAGATTTTCTTGAAGCCTCTTCTACCCACATTGAAGGGAAACCATTCGGTCTCGCATCTACCACTGGTTGTGTTAGAGGTCATTCATGAAAGCAATAACTTCATTTTTGTCATTGTGGCAGTCTTGAGCCAACTACTTCATGAGAAATATAATCTGGTTAATTTGTGCCTCCAGGGAATCGAAAGGTGGTGGTAAAAACACTCACCCTCGCGAAGGGGCTTACAATTGTTCCACTTCTTCCCCAAATTCTTGCTGCTCCACGTGATGGACTGCTCCTTGGCCTCATGGGCCAGATTCCCTCCTAGCACTACCCCACTACCTTTGCATGTCGCGACACCCAATCTCCTCACAAGGCACACACCATAGAATGAACCCTGAAACACCACCGTCACCAAAGCAGAGTTTCCCACCGGCCCAGCTTTACATGTCAGTAGCCATGACAACACCCGAGGACCCCCAATGTCTAGTTATACCCCTAAAAAGAGGTTGGTTGTTCTTCACCCTCTCAGTTAAGTTAGGCCCTCTCCACCTCACGCTCGAGACAACCCAACACCCTCTAAGCCACTAGTTCACAATGTAAAATGCCCCTTCCTCCAAAGCATAGTTCAATGGTTGAATCTTGTGGACACCCATCCTTTTAAATTTTCCAAATACACCCTCACTACCAACTACTATAAATAAAAATAAATGCACACAAAGCCCCAAAATCAAACTCTAGAATTCTCCCCCGCTAACCCCAACCGGTTAACACAACCCTCAACAAAAAAATGACCAGGGAAATGCAAAATGTACAGACACGAAAAACTAAAAATAAATACCTGAACCCCATGAGTAGAAGGAGCTTCTATATCCAATGCTAAAGAGGCATTGCCAATTTCGTCCAGAATTTATCCCACGTCCTGGATTAGCGCATATGGGTAAAGGTCCCAAACTACATACTTGAACCAACTTCTTTGTGCATCATTGTACCCAAATACCTTTATGGAATGGGAGGCAAGGTGTGGTTGAACCAAGAAGCCACCCTATGTTCAAAACCAAATTCACCACCAATAATGCTCCACCCATGCCCAAACACCAACCATTACATCCAATTGCAACCTAGACTAGCCAAATACCCACTGCACTTTGGTGAAACTTCGCTAGCCCCCACCCAAAGTGGCTTCCTCAAGACGCTTCATTCACTTGCTAACTGTGTTGGGATTTAATGCCCCGTTGTGATTTCCTGTCTCGTTGTTATTGCCTCCACTGGGGAATTTTTTTAAATAATATAATAATAATTTAAATTTTGAAGTTATAAATATAATTATAATTAATAGTGAATTTAATGGTTAAAAATATGTGTTTTCTTGTAAAAGATTACAAATTAAAATCTAGAGATGATAGAGTATGTACAACTCAATAGAATTTAGCAGTTACAAAGGTATATCCCTTGTCCCTCAAAGAAATAAGATGTTTAATTTATATTGTTATGATAATAGAATAATAATTAGATGAATATAGTGTAATTAATTTACATGTAATAATGAGTAATGGATGTTTTGATTATTTAGGAAAAGTGAGGTGTTTTTAAGAGTTTGAGTGGTTCTAATGGTTAAGAGCATGTGCTTCATTGTAAGAGGTTATAGTTTCAAATCTAGAGAGGGTTATAGTATGTACATCTCCAAGATTACCACAATTTGATGACTTAAGATGCTAGACACATTAGTTTTGTAACAAATACTTTGAAATTTAAATTATAATTTGGGTGTACATAGGGCACTCTAGGAGAAAGTGTCTTTCTCCTTCAACCCTCTTAGTGTCACAAAGATGACAAATTCGTGCATCACATTGTGTTTTGGGATTGTTCAATGCCTAGTTTAGCTTGTGGGAGTTATTCCATATTTTAGCAATGCTGATTTTCTTCTTTGCGCTAATTAGAATTGAAAGATACTTTTGATATTTAAGGTTAGGGTAGACCACCTCCTTGTAGTAACTTAGATTCTTTTTATTTTCTAACTTTCCATTGAACTATAAATTATATTTAAATATAGATGTAATAATATTTTTAATATTATTGGTGTCCTATAGGATGAAATATTCCTATATTTAGCAATGATTTAGCCAAGATTTGGTGTATTGATGCCATCCTCAATTTAGCCATTAGTGGCTATGGTTGGAATTGGAAGAAATTTTTGGGAGCCTCTTTTCATCCATGTTGTTTATATTGTTATTTTACATTAAGTACCTAACCATGGTCATGCACTCAGTGAGGGAAAGGCTTGATACTATGAGGATAGGACAGGGTTGATTGATTTTAATATTAATATTATAAGTTATAAAATTATTTTATATTTTCTCTATCCTTCTCCAAGATTCTCTAAATATATTGCATTGACATAATTTTCATTTGTATAAGATAATAAGAGTTAAAATAGTACCATATAGGAGCTTTTTCTTATCCCATAGTTGGAGATCTACTAGTTTACACTTGTTTTCAAGCCCATAATAATCTTTCCATGCTCCATTATCCTTTTTCAACACTATAGTTACAATTGAGATTATGATGAATATTGTTCCCAAGATATATCTATCTATATATATATATATATATATATATAGATATACATATATATATGAAGGCACTTCTCCAACTATTATTGTCATATGTGAAAGTGTCATGAGTGATCTTATGGAATTTGATTACCATAACCTTTGCTTTTTCTATGTTCACAATCATACCTATCCAAGAGAAAAAGTCTTTAAGGATTCTTAGATTGTTATTGAGGTCATAGGGATTATGTGCCATATGAAAAATATCATTACATAAATAAATGTATGGTGAATATATCAATATGAGTCATGCCAGTACGACCAACTTCTTCCAACCAACATTCTAACTTATCAATGTAAATTCCAATGAGAGAAGTGGATATGGGACAACCTTGCTTGAATCCTATATTTCTATTAATTTCTATTTTGTATGTGTTATATTATTTCATGAATATCACTATGTGTTGTATGTGGCATCATAATAGTGGAGGGGTTGCAGGGAGCGAAACCCCCTTTGTGTAGGGGTTCAAGGGAAATGCCCTTGGAAAAAAATTGGGCATATGTTCGCATTTGTTTTTAGTAGTTTTTGGCACACAATTTTCACCTTTAGCCATTTTGTGATGCATGGTAGTTTTCCCCATGGTTTTGTATTTTTAGTTAAGGAACTATGGTTTTGTTTTAATCAATGGTAAATGGGTTGGAAATTTATGGATGTTGCATGACATATATTGTATTGTAATAATGTACACAAGAATATATTGGAAAAATTTTGGTTGGCTTTCATAGTTTGGGTTTCCATGACAAAATATATGTGTTAATGTGTGTTTGACATTATATATTGTCTATTTTATTAAGAATTTATTTACAATAATTAATTGTACAAGGTTAAAACCTGCATTTGGTATCAAAGCAGTTTTAGCTTCAAGGGGATGTATTTGTGGCTAATTAGATTGGCTCGAGCCTATGGTAGTCCTTATTATAGTGGGATACCTAAAGAAGCAATTCTTGTGGTGAAAGGAAATTACAAGTAGTTCAAAGATAGAGATCGAGAAATTCAATGGGCAGATTTTTTAGCTTTGGAAACTCAAAATGGAAGATTTGTTAGTGGACAAAGATCAATGGATTGTTGTAGATCTAGGTTCTACACCAACAAGAATTCCAACAAAATACTAGACAAGTTAGATCAAAAGGAAAATAGCATAATATGACTGTGTCTCTCAGATTCAATATTACTGAGTGTTTCAAGTGAATCTACAATAGAGGCTTGGTATCACAAGTTAGGGGCTTTGTATCAATGTAAGTCCCTAATGAACAAATTGTTCCTATGGAAAATGATGTATAACCTAACAATGAAGAATGGAAACTTAGTTACAAAGCATGTGAAATCCTTCAATATTGAGGTAAGTTGGTTATTATCTATTGATATTAAGATTTCAAATGAAGATAAGTGTATCAACTTGTGTTTTTTAATAGAAATGTGAGATAGTTTGGTTGTTGGTAATAATGCAACTACCTTAAATTTTGATGAAATAGTCTCATCCTTGTTGTTGAAGGAGATGAGAGAGAAAAACATGAAAAATTAGAACACATATGCCTTTTTTGTAAGAGGAATCTCCCATAATAGAAATAAAAATAAGTCCTCCAGTGGAAGAACTAAATCTAGAGGAAGATCTAAATCTCCAAGAAAATTCCTTAAGGCATGTTGGAGATGTGGAAAAGAATGGCACTACAAGAAATATTATAGATATAAAATTCCTAAGAAAGGAAGGGATCTGAAGATTCTCCTTATATATAAGAAAAAACCTCCTCAGATGAAGGAGGAGATATGTACTTGACTTCTTCAACTACACAAGTAGATCATGAGTGATCCAGGTGGGCATTGGTGGCCACCCACCTATTCCACCTAGAACTCCAGTCAGTTTCATCTGTTTCATTGTTTATTTTAGCATTTACTATTTTTAGCAGTTTTTCGGGTCCTAAATTTCCGGAGCAGTTTTGACCCCTTAAACGACATTTTTTTGAGGTTCACACAACTGTGAGCCTACTACAAATCCTATAGTACTTGGAGAGACCTTTCCAACATGGTATCGTACCCGCCAAACGGAGATAATATGACCAAGTTACGACCCCCGAAAGTTGGCTGCCCAACTAACCCCAGCGGGGCCCACAAACTCTTGGCGTTCCATCTCTTAGGGTTAGGGTTTTGGTTGTTTAGGATTTTCCCTTGTTCTTTAATAATAAATAGGCCGTTGAGCCTCATTGTAACACAATTAAGAGGCATGTAGCCGCTACATCTCTTCTCACAAATAAGCTACCATCACCCGAGCTAATTTATTTCCATTCTGTTTATAAGCATATTTTAGTATTATGATATTAATGAAATGAAGCATTATTTCTGTTGCATCTATGTATTGATGGTTATATCTGTAATTTTTTGCGTTCCTATTTAAGTTCGGATGAGTGGTATTAGAGCGGTCTGCTTTTTCTTTGTTTTTATTTGCATGTCCCCAACGAGGTCAGGGTATAGGGAGTGAGGGCTCGATCTGGTTGAACATTTTCAAGACCAGCCTCGCAAACCCCGAAGGCCTCCTATAGCGGAAGAAAAGAAAGACAAGGGGGCAGGAAATCCTATAAAAATATTTCTCAAGGAAGCCGTCGAGCTACAGAGGAATGCAATGATGGATAACTTTGCCCAGATCCTTCGACGACTACCCACAAGTGACACATCATCATCCAACAGCCACTCTGGAAGCACCACTCCTTTTAAGGTACAAGTTAACTTTGACATTCCCATAATTGAGGGCCAGATAGATGCAGACGCCCTAGATAAATGGTTGAATTTGTTGGAAAGATATTTTTCAGTTCATACCTTTTCGAATCACGAAAATATTACTTTTTCACTTCTCAAAGCTGCCCCACACATCAAGGACTGGTGGGAAACCTACTATGAACGAAATAACGAGATGGAATACTCACTGTTTTCAGCCGCACCCACTTGCGATAGATAAATACATAAAGTGGACCACGCTATGGCAGGGAAGGGACCAAGATGTGTCGGAGTTCACAAATGTTTTCCATGCCCTCCACACAAAATTGGGTATCAATGATTTTGAGCAGAATTTGGTACTCAAGTACTGCAACTGCCTGCACAAGTACATCCAGTATGACATGGAGTTCTTAGACATCTCGTCGCTCTGCATGGTATACCGATACACAATCAAGATTGAGCATAAGTTTATACAGAAGAAGCGATAATTTGGATCTATGAATTTGAAGCAAGGAAAAGGTGCCCAAAACCACATAGAAAAGGCCAAAGCCAAGGTGGGGTGATCTAGGACAACCTGCCAAAGCCGCAAGCAAAGAACAACACCCCGAAGACAAAGAAGGACACAGGAAAATGGTGTGAGTTCCATAAGAGCTCCAATCACAACACGAGTGTCGAGCCAAGCACTTACTGGTGGCTGGGTTGAAGGCTTCTGGATCATAAGCATGTTCCAACTCTGAGTCAAAACCTAAAAAAGGGAATGGAAAAGGGAAGCAGATCATTGACACAGAGTCCAGTGCCACCATGGCTACCACCAAGATCCAGAAGAATGAGCCTAAAGATCCAGAGGAGGGGGGATGCCTCTTCCACTCACAAATGTGGGTGAAGGGTTCTCCATTGCAGTTCATTGTCGACAGCAGGAACCAAAAGAACCTCATTTCAGTAGAGGTCGTGAAGCGGCTGGGCCTACCAACAACATCACATTCGCAGCCATACACCATCAGGTGGATTCATCAAGGATGAGATATCCACGTTAGCCAGCAGTGCTGCCTTCCCTGCAGCATCAAGCCCTTCACGGATGAGGTACTGTGTGATGTTGCTCCTCTTGATGTTTGTGATGTATTATTAGGACAACCATACTTGTGGAAGAGACATGTTCTATATGAGTCTAGACCTCACTCTGTGATTATTACTTTGGGCAATAAGTTGTACAGGATACCAGAGGTAGCCCCGCCTACTACCATCTCTTTGATCACTACAAAGTAATGCAATAAGATCATTTTCCAGACTAGGAAATTTGTTTTCCTTATGATTCACCCTCTGGGAAAGAAGAAGCTTGTGGCCATAGATTCCAGACAATTCTCCTCCACACCAAAACAACAGATGGAGAAGGTCATGGAGGAGTACAGGGACATTTTCGCCTCACCTACAGGGGTACCTTTGCATTTTCAGGTCAAGCACTCCATTGATCTAACCCGAGACACGTCACTACCCAATGGACCGATCTATCAACGCTCTATTATGGAGAATGATGAGATCAAGAGGCAGATTCAGGAGTTGTTGTAGAAAGCGAACATCAAGCCAATCTCATCACTTCGTGGGAGCCTGATTGTATTGGTACAGAAGAAGGATGAGACCTGGAGAATCTGTATTGACTATCAGGCATTGAACAAGAAAATTGTCCATAATAGGTATCCAATCCCACGAATTGACGACCTTCTGGACCAGCTCAAGGGGGCAAAATATTTCAGCAAGATTGACTTGAAGTCTGGTTATCACCAAGTGCCTATCAAACCCTCCAATGTGTGGAAGACTGCCTTAAAATCCAAGGAGGGCCTTTTCAAATGGTTTCCTATGCCTTTTAGGTTAACGAATGCCCCCGCAACCTTCATGAGATTGATGGATGGCATCTTGTGACCCTTCACCAATGCATTCGTAGTGGTTTCTTTATATGACATCTTGATCTTCAGCAAGAGTTGGGAAGAGCACCTCCACCATATTCAACGGGTCCTTCAAACCCTGTGACAACACAAGTTGTGTGCCAATTTGGAAAAATGAACTTTTGGAATGACCTAGGTTCATTATATGGGGTACATCATTGATGAGAAGGGTGTGCATGTAGACCCAACCAAGATACAAGTCATTCAGGATTGGCCAGCCCCAACCACTCTAATAGAGCTCCGTAGCTTTTTGGGTCTTTCCAATTTCTACCACAAGTTCGTGTTGGGGTTATCTTATATCACGTGATCATTAAGCCAAGTCACCAAGGGCAGAGCGAAAGGAAAAATATTGGTCTGAAACCCAAAAAAAGGTGTTTTACGAGTTGAAGCATCACCTCTACTCTGCACTAGTGCTCACATTACCAGACTTGCATCAACCATTTAATATTGAGACAGACGACTCCGAATATGCTATTGGTGCATTTATTACTCAACAAGGGAATCCAGTGGCTTACCACAGTGAGACACTTTTAGACATAGTACAAAAGTATCCCACTTACGACAAAGATATGTATTCCATTGTGTAGGCTTGTCGCCAATGGAAGAATTACATTATGGGGAAGGAAACAGTCATCCGCATAGACCACCGACCCCTGCAGTTCATACCAACATGAGGGAAGTTCCAGAATGGTCATCATCAGAAATGGTCCACATACCTGCAACAATTCCATTTTAACATTAAGTAAAAGAAGGGCAGCACCAATAATGTTGTAGACTACCTTAGTCGACCACCAATCATGGCATTGATCACTGTGCTCGACTCCTATGGGCACAATAATTCGGGGTGGCTACATCTTTACAAGAGCGATCCAGAATTTGGCAGCGCATACCAGACACTCTTAGAAGGTAAGAAATTTCCAAAATTTCACCTCCAAGATGCACTGTTATGCCACTTGGGACACATCTGTGTTCCTTCAAGCGAGCATGCCAAGATGATTTTGGAGGCACACTACAGTCTGGTTGTTGGACATTTTAGAGTAGAGAAAATAGTGGTAATATTGCAGAAGTATTTTTATTGGCCAAACCTTCGTCGAGATGTTGGGAGGTACATTAAATCCTACATTGCATGTGACATTACCAAACCAACCATCAAGAAGCAAGGCCTATATAATCCTCTTCCTACTCTTAGTCGACCTTGTGAATCCATCTCCATGGATTACATGTCGGGCCTTCCTTCTATTAAGCACGAAAACAATTGTGTTTTCATGGCCGTCGATAGCTTCTCTAAGATATCCATTATGACGGCCTACAAGAAGAGTATCACAATAGAGGCCACTGCTAAGCTCTTCTTTGAGTGAGTGTGGGTACACTTTGGGATCCCACAGTCCGTTATCTCTAATCGAGACAACAAATTCCTAAGTGCATTTTGGTCAAGTCTTTGGTCGATGTTGGATACCAAAATCACTAATTCCACAACTTTCCATCCCCAAACTTATGGCTAAACAGAAGTATTCAACTGGATGATCATATAAATTATACGCATGTACAACTCAAAGCATCCACACACATGGGATGAAAGACTCCCTTATGTCCAGCACAACTACAAAAAATCTCTTCACAGTTCAACAGGCCACAACCCCTTTTAGGTAGGGCTAGGATTTCAACCATTACATCCCATTGATGTGGCCACACCATTTGTAGCTACTCAGGCAGATTTGGCTCATGTCCAGTCTGAAGCCGACAGGGCTAACAACTTCATTGAGCCCATTCAACACATTTGCTAACAGGTCCATGATATATTGGACAAAGCCAAAGCTAAGTATAATCAGCGCCATCATCAGCATCGGGTGTCGGACAAGCTCCAGGTGGGTGAGAAAGTTTGGCTACATTTGCAGAAGGAGTGCCTTGATGGTCCCCATCGCAAGCTTCGCCCACTCCGATATGGGCCATACACCATCACCAAGGTTGTAGGGGACAATGTCGTTGAGCTCAACATTCCATCAATCCTTGGTCTGCATTCAGTGTTCAATGTAGACCACCTTCGACCATACTTTCCACCATTTCTAGACACATCTGACATTGTAGAACAACTCACATCAACAGAGTTGAACCCAGATTGCACGGAACAAGACAAAACTGATCAGATCATGGATACACAGATCAAGAACCCTTGACAACAGAGGATCCAACTATATCAAGTTGTTAAAGTAGGCCAACTCCTTCACCAAGGACTAGGTTCAACAAAAAATTCTTCACCTCACGGAGGCTCTGCACGCAATGGGGACCATTTCTTCCTAAGGAGGGAGGAATGATCCAAGTGGATATTGGTGGCCACCCACCTATTCCCCCTAGACCTCTAGTCAGTTTCATATGTTTCTTTGTTTATTTTATCATTTACTATTTTTAACATTTTTTCGGGTCGTGAATTTCTGGAGCAGTTTTGATCGCCTAAATGGCGTTTTTTTGAGGTCCATAGCAGACCCATAACCATATACAAGGGCTTTTTGCAAATCCTGTAGTACTCGGAGATACCTTTCCAATAAGGTATCGTTCGCACCAAACGAAGATAATATGACGAAGTTACGACCCTCGGAAGTTGGTTGCCCAACTAACCCCAACAACGCCCACAAACTCTTTTCCTTCCATCTCCTGGGGTTAGGGCTTTGATTTTTTAGGGTTTTCCCTTATTGTTCAATAATAAATAGACCCTTGAGCCTCATTTTAACATAGTTCAGAGGCATGTATCTGCCACATCTCTTCTCAGAGATAAGCTACCATTGCTTGAGCTAATTTATTAGATAAGGGCTTGTTGCAAATCCTGTAGTACGCGGAGATACCTTTCCAATAAGGTATCGTTCACACCAAACGAAGATAATATGACGAAGTTACGACCCTGGGAAGTTGGTTGCCCAACTAACCCCAACGACGCCCACAAACTCTTGTCATTCCATCTCCTGGGGTTAGGGCTTTGATTTTTTAAGGTTTTCGCTATTGTTCAATAATAAATAGACCCTTGAGCCTCATTGTAACACAGTTCAGAGACGTGTATCCGCCACATCTCTTCTCAGAGATAAGCTACCATTTCCCGAGCTAATTTATTTCCAGACCTTTTATAAGCATATTTCAATATTCTGATATTAATGAAATGAAGTGTTATTTCTTCTGCATCTTTGTATTTATGGTTATATCTGTAATTTGTTTCATTCCTATTTAATTTTTTATCAATGAGGTATGGTTGGTTGACTCAAGTGCATCCTTTCATATGACTCCTCGTAGGGAGTGGTTTTGCTAGTATGAAAGATATGATGGAAATGATATTTTCCTAGGAGATGACTTGATAGATAGAATAATAGGATGAGGAAAAATCATGTTGAAGTTCATAGGTGGAAGGATTAGAACACTCCTTGGTTTTCTGCACATCCTAGGATTGGCTAGAGATTTGATTTATGTAAGAAAGATAAGTGATGCAGGTATAAAAATAGCGTTTGAAAAGGATACATGTAGGATGGTTCGAGGAGCAATGGTACTATTTGAAGACATTTTCGGAAGAAATCACATTGGTAGAATTAGGCCAACGCGTTTCGAACCAACCAGTGTGGTTCATCATCAGGACAAGATGAACAATCAGATCATAGCTACAGGTTAAATAGGGAGTCAGGACCATGTAACAGCTATAGGGGAAACAACTAAGAAATGGTTATTTTTTAACAGCTATAGGGAAAAAGCTAAAAAACAACTATTTTTTACTGGATGGGAAAATGGGACAAATTATTATTATTTATTAATAATTAATAATAAAATAATAAGTATATAATTAAGTCAAATGAATTAAATGTAAAAGAAATAATATTAAGACAATCTAGTTAAATACTATTAAATAGATATATTATTTAGTTATAAAATTAATTATCTTGGTATAAATGAAATATATTTATCTCCTAACCTTATTTATAATTATATGTTTGTAAAAATAACTAATATGACCCTTATAAGCCAAAAAATTAATATTCAACTGAAACAATAATTAAGTTAAATGAATAATATTAAATTATTTAAGTCGAATAATATTAAAAAGATATATTATTTATTTATAAATTAATTGTATTAGTATAATTATCTTGGTATAAATGAAAAAAAACAAAACAAAACAAAAAGTTAAATAAATAAATAAATCTACTTTTTTTTTGAATAATTATGAATTAAATTTTGAATGTATTCTAATTAATTTTTTGTTCTTAGATTGTAGTTATGTATTTTTGTTTCATAGATAGTAAATATAAATGTAATTTTATTAATTAATCAAAAATAAATAAATAAATGAATTAATGAATTTTAATTCTGATTGTTTTTCATTTCCTTTGCTCTTTAAAGAAAAAAGAAAAAAAAAAAACAAAAAAACAAACCTCAGGGGGAGAGAAACTGAAAAGAGGAAAAGAGACAAGAAAGGGAAGGAACTAAGAGGAAAGGGCTGGAATCCAACAACTGTTGATTTTCCAACCATCATCTCTATTAAGATTACTGGGCCTTCTCTCAATTTCAATGGCTTCCCTAAATTTATGCTGAGCAATGGTACTATTGTGGGGAGTGCAGATTTGAACTTTGTATAAGCTACTAGGAATCACTATTAGTGATGGGTGCAGTAGTTCCTTTTTTCCTAAGAGTGGAGTAGAAGAAGGAAATACTCCTACAATCTTTAGATAAAAGACTATGTTGTGGAAACAAAAAATGGGACATATCAAACAGAAGGGCCTTCTAGTATTGTATGTTAATGGTATGGTAGAAGTTATGTGTAAATACTTTGGATTTTGATTTATGTGAACAGTTTTTTATATGGGAAGCATAATTAGCTAAGATTCTCTTCTAATGCCATGAGGGAAAAGGAAATACTACAATTGGAGGATAGTGATGTGTTTGGACCTATGTTAGTTCCATCACTAGGAAAATATGTGTACTATGTTTCATTTATAGATGAATTCTTAAGGAACATGGATTTATTTCCTCAAGAAGAAATCTAAAGTATTTGACAAATTCAAGGAGTTTAAGGCTCTTGTGGAAAATCATATAGAGAAGAAAAATTCTAAGGTGTTGAGGAGAGATAATGGTGGAGAATTATGTGGGAATGAATTTGAATAATTATGTAAGAAATGTAGTAAAGGAAGGAAAAAGACTACTCCATATACACCTCAACAAAATGGAGTTACAGAAAGGATGAACAAGATATTCATGAAGAAAGAAAGGAACATGATCAATGGTGTCATGTTAGGATAAGAATTATGGGCAAAGGCAATGGAAATGGCATGTTATCTGGTAAATAGATCACCCTCATTAGCGTTGGATGAAAACACTCAACATGAGCTATGGACTAGTAAGAAACCTTCACTTCAACATCTCATAGTATTTGGTTGTGATGTCTATGTACGCATTCCAAACAATAATAGGAGTAAGTTGGATAAAAAAATCTGAAAATGTATCTTTATTTGATATAAAGATGGTCTGAAAGGTTATAGGCTTTGTAACCAAGAATCTAAGAAGTCTGTGTATAGTAGAGATATGGTATTTAGAGAAGTCAAATATGTTGTCAAACAAGAAGTCCTACCAAGTTAGAAATAACTAGAGAATATATAGTTTGAGTTGAAGAATGATGAATCAGACTCTACAAAAGAATAGGAATAAGAAAAAGAATCACAAACTCCAAAAATGAAAATATTGGTTCAAGAAAGAAGGAAGCTGGAAAGGTATAATCCACCTAATCTTAATTCAAAATTTTCTTTATTTATTATTGATGATGATCCTGGAAATATTAGGGAGGTAGTGGATTCAAAGGAAGGAAAACCATAGAAAAAAATCCATGGCTGAAGAAATGGAAACCTTGGACAAGGTTGAAGCTTGGGATCTAGTGGAATTGTTGGCTAGAATAAATCCCATTGAAAGCAAATGGGTGTTTAAGAAGAAACTAAATTTAGAAGGTAAAGTGGAGAAATACAAAGCTTGGTTACTAGCAAAAGGTTATTCTCGGTAGAGGGAATTGAATTTGGTGATATTTTCTCTACTATTACCAATTTAAGTTCTATTACATTTATTTTATTTGTTGTGGTTGTTATGTATTTTGAAGTAGAATAAATGGATGTGAAGATAACACTCTTACATGGGATTTTGGAAGAATAAATCTACATTTAGAAACCAAAAGGATTTTCTATGAAAGGAAAGAAGGATCTGGTATGTAAGATGAAAAGTTCTCTATATGGTTTAAAGCAATAATCAAGGATGTGGTAAAAAAAAATTGATACTTATTTATTGGGACTTAGTTTCACAAGGAAAAAAATAGATCACTCTGTGTGTTTCAAATTAGTTGGTGATCGTGTTATGTATTTGGTATTGTATGTGGATGATAGGTTTCTAATTGGAAATGAAAGGGAAATCATCTAGGAAGTGAAAACTCAATTTCTCTCTAAATTTCACATGAAGGATCTTGGATCTCAAATTTTATTTTGGGCATGGAAATTAAAAGAGATCGGGAAAACGAAAACTTCTAGTTAAATCATAAGAAGTATGTCAAGACAATATTGTAGAGATTTAATATGCAAGAATGTAAACAAGAGATGAGGAATATTCCTATAGGTGTAAAGTTATCTTTAAAAAAATCCCAAGACTCGGGAAGAGGAAGAGAACATGTTTTATGTTCCATATGCTAGTGCAGTTGGAAGTTTGATGTATCCAATGGCCTGTAATGGATCGAACATTACACGTGTAGTGGAAACATTGAGAAGGTATATGTCAAAATCAAGGAAGGCACATTAGATAATAGTAGAGGGTTTTCAGGTTATTTTTGTGGAATTGTTGGATTTGGATTGTGCTACCAAGGAATACCGGGATTAGACAAGGTGTTGGACATACATGGGTTTTTTGATGTGGATTGGGTTGAAGATACGGATCATAGAAGATCTACAAGTGGGTATGTATTTAACATATTTGGAGGACCAATTAGTTGGATGAGAAAGAGACAATCTATAATTGTACTTTCAACTATAAAAGTTGAAGACATGGAAATCACTCATGAAAGAAAGGAAGATATATGGTTTTAAATATCGTGTTCAGGTGTTGGGTTGGTCCAATGAACTATGAGGATATACTATGACAGTTAAAGTACAATCTTCCTAGAAAAGAACCCAACGTGCCATTCTAAGACAAAGCATATTGATGATCAATATAACTTTGTGAGAGATATGGTTGAAGAAAAAAAGGTGTTGTTGATGAAGGTGGACACTTTGAAGAATGTTGCATATTCATTAAAAAAAATTATGAGTGTTAAGAATTTCTCTGGGTATAGAGAAACAATGGGAATTATTTCCCTAGATTGTTGAACATGTACTCATGCAACTCCTTATGTGCAAAGAAAAGAACAAGTGGGAGAATGTTGGGTATGTGTTATATTATTTGCATGACTATCCACATGCATTATATGTTGCGTTGTGTGGGGATTCACAAAGGGGGATGAAACCCCCTTGGGGGAGTCGTAGGGGGGTTCACAAGGAAGCCGGGGCAACGCACTTAAAAAAATTGGTGGTTTGTGTCCTTTTTAGGAATTTATGGCCCACAGTTATTTCCTTTAGCATTTTTGTGGCACATGTTGTTTTTTCCCATGTTTTTGTAGTTTTCGTTAAGGAACTATGGTTGTATTCTAATCCATCGTAAAAAAAAATGGTCATTTATGGATGCTATAGGATATACGCTGTATTGAATAATGTATAGAAGAATATATTAAAAAAACCTTGTTGGTTTTCCTAGTTTGGAAATAAAATATGTGTTAATGTATGTGTTTTTCATTGCATATTTTGTTTTATTAAGAAGCATAGCAATTAATTGTACATGGTTAAAACCTATAATTTCCTCTGACCACCCCCTATTTTCCTCGGCATGGAAATTATACTTTCATATACCCTTACAATAGAAACTCTCAACTCATAGGGAAATTTTAGCTCTTTTCACCTATTCAAAGTTTAGTCATGGGAACAATGTCAAAAACTTCTCTAAAATTATTTAAAGAATAAAGGACACTAGTTTTATTATTCTAAATATCTTCCGAAATGATCCTCTATGTAACATGATGGTCCACATTTGAATGACGTCCTCTAAACTCAACTTGTCCTTCAACTCTTTTAATATGGCTTTCAAGCTATATGCTTATCTGTTTTTCCAAAATACTTTTGTAAAGCTTGGCTAAGATATTGGGGCTGATCATAATGGTCATATAATTGGATGGATTAGTTTTATTCCAACTTTTAAAGATAACAATGAGGCTTTGAGTCTAAGGTTTAGGGATGAGGATAGGCCCTCCAATGTTCAGTGTTTTCACTTAATAACCTTCAATGTCCTAGGATTTCCCTTTTGGGAGTCGCTTAACCCCCGAACTTTATCTCTTCTATATAAAACACATCATTGTTTATGTGAACATTTAGAATGTTGTTCACAATAGTATGAGATTCATAAATATTTTTTAGGTAGGATTTCCATTCCGTTGGGGGAATCATATTATTTTCGTTAATTTTATGAGTTAAAATTTTCCTCCAAGGTCTCCTAGAATCGATATTTAATAGGTGAAGAAGCTTCTCTTGCTACATATTAATGTAGTACCCTTTTACCTTTTAATTAGGGATTTGTATATTTTTACCTTACCCAATTTTAAGAACTCATTAGAAGCATCTCGCATGATTTTATACCAATTTTGCACTAGTTTCCAAACCAAGGGTTGTTGGTCCTAATTTTTCGTTTTCCCTAACACCTCAATTGAGAAATTTTTAATGGAATTAGAGAGAGTTGTTGTAAAATAATGACAGAGGTCTTCAATATTGATCTTATATGATAGGACATTCAATTCATTATTTAACTCCTTTAAGAAAATATTCAACTTTATTTTCGTTAAAAATCAAGTTGCCTTTGTTCACCAAATTTTCCTCAATGGAGTTTTTGTGCACAACAAAGTTTAGGGTTGGGCTTAAAGAACTATGATTAGAGTCAACCTAATGGCCATTTAAAAGGCTAAATTTTACTATTTAGTTGTATGTGGGGATATTTGTAATCACATAATTTACGACACTTCCCAAACCATGGATACAAGTCATCTGGTAAGAATTTGGCCATTTCATTAGACCATTGCAAATTGTTCAATCTTGATAGCTATAAAGCTTGATTACCTCAAGACCAAAAAATTCTTGGTAAGGTCTTCAAAGTTTCTTTTGTACTTGTTAGTAAAATAAGGTATATGTTTAGCCAAAGAGGATTAGGATTGAATCATTGCGTAGAAGAATATCTCGATTAGTTGCAATTCTAACATTAAAGTCTCCTAGCAGGAGGATGCTACCTTCATGTATGGTGTGAATATTTTGTTCTAAGTTTTTGTAAAGACAATCCTTATCTAGATATTTTTTCGTCATAAAAGGTAGAATTGATAGGAGAAAAATAATAGATTGTTATATACATCTTCTTCACATTAATATCGATTATCTCCATCCATATATATTAATTAAGAGGCTCTTTCTTATGAAGCCAAATGTGAGGAGAAATGCTCATGTTTATGTAACAAGATATAACTCTAATCTCCCTTAGAAAGATTTCTTATTTCGTATTAATCACAATACAAATCCTTCGACATAAAAGACCTTAGATTCTTCATGTTCCGAAGTTTCAACTAAAAATATAATATTAATTTCACTCAAAATCCAATTGAATATAAACCCTCTGCTACTTGAAAAACCATAAATCCATGTAAAAAGTGCATTAAACTTTTAAATATAAACATAAATCATTTTGATCAAATAAATATCTTTTATAATATAAAAAAAAAAACACTAAATAAATTTATTAAATTATTTTTCTAAATTAAATTAAAAAATAAAATTATTACGTTAAATCATTTTATGTCCATTTTCCAATAATGGAATACAAAATAAACATATTGGTCACCCACCGGCCATAATATGTAATCATGGCTCCCACCTCACCTATAGACATCTTCATAACATTAGGTAAGAAGACATGTTTGAAACATACCGATGTTTCGTTCTCTTACCTTTTACTTTAAGCTTACTATTAATAATAAGTAATTATGGAAGTTCAATCTTATTGATAATGATAATTTATAATTATTTTATTATAATTATTTAATATGATTAGATTAATAATAAGTAATCATGGAAACTCGATAATGATAATTTATATTTATTGATTTATAGTTATTTTATTATTATTTTTTAATATGATTACAATTAATAATAAATAATTGTTATAAATTTTTAAGAAAGCACACATTTATTCGTAATTTCATATATATATTTATTAATTTATTATTATTTAATATAATAAATTATACTTAAAGCGAATTAATAAAAAATTGATAGTAATTATGGAAGTTCAATCTTATTGATAATGATAATTTATAATTATTTTATTATAATTATTTAATACGATTAGATTAATAATAAGTAATTATAGAAGCTCAATATTATTGATAATGATAAATTATATTTATTGGTTTATAATTATTTTATTATAATTATTAATATAGTAATAATAAGTAATTGTTATAAATTTTTAAAAAACTCAAATTTACTGGTAATTCCATGTTAATATTTATTAATTTATTGTTATTTAATATAATAATTTATACAAGAAGTGAATTAATAAAAAATATTAATTTTTTATTTTTAATTTTTTTAGTTTATATTTTAAAAAGTAATTTAATTTAAAATAAGTTTAAAAAATTATATTTAAAGTTTTTATTATTTAAATAAAAAAATCCTTTCAGAAAGATTAAGTTTATGCCTTTATTAATTTAATTTAACTTATTTCATCAAGTTTATACCTTTATTACTTTAATTTAATTTATTTCATTTAGAAATTATATACTTTTGAATGTTATTTAAAAATATTTTTTGCCGCATCAAACTGTAAGTAGTACGAAAGATTGTCTGTGTGGTCTGAAAATACTTCTAAATAACCTGCTAATTAATGGATTAGTAGCTTTTAATTAATATTATTTTCTGCATATGCCATGTCTCATGTGTGTTCCGGATATATATAATTATTTTATTTGTGATTAATTTTTAAATAGATGAAGAATCAATCTGTCTTATAAATTATCTTTAATTTCGTAAACGTTAAAATAATTTTTTTCTTCATTTTTCTTCTTTAAAATTTTACTTTCTTAAAATAAAATAAGCTTCCAGACCATTTTCTATTTTGCACATGAATTACCTATAAAAAGAGCGAGAGTAGGTGTAAAATTGCAGAGTCCATTTTAAATAGTTGCCATATTCAAAATACTATATAAATTAAATAAAATATTAAGAAATAACAAGTTTAACTACATTAAAGTGATAAAAGGTTAAACAAATTTTTATTTTGGCGAGATTACTAATAATATTTTATAGTGTCACATTAAATTATGCCAATGATATTTTATAATGGCACTTATGTCAATGATATTTTATATGGCATATTGTTTAACACTAAAGTGATTCATATAAAAAATAATATATATTTAGAGATTTGATAATTTATGTATTGAAATATACAACGTTAAATGACACATATCTTGAAATATAAGAAACATTTAGATTGTAAAAAGTGATTCATATAAAAAATAATATATATTTAGAGATTTGATAATTTATGTATTGAAATATACAACGTTAAATGACACATATCTTGAAATATAAGAAACATTTAGATTGTAAAATAATATGCATTATTATGCAAAGTGCATAATGGAACTATACTCTATTTTCAACAAAAACATTTTTTACTAATGCAATTTCTATTTTATATGTGATTGATTTATATATATATATATATATATATAGTTACTATGTAGTTTTTTTAATTAATATAAAAGCGAAGAAAAAATTATTTTAAATAATTTATTTAAAAAAATTATATATGACTTGTATTAGAATATGGTTTAAAAAAAAATATTTTAATTTTTTTATTGAATTTGTATTTCTATTAAAAAACAAATTCAAAGTTCTTAAAAACTTAATGTATTTTTATTGTATAATTTTAACATTTGATAAAAGTTATTATAACAAATTTTCTAAACTCTATCTAAATTTTATATAAAAATTATTGGAAAAAAACTGAAAATCCAAATAAAAATATTTTTAAGAAGAAAAATTGTACTCATACTCTAATTTTTAAATTATATGTGTTATTTTTTTTATTTTAAACTCAAATTTATCTATTAAATTATAAATTTTTAATATTATTTATAAACACTATATTAAATTATATATTACATCAAGAGTCATTTTACAGTTGTTTAGCTTCTCTTCCTATTATGTATATTATAATATTTCATATATATTTTTAAAATTTATTTTAATTTCTTCATAATAGATTGCTTATAGATAGTTTATTTGGTGATTGCCATATTATAAAATAGTATGTAAAACAAGAAATTCAAGGTTCAATATTTATAGGTCAAAGAAAACTTACACATTTCATAAAGTGCATTATATGTACACCCCCCCATCACACATATATATAATTATAATTTTTTAATTATTAATATATATAGGATATATGTAATTTTTATAAATGTAATTATATATGTTTTTGAAAAAAATAAGTTGCTTCCATTAAATACTACTACATTTAAATTATTTGTTGCTTTTGTGTTTATGAGTTCATATGGTTAAATAACAATTAGATTACGAGAAAATTTAAAGGTATTCATGTGTTTGTCATCTATGATCCCATAGAGCCACAACCAACATTCAATTCACAAAATAAAAAAGGTATACATTAAAAAACATTTAATTTGCTACCTTCAAAGTTCAACAATAAAACCAACGGACAGGGAAGGCTAATTATACAGCCTTGTTTAAAAGTTTATAACCTTTTATATTTCATTAAGATATTACACTTTTTTTTTGTAAGCTTGGTGGTACCTTTCCATTAATTTTCAAACATAAAGCAAGTTACATCCATATGTCTGAAGGTTAGGTGGCCTCAGCCTGCCCAGAGGGAAACCATGTCTATTGGTCACGTAACCACAAAATATGCCACCTAGAAACAAAAAATAATCAGTCTAACCAGACATGCTTTATATGTATGAGAGTCTTTGTTCTTCCTATTTTCTAGATATTTATAAACATAACTACTAATATGCCAAAAAATTTGAAATTGTTTCATACAAAACTATAACTAGAGATGCACTGTCACTACTCATCGTTAGCTGAATCCACCGGAGCAGGGTCCTTCACAGTGGAACTTGGTAGCTCCATGTGGGGAATACAGGGGATGTGTTGCTCTATTTGGCTGAGCCAACCATTCTGCTGTTGCAATTGAAACTGAATCTTTTGAAACTCTTTGGTATAGTCTGAGTGTCCATGGGAGGACAAATGCATATAAGGTGGAAACTGCTCCAAGGCTTTAGCCAAAATGCTCTTCATCATCCAGAACAAATGGATTGTCTGTTTATATTGAGATGATCTGCCATAGGTGTGGTCTGGGTCTGGAATCAAAGTTTTCCAATCATCTAAATCAATTTCAAAATCCTCCTAAGTTTGTTGGATCTCTTCTTCCCAATCTGCAATAAGTTTCTTGACCGGATTTGAATTGCTTGAATGATAAGCCTAAGTAGCTTCTTGTATAATACGAGAGGTCGACTTGCGCCCATGCCTAGCCCCCCCGAATGAACTGGGTTGACTGGTCTGAGAAGGGGAGGCCTTCCTCTGTTTCCCATGGCCACGACCTCCACGATCGTTCTTTCCTTTACCAAAAGCTCAGACCATGTTTCGGCTTCTTCCAATCAAATGCGAACATATGTCAAGATCTGGGGGTCGACCAAAACAGGGTCGCAGCTTAGAAGCACAACGTTGCCAAGGGCCGGTTTGGCTATGCAAACTAGTATATGCTTCCAAGACCCAAAGGAGACGAAGATCGTGATTTCCCTAGAACGAACAACCCAGACCAGATCCACAGTAAACGAAGGATGCAGACCAACTTGCCCAACTCACCGTAGGGAAAACTCACCTTAATGCATGTCGTAATGGATCTACCACCTTCAAAGTTCACAATTAAACCTCGCATGCACACCGTCACCTCTCCAAGTGTTGCATGCATGCATAGGGTAGCCATAAGGATCTAAGAGATATGCATTAAACTGTGAACCGAAACCTATCCATTGAGACAAACTCACACTTCAATCGGGAGATTAGGATATTATACTTTGAATATTATTTAAAAATTTTATAAATTTTCCTCTTGAAATTCGTTTAAATGTAAAAATGAGGAAAATTAAAATTGCAATATTTTTATTTTTAAAATATAAATAAATCATATATAACTTTTTAAAGATAATTATTATCAATAATTTAACATTGTAAATATTTGAGTTTGATATTAATGAAAAACTTAAGTGAGATGTTTGTAAAAGTAAAACAATGTAAATTGGGTTGAAGCATTTTTCAATTTAAAAAATATGTAAAAAAATAAAATTTTGGATTCGCCATTATAGCAAACATTTTTTCACACTCTCATAACCCAATACCTTTATATAAATGTGAAATATGAGGTTGAATATATGAAAAACCAAGTTGAACCAATAGAACGGACTAGATAACCTTTTTTTGAAAACTTAAAACATATATTATTTATTATTAATGTAATTTAGTTAAGATGAGAAGGAAACATAGAACCAACCATGTGAAAATGGGTTGAAGAATAGGATATAAAAGAAAATAAGTATACTAACACCTAAAAAATATTCAAAAGTGAAGTACAAAAAATACTATAAAGAAGGAAAATAGAGAAAATTATAACATAAATAATTTCAATAGAGAAAATTATAACATAAATAATTTCAATAGATATTTTTTAATTAAAGAACAAAACTATTTGAAAAATATGTAATAACGCAACAAAAAAAACCAAGTTGAGATGTGAGAAAAAGAGATGGGATCATCTAAATGAGTCATGAGAATCACAAAAGGAAAGAAACAGAAAAGAGCAATGCTTTCCGTGGTATATTGTAATGAGGGGGAATTTGCATATTACAAATTGGGAATCCCTAATTCTAGTGAGGGGTGTAACAAAGTTTAATGATGTGGAATTTGCATATTATAAATTGGGAATCCCTAGTTCTAGTAAGGGGTATAATAAAGTTTAATGAGGTGAAATTTGTATATTATAAATTGGGAATTCTTAGTTTTAGTGAAGGGTATAACAAAGTTTAATGAGAAAATTATATAGGAAAAGCATATATATTGAAAAAGTAGAGTTAATATAGAAACTAATTTTAATATATAGTTAATAAAATCAAATTGAAATACACATATTAAATTTATATTTTATTTTGCTATGAGGTTCATGAACCTCAAAGAACGATGACTACTACGTTTATGAAATATTTTACTAGGTATATCCACCTAAAGGGATCATTTCTTGTTGGCTTAACAACAGAACTTGACCTCGAGAGTGTTGAGAGAATTGAACATGTGACCAGTCAATAGCAAAGGTGCATTAACGACAAGGATTCGGCCAATTGAGCTAAGCCTCGGGGCTATAATTTAAATTCTATTATTACGACATAAACTTTATTATTATTATTAGCATTAGTATGGCGTAGTCTAACTTACAGACGAAATATACTTTTTCACTAGAATGCAACAAAACAATTTCAAGAAAGAATGTAATTTTTTGTTATTTAAAATGCATTTTTTAATGCATAAATGGATTCAACACCCTGAAAGACCCTTGGGACACTCAAATTCTACAAATTAAATAACTTAAACTCAAGTTTTTAAAAACATCTGCTGGATTTTGGTTAAAATTAACCAGAAAAAATGTCGTGAAAAAGTTCATTTCGTCTATAAGTTAGGCTATGCCTTATTATTATTATTAGTAGTATAAATACACATAATATAAACTTCATTATTTCACATCACTATTAAATATCATAAAATAAATTACTAAAGTATATTTATTTTTCAAATAAAATATATATTTCTTTAATATATGCAAACAAATATTTAATAAAACAAACTAATAATTTTCCCTCATATAGGGTAACTCAAGGTGCAAGCTATGGTGGGGAGGGCGAGGATGATGCCACCTCCTTCAATAAGTGAGGCTAATGTGCTTCCCTCTCACACAATGATGGGAAATGTGGTATAAACATGTTGGCGGGTATTCATTGTGTTATGCAGACTATCACCTCCATGGAGTTGGGTTGTATCCCTACTACGATTTGCACATGTGATAGACTAAGCCTCACTGCATTTAGGTTATCTACCATAATGGAATTTGGCTCACCGAGTACGAGGCATTATTCTCGATTATTCTGATCAAATGTTGGTCATTTAGTGCAATCCCTTCGACACAACAATGCCTTCTATTTCTTCTCAGAGTCTCATTGTGGGATTTTGTGTGGCACCCTAACTATGACTTTGTATTTTATTTACCCTCAATTGCATTCTGTTTTTTGACCCTCCTCTATTTGTTGTGTGGCTTCCTCTAGTCATCTATTGTCACTTCCTATTTCATTTTCTGCAACTACAATGGGACAATTGGCTTATTGCATAAGATGGGGTGGAAATCATTACTCAACGAGGGGTTCTCGATCTGAGCAACACGTTGAGTCCTCAACGTGAATATAGAACAAATACCAAAGAGAATCGGGGATTAGCTAAGCAAGGTGGAGTTTGATCTAGTGGGGTATCATAATTGTTTGTTTGCTTTTGAATTCATGGAGGCAGTGGAGGCCTAGGTAGCGAACACTGGGCACACTCGTGGATAGAAAAACTAATATATATATACATATTAGACCTTTATTAGCATATGAAGGTGCTATTGGGTCATGTCCTGCTTGACGAGAATGACACCAAAGATGAAATTATACTAGTCTTGGATGACATGGTATTATAGTTGAAGTGCAGTTGAAGGAGATGAACAAAAGATTAATGTGCATAGAGGAGAGTGTGGCTCCATGCCCTGCACTGAATAACCACAACCCTGTGGACCCTATGCTAATAGAGGTTGATGCTTCCAATTCTTCTTATTTTACTTGATGCTTTGATGTTCTCTGTCAATTTTTTTTAGTAGCAAGCCTATTTAGACTAGGATGCATTATCTAAATAGTTCTATTGTAGACGTTGAGTAAAATCAACTTATTTTGACCATAATAATTTTTTATTAATTTATTTTCAAAAACTAATAATCACTTATTATGTTAGTTTGGTTTCCTATATCACAAGTCATTAACAGGAAAAGAACAATATAACTTTTTAGTACTAATTGAAACCCTTAGCTTACCAAAAAATCAAAACCCTTAGCTTACCAAAAAAAAAACACAAAAACCAAGATGTAATTTATTTTGTATTATTATAACTTTACTTAATATGTGAGAACATAAACTTGGCTTACAATAAGCAACATTTTGTAATTAATTGCTTCACATGTCAAACGAGGACATATTTTTTTTTTTTTTTCTAAGTTTAATTCTATTAACAAAGTAAGGAGGTACAATTACATCGAGACCGAAGTCAAGACTCTGCTCTGAAGAGAGGCAGAACTGTCAAGAAAAGCAAGTGAGAAGACTGACTGTAGGCAGTGAGTACATAGTTGAGACGGATTTCAGGACCCACGCAGGGGACCGGGTTGATATTCTCTTGATGCTGCATAATTAACAAAAAATACAAAAGACACAGGAAAACCACAAAACTATTTGCATTACAAACTTGCCCAGTGGTGAAGGTCGCATAACATGAAGACAAAGCCGGGGAAAGCGCACTAGTCATCTGGAGGCTCTTCCTCGATATGGCACCAACCATACTCTGGCAGATCCCTTGCTTGAGCCACGTTCTGATCGGAGGGACCAGGGTCAACCGGCACCATCACCGCATCCTGAGCGCTGCAAACCTGAACATTCAAATCCTGCCAAGGCGCAATTCCAATTCCCAACTGGAGGGAAGAAGAAGGAGCAGAGACTGCCCCCGAACCTCCCGGATGAGATCCTGAGTCCTCAATCTGTTCCGACTCATGGAAGACCACCGAGATATGAGCCGTTATCCTAGGGCGATTCAGAGAGCTGTGAAAAGAGAAAATTGCAGAGCCAGACGAGGAAGGAAGCTCAGGGTGATATCTGGATGAACGGAGCCGCCCTCTCCCACTATGGGTGCTGGGGTAGCGGCCTGCAAACAGCTCACTAGAGAGGGAAGGTGAATCAGAGGACGAGCTGGTAGGCGCACGCCAGGGCTGGCCTCTTCGGCACCCCATTCTTTGGCGAAGACGAGGCATCTGATAGGGAGCAACAGTGGGATGCCGGTAAGGCAGAGCAACAGCCAGGTAAACAGAGCAGCAGAGACACCAAGACCAGGAAGGGAGCCCGCGGATCCCCTTCACCGAAAAAACAGAACTGAGCGCTGAATTAACCTTTCCAAGCAGAGTTCGAGAGGCCTTTAAAATGACAGGGCTGACCACCCACCACCCGAAACCATAGACGATGCCTGGGACCAGATAACGAATCGACGAGACAAAGGCTACTAAACAACAGCTCGAAACCCACAACCCAAAACCAGAGACAAGGCCTGGGACCGGATAATGAAACGACGAGTCAAAGACAATGAAACAACAGCTCGAAACCCAGGAGAGGAACGAGAGGGACAACAAGAACCGTTCTGCCAGAAGGGCCGAGCCAAGCACCAGAGAAACTTTCCCCCGCAAGTGCCGAGAGTCCTCCGGAATAACAGAGCTTACCTCAGACAACCTAAAATCCGAAATGAGGCCAGAGGCGAGGGAATGAACCAAGTGAAACAGCATAAGTGACTTCATCGCATACCCGAGACAATGCCTGGCCTTAACCTTATCTGGCATGCATCGAGATGCTCCATCCATTACTATAGCATTGAAGAACGCCGCCTCCTGATGCAGGCCAGAGCGTGCGGAGGGAGGAACCATCACTGCGGACATGAAGTATGAACCAGAGCAGTTGGACTGAAAGCCGTTTAACCTTTCACTGTGCGCATGCCAAGATCGAACCACCTTACCTGTATTAAACTCTCTGTACTGGGTGGGCAGGTGTCGATCTGCCTCGCCCCACCCCTGTCTCTTCAAAGTTAATGCCACCTCAAACACCCGCATCTAGGGAAACAAGGACATATTTACTCGGCAAAAGCTTCCAACTTAAAATCAGAAAAGAGTTTATGACTTTGAATTTTTCTGTTTATCTTTAGAATAGCATATATAATAAAATTATTTGTAAATGTAAAATAAAATAATATATTATAATAAAATAATTTATGAGATGTATAATAATTGATAACATGGTATTTTGTTAAGGTATCTTTTGTGTAAAGACTATTGATTCAAAATATAATGGGTATAAAAAATACAATTATGTTAAAGTTTAGTGCGTTTTACGAGATATGATTTTTAGTGGATTTATATACATTTAAATTGTATTTGGTCAAAAGTTAATAATATTCCTAGGTGGCAACTTCTTAATCAAAAAATAATTATGTTGATAGGCATGTCTATTTTGATATTGGACTTCCACAATCTTAATTTATTTTATTTTAATTACCAATAATTATTAGGTGGATAGTAGGGATTTAACCTCCATAGAATATTCTAAAATATTCTTGGTAATATACACAAATCAAAATCTGAAAATTTATTTCCAAAGTAGTTGTCTTTTTTGTCCTTTTATTTAACTTCATTAATTAAAAAATAATGTCATATGAAATGAGTTATGGTTTTTTTGGCATGTGGTATTGATAAACTATGGTATTGCAATAAGGCATATTTACATATTAAGAATCTCCATAATAAACTCGGGATGAATCTTTGTGGTTAAGAATCTTGTTACATTTTTTTTAATGTATATATGTTTAACTTATATATTAATTATTTTTATAGTTAATCTAATAATAATTTTAAATAAACTTATAATTTAATTAATTCTTATGATTTTTTTAATTTTAGCAAATTTAAATGAAATGTATGATGGAGTAAGTGCCAATGTCTATTATGGATTGATGTCTATCAATATTTACCAGACATTTAATTTATATGGTTGCACGAGTTTGATAAATAAAAAATAAACTAATAAACCAAAAAATATTATAGTAAAATTAATTTAACTAGCGTAGATCCATCTTAACTCTGGATCTAACAAGCGCCGAGAGGGATCAAATATCTTTTCACTCTAAAAGAGGTTTGCATCTCAAGAGATTTGATCCCTCTCAGTGCTTTGTAGATCCGGAGTTAAGATGGATCTAAGTTGGTTTAATTCCCCCCTTTAAATAGGTTATATTCCACATGAATACCATGGGTCATTTTTATTTCTATTATTATTTTATTTTTATAGGGTTATTTTTATTTTATTTTTTATATTTTTAAAGGAACAAGTAAGGGTTTTATATTAATAAACACTGTATTTTGGGTTAAGACCCTTACAATAACATATTGAAATTTGGCCATTTAAATATTCAGCTGACTATACATTCAAAAAAACAGCGATGACGTTATGATCCTTGCATATGCAAAAAGTATTCCAACTGAAAACACGACAAAAAGTCTCGAGGATCAAATAGTATTTGCATGGCAACATAAAAAAAAATCAGATATGAGATGACCAACAAAAAACCTCTAATGAATTCATCCATCAGTTGTGTCCATTTCCAGAAAGATCATCTCCATGAGGACAATGAATGTCCATTTCCAGAAAGATCATCTCCATGAGGACAATGAAGTTTCTTCTTCTCAGAAGCTACCCCAGGGCCAATGCCACCCGAACCAAGTTGAAAACTTCCAACAATAATATTTTTTAGTTTTAAAACCTAGGCGTTAAGAGAAAATATCTCCTCCTATAACCCATTCTAAGAATTTTCCATGTCACTAAGGTGGTGCAGAGGCTTCATTTCCATAAGACGTTGAAAAGACTAGTGTTGCCCTTCTGCCATGTCATCCTTCCTTCTCCTGGCATCCTGCAAGGCTTTAGCCGAGTCCAAAATTCTATCAAGCAACATGTCGTCATTTTTTGGGGGCTCTACCATGTCCAAGGACGCCCACTGAAAACAAGTAGATGACACACCAACCTTGAACCAGTCTCCAAGAAGGAACAAAATCCCATAGATGCCTACAGGAATTGGAGAGGCTATTAAATAGGTCACGCCACTATGCCATGAGACGAACTGTAGCATATAATCCATAGCTGAGAAAAAAAACTTCAAGAGGGTGGGGAAAGGATTGTTGATGGGACCTGCAGAGTGGTGACATTAATGTCATCCCTCTACTCAAAAAATATATCGTCCTGTCCATATTAAAACCCACCCACTCTAGCCAAGGACTAAGTAAATATAAGTACCAGATCAGACAAGAGAAATTTATGAATAGTTGCCATTTGTTGCAAGGAATATGCCACTTAGGGAAATATTGAATGTTTGTGGCTTAAGAGTGTAATACATCCATACCACGGATCCCATCAACTTTAATATTTGTGTTAGGAAATGACTATAATGCAATGCATGAAACCTCAACCCGAAGATACATAAGTTTCTAATGAAGGAAAACACCTTGTCGAAGGTCGTATACCTTGGGAATCTAATCATAATCAAGGAATGGGGGCATATTTTGTAATTCCAAGATTTATTTCTATTTTGCCTTGACCTAGAGAGGATACATTTTTTTCCAACCTGTCTACCATCATGTTTAGATGTCTATACACATGAAAATAATCTAGGTGCTCAAACTGAGAGGCTAGTAATGAGATCCATTGAAGAATGGGAGGATTATCTAAGTGTGTTCTGTTTTTAGCCTTTATAACTTGGTAGATAAAAAACAATGAATCACCATAGACCAATAAATTGAGAATTTTATTTGCCATAGCTAATTCTAGGCCTTTCCACAATGAGAAAACATCAGCTTGGTTGTTGGACAAAGTACCTAGACCCCAGGCAAATTGAGACTCATTTTCTTCATCAAGGCTAAATAAAACTCCTCCCGCTCCCGCCTCCCCTTATTTTTATTTTATTTTGACCAAGTTAAAATGTTTATATTACATTATGTTACAACATCTCTACCATACTCCGCTTATTTTTATTTTATTTTATTTTGACCAAGTTAAAATGTTTACATTACATTACAACATTTCCGCTGTACTGGGTTGAAAAGCGCCTCTCTCGGTGCAAACAATTTTTTATTTATCTATAATATAAAGCAATTAAATATTTTTCATATTTAAAACCAACCTACATCCATTTCAACTTCGGATCTACCAAGTGCTAAGAGGGATCAAGTCTTTTTTTTAGTCCAAACAAGGTCTGCATCTCAAGAGATGTGATCCCTCTTGGCGCTTAAATCCAAAGTTAAGATGGATCTAGGCTAGTTTAATTATCATTTTTAATTAATTATAATAAAGTTATAAATATAGGTATTAAGTTTATGTTTTTTTATTTTATTTTATGTTATTATTAGCCCAAAGACGTAGAATATACCGTGAAATTAAGTTTTGTTAAAGCACTATGTGGTGAAAAGGTCACAAGTTCGAAACTTCACAAGCAAAAATCTAGTCATGCTAAGAGTTGGTGTGACCCAGGCCAAGTGCAATCCCAAGTGATTTTGATGACTTAGATGCCTCTGGGTCAAGACTACTCAAGTCTTAATTTAATTCTGTCAAACATGTCAAGGCTCAAATTACCTAACAATAATACATATATCTATGTATATAATAAATTTATTTGGAGAAATGTCATTATCTACCTATAATGATACAAACATCTATATATTATACTATATTATAATTAAAATATCAATATAAATATGAAAAAAATGTGACAGCACAGCCACCACGCGTGTGTAAGGGGTCATATTAAAATTGCTAATGGTCCGATGTTGTGACTTTTCTCATCTTCTTCGCTTTTCTTCCACCAACTTAAGCGTTTCAAAGCTTTTACCAGCTCAGCTTCCAGAACTTAATCTCAAAATTTTACCATGTGCAGTTGAAATTGTTTTCTACTACATCAAAGGACCGTAAATTGTTTAGTTGAAAAATTTTACATTGCATCATGTAGGAGGCTTTTATTTGTGAGACCATAGATTCACCCTAGTAAAAATTTGACTAATTTTAAGGAGATAAATATTTTTTTTAAATGAGAAAATGTAACTCTTAACCATCAAGTTTATATTGAAAATTATAATTTATTTGTTATATGTATGGTTGAGTTTATATTGAAAATTATAATTTATTTGTTATATGTTTTGAAGTTTATTTGGAATATTTTCCTGTTGAATTTGACCAGAATTCAACAAGGATTAGTTGGAATCACTTTGAGTTGTGAACTGTTCACAATCCACGCTGAATCTATAGATGCAATCAAAAACGTATTTTAAATGACAGAAAATCAAGATTTAACCAAAAATTATTTTATCTAATTTCAACTAAAAACATATAATAATTAAACAACACCCATTATAAATTATATAAAATTATTTTATTTTTTTAGGTCTATAAAAAACAATTTTGTTATTCAAATATAATTTGAATACAAAATTGGTTATGGGCTTCAATGATGATATTTTATTTTTGATGGATACATCATGTTCAATGGCATTTTGATCTCCAAGAGAGTGGAACAATTTTGGTTGAATTTCATTGGTCAAAGTTTTTTCTCTTTGATAATTTTAGCATTAAAGTGGTATAAGTTATGTTGCAAAGTCCTAACTTATAGTAGAAAATTGCATTTTCACAAGTGAAGATTTTAATATTAAAACACTTCTAGTGGCCTACTTTGAGTATTTAGATGTACAAAATGACATTCTCATATTTTCATGTTTTAATTGAAGTATATGGAACAATATGATTTAAGAAGTTTTAATGATGATTTTAGGAACATTTGTAACTTCTACTTTAGGTAGGCGTTAAAGTGTATAACTAGCTTTCAATTGAGTTTGAGAAGTGTGTCAAAGAAGTTTTCTCTCGTCAGGAAGGTGTATTGTCAAACTTTTGACTAAATCTCCTCTTGATTAATAGACTATGTTCTCGATATGTCGGCTCTTGTGTTGTCCCCTTCTTTTACATATAAATCTCTTTAATTGTGATGTACTTTAACCTCCTCATTACACAGAGAATTGTCTTTATGTTTGAATATTTACGAAATTGATTTCAATGATTGATTAATGGTGAAAAAAGAATCGCGTGTAAATGGTACTAAAAGTTTGGTTTTTGTGACATATTGATTGGTTAGATAAGATTTTAGGGAAGAAATAAGCATGCTTAAAATCTTAGTTGAGGAAGATGCTTTGGAAAAGAAAATAATAATGTTTGGAGATGTTGAGGAAGGGAAAGAGCAAGGTTTTAATTCCACATTGATGTTGACATTAAAGAGTTTGAAATTCTTGCATTAATTGGCAATTTGTTTTTTTCCCATCACCCTAATTTACATCAACTAAACCTTGCTTTTGATTCAAATTTTCCTCCTCACCCTAATATTTTATCAATTGAATGAAATTATTCAAAATTTTCTAGTACAAGGTGAAAATTCATTATTACAATTTAATCTACCCCCTTCACCTATCCAAATTGATGGCTAGCATCCTAAGTGTTAGTTTGGTAGCTCAGTGACAAATTCCAATCATGGGACTAGATTCCTCTTTTCGAGAGGACCAAATTTGACTTTTGAAGCACTTGATTTGGACAAGGGAAAGTGTATTTTTAAATTGAAGCCCACGTGTGCACAAAACAACAGGCCAACCCAAAAGAGAAATTGGACACCCTCGGATGGCTATAAATACAAGTCAAGTGGCCCTCATTTGGACATCATCATGATCATCCTTCTTTTCTTTGGTTTGGCTCGCACAAGTCTGAGGTGGTTCGTGGAGATTGGTTTGTTCAGGTCCAAAATTGCAGGATCTAAAGTTTGATCGTGAGATATAGTGTTTTGGTTTCCAGTCGCAGGGATGACACGAGCATTTTTCAATTGCAATCGCAAGCACACGGGCTTATGAGTGTGGTTGGAGGGTTTCAGCCGCACGTATGTACACTCTCTCTGTACGACTGGAAACTAAGAATTAATTTTTTAGTTTCCCGTAGTTGACCATAGAATTCAGCAGTTGACCACAGACAGTGACAGTGGACCACAAGCTTCTGAATCACAGTTTTGATTATTAGCATTGTTGGGTTCATCTCTTGGATGTTGATTAGTTGATTTTGCTAGATAGTTTTATGGTTGAAGATATGAATTATTGTACTCTCTCTTTATTGAATATTTTATGACAATCTAATAAGAAGAAGAATTTGAAAGGGTTTTCCCCTAGTGGGTTTTTCCCTGGTCTTCGACCAATCCTGGTGTCTCTTTGTGTAAATGTTTTTCTTCTATTGTTCCTTTGTGTTCCACTACATTGATGATGATAACGATTATTTCTGTATAATTGCATATGTTGTTGAATAATGTTGTAAAATTGAATAATGTTATGATGTCGTGGGGTGAATTTAATATGTAAATGAAGAAATGCAATTATCTAAAGCAAAGAAACCATTGATGGAAGCAAGTGAAGATGGAGGAGACCTAAAAGAATACTAGGGTTTGAAGGAAACCCTAGAAAATATGGCTATTATGGTTTGATGGATATTATGAGGTTAGGTTTGGAAGAAACCCTGGAGTATGACAAAGATTTAAGATATGCAATCTAGAAACCCTAGCATGATCAGTGTGTCAGATGTTCTAGCACTTGTGACAGTTTTGATGTAGCACTATATGAGATAGTCTCAATTAGGCATGGTTGCTGATTAAGTTGGTTGAAATGTAATGAAGGAAACAATGGTATATGGACAATGGAAAATCATGATTCTTGAAGGCTAATTCAAGAGGGAGATGATCACCTCTCATTAAAGATAAGTAGTTTTTATTGTTTATGTTACTTCTTTATGTCTTTACTTTTGTTTAGATTTATTGATTTGATCAATGATTATAATTCCTACATGTATATTTGAGTATTTGGATACTTCTAACCTCCTAATGAGATGTGATAAGTGGATCCTTCTTGAGGATCATCCGAGGTGCAAGAAAAGATAGTTAGTGTACGAAGAGAAGAGCTACAATTTCCCTTGACAAGTAAGTGATACAAAGTGCAAAGGTATTTGAATATTGTAAGGTATGTATAGTATATTATTTCAACTGCAATATTGGATGGAAAGGTAATCCATAAGGTATGATGGGAACATCACCTTCATGAATGACTCATATATGCATATGAAAGTAAGTTTGATTTTTGGCACATGTGATATATCGACACTCTTGATATTTGGAAAGTATTTTATATTTTAGACATGATGGATTTCCTAAAGAAGGCTAGATACATTGTTTTTTATATATTGTGACTTGATACTATTGTTAATGCTTGTGATAAGCATGGTAACCTTGATGATAAGAGTGTAACAATAAGGTTCATGCTCAGGATCTTCTTGTTGACCTTGGTTAGATAAGTAAATTTACAGTATGGAAAAATTTGATTTCATGACCTGATGATTGAGTAATATGATAAAGAAATTATGTAGTGATTATGATCCTTGAAGTATGTTGATAATTTTGTAATTTGCCTTAATTATATGACACTAACCCTCGATGAAAGTTTGTTGTCATATGTGATGATGAAGTAGCTAATGATAATATGTTATGACTATGATGCATATAGTTTCACTTCATGACTTGATAGTTTTGTTGATGCATGACAACATTATGATAGACAGGTTGATGAATTGAATGATGATGACTATAATGGCTTCCCATTTAGAGGGAGAAACTCTCCATGAGATCTCTACACCTACTATTGATTGCAGAAAATGAATAAAAGACACTTGACTGTTAAAGGAAGTATTTTCGGCATGAATAATCATTTTATGTTGTTAAAAAGGTTTTGGCAAGTTCTGATTGGAGTAAAGAAGTTTTCTCCTTGTCCAAACCTCAACAATTGGGAGAAAGGATTAAGAGTGTGGTTATAAGCCTCTCAAATGCATGGAAGAAAGCCTATGCATGCATTTGAGCCCGTTAATATGAGACCAAGAGCACGCCAGGAGTATGATATACCTACATACATGGAGCAGATGATGGAGAGTTCTGTGAGCAAGGAAGTTTGAATATTTGACTTACTATAGAGAATGTGAATGTATTGACTGAACTTATGTTTGTAGGGGACTGGAATTTTCATTTCAATATTTTATTTTGATTCGATCATTGAAAATAGTTGCAAGGTTTTGACAAGATTTGGCTTATTGGTTTAACATAGATGAGCAGTATTGGAATTTGACATGATGCTTAACAATTCATAAATATATTTTGTCTTATGGATTGATTGAAGTCACATTGATAATGAATTAAGGTTTTGATCAGATTTGGTTCTTGATAATGGTTATCTTCCTTGATGTGAAATAAAAATGATATACGGGCATAGTGAATTTTAGTGACTAATATTGGTATTCAATATTGATTATGTATTGGCATCATTGGCACTTGGCACATTGGTTGAAGTGTAAACAAATTAAGTATGCAGTGATCTCACAATGAATGGCTAAAACTTATATGACTTATCCTTGGTGTATGCATTTACATTTAGTAACAAAAAATATTCATATTATGATCATGAGGATGGCTTGATAAAGTTTGGCTGGATATTGCTTGATGACAGTTGCTAACAAAGCAAATAGATAAGGTTGTAACCTGGTGTTTGTGTGTGAGCTCTTCCTGTCACTTGGCCCGAAGAGTTTGTCAGTGATATTGGCATAAACTTTTATGGATTTGATATTAGTTTTTATTTGGCATTTAAGGCTTGATAAATAGACTTAGTTGATTTGATTGCACAATATTAATTTGTTTGAGGCTAAGCATATTGGTTTGGTCAGTATTATGATTGCAAAAAGCATTGTATGGTTTGAAGCAAGCTTTTTGACCTTGGCATGTCCACATTGAAAATTACCTAATGAAGCCTAGAGGATGTGTCGATTCGAACCTCTACTTCAAAAGTAGTCCAAGGTATGATTTTGATTTTGGTTTTTTATATGTTGATGATCTACTCCTGACGAGTAATGAGCCTATGATGATCAAAGTAAGAGGGATTTGGCCTCTGAAGTTTGAAATGAAGAATATTGGCGTGATGAATTACTTTCTAGAATTTTGTAAAATTATTTGGCATGATGGAATGAAAATCCTTGAATAACCCGGTGGAACTGAATTTCAAGAAGTTATGAAAAAATATTATGGAACTTGAATAGGCAACCAACAATTGATTGAGGCATTGATGTTTCGTGTCGACACCCATCTGGATATATGTTTTGCATAGAAAAACCTGAATCAATTCATGATTGAGTTGCTTCATATTCATTGGGTAGCCAACAAGCACTTTTTGAGATATTTGCATGGGATTATCATTCTTGGTCTAAGATACAATACAAGAGATGTATGATTGCATGAATGCACTAATGTTGACTAGGATGGAAAGAATTATTGAGAGAAAGAGCACATATGGGTGTTGCTTTAGCTTGGGATCAACCATGACATTTTGATGAGAAGGAAATAGAAGTCTATAGATTTAAGCACAACTGAGGTTGAGTACATTGTTGCTAGCATAGATAGTTGTGGGGAATTTTGGCTGAGGAGTGTTACAGGGAAAAGTGTCTATTTAGAACTGCTCTATCCCACTAAGGTGTGACAGCTGCCTTAGAAACAAACAGAGAAAACTACTTTTGTATTTCCTTTATGAACTATAGATAGAGAGGAATAGAAAGAACCAACCTGTGTCTTGCGCTAATCCTTTGATCCAATCCCTCTCTTCTTTGACAGTATCCAGCTACCTGCTCCCTTACTTGCCCAGCTTCACCAAGTACCTGTAAGATCACAGAAGAAGAACACTATACAAAGACATGGATCTATATTCATAAACAACTTAGGATCAGATTTAAGTTAACCATACAAATGTAACAAGCATCAATGATACAAAAGCATGGAGGAAAAACTCAAATAGTTTTTATTGATAAACAAGAAAAGGTCCAGGAGGAGTTATAACCGGTGGTTCCTGACCCAGCATCAACCTCCCAGCAAAGAAGCCCCTCTTCACCTCAAACAAAGCATAGATCACCCAATACTCTGATGTTTGTCTCAAAAAACCAACAACAATTCCTTACAATATGCAAAATTCCAGCCTCTGGATCTCTGAGATGAGGGATCCATATATAGATATGTGTAAGGAGGATGAGTCAGCTTGTGATTTGATTAGTGTCTTCTCTCTGTCAGTTCTTGCTTCCACTTGGAGACTGAAGGCCTCTTACTCATCCTTGGTCGAATTCAGTGAGGCAAGTGTCATAGGAGAAGATTCTGGAAGCTTCCATTGTCTCTCCACCTCGCGGAATGACACCGCCATTTGTCATTTCTCGCCCATCACACCCCACAGAAGGGAATTTTGAAATGCAACGCACCCTCACAGTGTATTTAGGTGCAATGCAACGCACCTAGCCAGTGGAGTAGTTGAAATGATCCTGTTTTGACTTATTCTGAGCAGTTTCTGGTGGAGAACTTCTGGAAGAAGCTGTAATCTGTTGACCTTGTTCCTTTAGGGGTTAGAACAACAATTTTAGGGACTTAGGAGCCCTTGGTTTATGGACATTTCATGCTTGGAGTTGTAAGGCATAAAAATGTCTATAACAGCTGCCCCCTAAAGTATGAGACCGTTAACCTTTTGGTGTCTGGTGAAATGCTTTATTATGAGGATCCGAAGTTCTTTCAATGCTGGGAGGAGACCTGTAATAAGATACAATACAATACATTATTTTCATACTGTTTTCATGATCTAGCTGAGGCGGGCATTCCCATGCTCAGCTTTATAAATTCATTTTCATGTACATAGGACAGACAATCGTCTGAGGGTAGACTGATGATTCTGATAGAGCCATCATCCTTTTGGTAGGATGATTATCTGTGCCGCAATGCTATACATTTGATGTCTTTATTTCCCTGAATATATATCGCAGCCCGGATGGATGAAACTAGATCCGGGGTCTTCAATCTCGTCCGATCTTTACTCGAAGTACAAGTCGATCCATGTGAGAAATGTTTTGAAGTCGAACATGGAAAGACATCGCTTGATTACCAGTCAATGATGTAAACTGTTAACAAGCGCGAGAGGAATCACCGATAATGATAATGATCCTCAAGGTACTGCAGTACAACCCACGTGGTGTGAATAAAGGACTTGGCGTCGAACACCACGCAAATTCTTTCGGTCGAAGGTCATTGATGTAAACCTGTCGCCGGAAGTGAGAAACTTGCCCTTGAGGCATGCAAGCTTCAAAGTACTGAATGGGGTGTTCCTAGATCAACTTCTTGGATAATGAGCTGATGTCGACAAGAAGTGATCTGTCACAGGAGGGCCTTAATGAATCCCACATCAATGACACGGAACGGAGAAAATGATTTTGATGGAGGTGAAAACGATCTGATGATATAATGTTCAGGGTGGCAGTCATGAAGGAATGGAGTATAATGTATGGTAGTGGGTGGGACACAGGTGACTTCTCTGGATGACTTCTCTTGAACATATTGGCGACACTGATGTGATGGATTGGTAGCATTAACCCCAAATGTGGATGGTGTGGCGTGACCATGGCGATGTGACCAGTGAATGAAACAACCCAACCCGACTCGGACACGGAGTGGAAGTGTCATGTTCAAGAGCGACTTGCTACCAGTAAAGATTCTTTGAGTTTTCTTCCCAATTTTTCCTTAGTCATTGCTGACCAGTACCTCTTTATTTTTGTCAAGCTTGAGGAGGATAACATATGCTTGTTCTATAATTTGCCCTTCGGGCAAACCCATCGCTATGTTTTAACGAGCCTAGCGATAGTGAAACTCGTTCTCGTCTAAAGACAAGTTTATCGCTATTAATCTTTTTAACGAGTTTAACGACAAAGATAACTCGGTCCTTTTCATTTTTAGAGAGTCTGAAAAGGCACATAAAGGTAACTCCAAAATTCCTTTTTCGTCATCTAATCCCTTAAGTCCGAAAAAGTATAAAACAATACAGAAGGGATGAATTTTCGATAGTTTTAGCGAGCCGAACAAAACAAGCACTCGATCTTTTTGTGTAATAATCCCTCAGGTCCAAAAAGATTAAAATCTAGATGAGGGATAGCACTTCCTGTCCCTTTAACGAGCTGGAAGGCCAAGGACTCGGCAATCTTTTCATATTTTACGAGTCAGTTTAAAAGAGCTTAAAGAAGACTCGTCTTTTGAGGAACGAGTGATAAAACGGGTAGCAGTTGATTCCAGGTAAGGTTTGGAATTTTCCAATCATGGCAGTGTCACAAGGATGGCTAGTGAAATCACTCTTCGCAGCTGTTCCTCAAAATGGGTAAACAATCAAATGGAGGTGAATGATCGGCCAATGAAAAAGTGGAGGTGACGATGCAAACACGACCAAGGCTTTAATGGCTGAAGTACTACATTCACGGTGGTTATTTACCAGGGAATAGTTCATTTTTTAATGAGCTTAAACGCGGGTGGAAACATTTGCTCATGTCTTATGTTTATTTTTTAACGAGCTTTAACTATGTGCTAAAACTGCTCGATTAATCCAGTCGTATGATAAGAATGTCTCATATAAAAACGGAAACTTTTAGAGTTTTGCCCCACATCCTTTCTTTATGCAAGTTAGGAAACGACCAATCCAAAAAACAGATAAATGATCACTCTTTGCTTGCACTCCAAAAGGTTTGCATGCCCCCAGGTATAAAATAGAGTTTCAAGGTTACCCCTACTTCTTTCCGCTAAAACATTTGTTTTACCAAGAGAGGCCTACCTCTTACAGGCTACCCAAAGATTGTTCTATTCACAGCGCAAACAAAACACTTCTTTGGCAATGTCTACCGAGATAAACAAAGGTGAGTGGCAGCGCTCGCCAACTCGCATAACTTTGACAAGAGAATCTTGTTCTAGAATAACCCCCTCTTCCAATCACGGACGGGGGTACAGACTAGTCATATTCTCCCGCGGAAACCTACCCTATACCCGAAGTTTTCCTGCCGAAGCAGACCAGGGTGCATGCCCCCTGGGATTCAGTCATATCCCTCTGAATTACTCGCGCTCATAGGGAGGACGGACTAGAGATTGAGACATTTCTTGCGTGAAAAGACCATTTAGGGATGGTATGTGACTATTTGCTCTGTATGATCTAGGGAATGAAAGCTGGTCCACGAGCTTGACCACTCTTCCTTCGTGCGGAAAACACATTACTCTAAAGAGTGAGGAGACAATTGCTCCCATGCAATAAATATAGTCTCGTCCAAGGAGTAGATTTTAATCCACGGGTCCTTGAACTACCATCACGTTCATGTGAACGGTTTTCCCTCTCAATGTTATGGGCACATTGGGAAGTATCCCTAACGGTCGACTAGTTCCTTTATCAAAGCCTGTTAGATTTCTCATCTCAGGCAAAAGCGATGGCGAACCAAGCGCTTTCCAAGCAGTTGAGGAAAGGATACTCACAGAAGCCCCTTCATCTATGATGGTACCAGCCATAACCATTCTATATATTTGAACAATAATTCGGAATGGTACACTAGCTGGTAAACAGGGTCTGCCTAGTTGATTCCAGTCAAAGGAGACAACTAGGTTGCTTGGAGGTGGGACCGAATAAACGGCCGGGTACGACTCTGACGAACTTCCTTCCTGCGGTAAAGGAACGGGTAAATTGCCCCCATGTTCGTTGGAGTCTGTGCTTATGAAAAGAATTTGGACGGTGTCATCCTTGTTCTCTTCAGTGATTGTATCATTTGAAGATGGAACCTATGAAGGCAAGACCGGGTCAACTGCCGCCTCGACCTTTTGACTTTCGTCTGGTGTGGATTCAGATGGTTCATCTTCAATGACAGATGCTTCGGCCGACCACCTGAGTGGGTCAGCCGGATTTTCGACTAGTGACGGACTCGGCAAGAGTTTTTTATATCCAGGAGGAAGTCGTAACTGTGAAACCGGACGATCATCCAAAACTCTTTTAGCTTCGTCTAAGAAGGGACAACGGTGAATGGCATGATCGCCCTCACACAGTTTACAAGGAAATCTATATTTTCCTTTTTGTCCTGGGGCTTTACTTTCACTAGTCGACGGTGTGTTTTCAACATGATCATCAGAGGTTGACGACACCGGGTTGTGCAAACGAGGAGACCAGTCCCTTAAGATCCGAGGGATGCAAGGACAATCTCTGTGAAGGTGGTCTCCCTTGCAAATGACACATGGTGATTTAGGCCTGGTCGGTGCAGTGTGTGGATTTTCGTTAGACGACACTCGTTTGCCCCCATTCGCTTTTGACTCCTTCTTCTTCTTCTCTTTCTTCTCCTTAGGAACTTGACTTTTGGCTTTACCAGCCCCATCAAGTGAAGAGGAAGGAGGAGAGGAAGAATTAGAGGAAGTAGAAGGTTGGTGGGCTACTCTGGATTCGTCTAATTGCTGATTCAATTGTTCAGGAATAGTGGTGTTCTGAACGATAGAGGTCGAGAAGAGCCATACAGGCAAACCAATTGTCAGTCCTGGAAGCGACAATGTGGCCATATGGGGTGCACCAACATCTCCCCAAGAGGAGAAGGGACTAGGATTTCCTCCAAGGGGAATTCCTTGGTTGGTAGACTCCATTTTCTCAACCCAAGATCAATGTAGGAAAGGGTAGAATATTCCGTTTAAAATAAATTTTAGACGCTTTGACACAACTTGTTTTTTCAGTTTTTAAGAGTCGAGAAAAAACAAAAGATGACTCTAGTCTCCTTCGATTTTTAATGAGCCTGAAGTGACAAGTGCTAAGATGGACCTTTTCCGTTAAGGAGTCTGAAAAGGAACGAAAGGGACTACTTTGGAGATCTAGGTAGAGGGAGTACCAAACCAATCTCAAAACTGCAGAATACTTTTTACGGTACGGCAGTCAATCTTCCCGAATGCTGTGTTCAGTGCATTGCGATCGATAGGGCGGTAGACACGACTTCCTAAGGATAAAGGATTTAAGCCTATAGGGGTCTCCCAAAATATACTCGACGGTACGTGGGAGCACAAGTCCGTACTGGCACTTATCGTCTCAAAGTGGAGGAATCACCCAACCATCAATGAGGACAACAGTTACCAGGATTTACGACGCCGAAATACGTCTCTAGCCTAGACCTCTAAATGTTTTGCGTTAAGTTCCAAAGCGTTGTTAGATTCATTGAATTTATTTTAAGTTGATCTTGCTTATGAAGTTTGCCTTTTGGGTTCACCACGAGATGTAGATGTAATTCCTAAAATGCAATCTAAAGATGATAAACAAACTTTTATCTCTTTTGTGCAATGAAAATCCTAGCTACTAGAGGAAAAGAAAGACACAATCTTTTCACAAAGAGCAAAGAGCACACTGTAAATGCACTTTCCTAAATCAAGCCAAACAGACTGTCAATATGCAAATGCACATGCATGTATTTGTTTTCGACTTTCTTAGTATTGATGCTAAAAAGAAAGTTGATGTACAAATCTGAATTTTTTCAAGCGACAAATATAAACAAGCTCTTTTTCGAAATCAAAAACAGAGATGATTACGACACCTTGCGATTTTGAAATGAACACTTGTTCTTGACACTAGAAAATCACAAATTCAAACCAAAGAAATAGTAACAGTATAATCGACCATCAACAACAATCAAACTTTCTCCTATGATCGAAATCGACACTTGCGACAGATCCAAATCAAAGGACGACAGTACGACTATTCTACTTTTGCAATGGAAAACTGTAAACGACTCAACAAACACACAAAAACATCTACAGTTCTTTTGTACAAAGGAGGTGGAATAACAACAAGGAAAAGGGGTTCTAAACAGACATATACTGATCACAGGCAGCAAAATTCAGAGACAGAACTGGAAAGAATGAAGCACAAGAACCACAGCTGCACAGGGTTAGTCTGATCAGCGCACCTGTAACACAGAGAAACTGAAATGCAGCGCAGGTTGCCCTTTTGGGAAGTGCGCTGAAATTCAAGATCTCTTAATAGTACCTACACTGGGCCAGAAACGAGAATCTGTCCGGGTTCCGGGTCACAGTTTGCAGTTCAGTCTTTGGTTTTTGGCCGAGTAAAAGTAATCAGTAATGCACAATCAGGGGTAGATCTAAGGAGGATCTAAGAGCTATCACAAGGGCAATCAGATAGTTTGTGAATCAGCTGTTCAAATCATAAACATATCCACTGAATGGATTGAAGCAGCAGATGTCTACTTTGCATTTGTTATGGCAAATGCAGTTCGAATGCTACTTATAAGTTTATGAAACAAACAACAAAGAGATACACAAACAAACTAATTAGACACTCCCCAGCGGAGTCGCAATTTTGTTACAGGGAAAAGTGTCTATTTAGAACTGCTCTATCCCACTAAGGTGTGACAGCTGCCTTAGAAACAAAAAGAGAAAACTACTTTTGTATTTCCTTTATGAACTATAGATAGAGAGGAATAGAAAGAACCAACCTGTATCTTGCGCTAATCCTTTGATCTAATCCCTCTCTTCTTTGACAGTCTCCAGCTACCTGCTCCCTTACTTGCCCAGCTTCACCAAGTACCTGTAAGATCACATAAGAAGAACACTATACAAAGACATGGATCTATATTCATAAACAACTTAGGATCATATTTAAGTTAACCATACAAATGTAACAAGCATCAATGATACAAAAGCATGGAGGAAAAACTCAAATAGGTTTTATTGATAAACAAGAAAAGGTCCAGTAGGAGTTACAACCGGTGGTTCTTGACCCAGCATCAAACTCCCAGCAAAGAAGCCCCTCTTCACCTCAAACAAAGCATAGATCACACAATACTCTGATGTTTGTCTCAAAAAACCAACAACAATTCCTTACAATATGCAAAATTCCAGCCTCTAGATCTCTGAGATGAGGGATCCATATATAGATATGTGTAAGGAGGATGAGTCAGCTTGTGATTTGATTAGTGTCTTCTCTTTGTTAGTTCTTGCTTCCACTTGGAGACTGAAGGCCTCTTACTCATCCTTGGTCAAATTCATTGAGGCAAGTGTCATAGGAGAAGATTATGGAAGCTTCCATTGTCTCTCCACCTCGCGGAATGACACTGCCATTTGTCATTTCTTGCCCATTGCACCCGACAGAAGGGACTTTTGAAATGCAACGCACCCTCACAATGTATTTAGGTGCAATGCAACGCACCTAGCCAGTGGAGCAGCTGAAATGATCCTGTTTTGACTTATTCTGAGCAGTTTCTGGTGGAGAACTTCTGGGAGAAGCTGTAATCTGTTGACCTTGTTCCTTTAGGGGTTAGAACAACACTTTTAGGGACTTAGGAGCCCTTGGTTTATGGACATTTCATTCTTGGAGTTGTAAGGCACAAAAATGTCTATAACAAGGAGGATCTTTAAAGGGTTGTTTGAGCAGGTTTTGGATATAATAATGATACATTGAGACAATAAAGAATGGGATTTGATTGGTAGAAAACCTTGTATGTTGTTGGGACTCAAATATCTCCTTGTGTTGAGACAATGTTGTTGTATGAGACAAGCTTAGGCTTGTGATTGTTGCCTCCTTGAGAGGGAGGATGAATAAGGTATCCTTTTGTGACATGAATTTATTCTAACATAATATTTGATGTAATTTCTTGCATGAATAGGAAAATATAGGACTGTTTCTCTTGATAATGTATGAGACAATGTGATTGATCTATTAAGTGAGCTATTTAAACAAGTACTAGATATGAGCACATTGATATGTTTTCAGTCTATAGAGAGCAGGACTGATTGAGGACACTGAGCCAACTCTTCCACCATATCTAAGCTCTTAGGGTCAGTAATTGATATGCAGGTCTCCTAGGGTTGAGAGATCTCTAGACAATAGGTATCACCCTTATTTTTCACCTACAGGGTGGAAGATGTTTCTCCCCTATCTTGGTCTATGCAGAGTATACCCCAGTTGGCATCTATATTTCCCACCCATCTGGCCAATGGGTGTTGGTTGCTTGAGTTAGGCATAATCCTTACTATTTATGGTTAGTTGAATCTTGCTCAAGCCAGAGATGCAGGTGTTCTAACACATGAATCCTTAGGGTCATTGCAAGGAATATCAACATGCAATACAATGGTTATGATCCTTACCTTATATGGTAAGTGGTATCCTGCCTATTACTCGATGAGATGACTTGGGGTAAGAGTGTCCCATGGGACCTTCCCCACTTTCATGGACATGAGGTGAGAGTGTCCCATAGGACCTTCTGCATTTTCATTGGATTCTAGGTTGAGATGTCCTCCTCAATATGGTTCTAGGTTGAGCAGGGCTCCCTGATGATAAGCTCTATGATGTTTCCTGAGTAATAGCATTAGGCTTCTGTAACAACCCCTGGTTGATTTTCTATGTAAATAAAATAAGACCAAGGTCACGGGACATGTATTCCAAGTTAAATGTTGGGAAAAACATAGGGATGGGTATCACTGGTGATTAATTAATGGCTACGAAAAATTGGCAAAGGCAAAGAGGCAATAATTGGATTTTTTTTAATGAAATAAAAGAAAATAGGAGAAAAGGAAGGTGAATGATAACAAATTTGCATGAGAGGGAAATTAAAGGAAAAATGAAGGAAAATGAAGAAAATAGAGGCCTCAATGATAAAAATGCTTCTAAAGGTCAGTTCATAGCTTTTGTTAGTTGAGCCTTTAGTCAGTTCAATTTTGGAGCTCTCTCTATATTATCTCATACTCTTGCACACTTAGAGAATTCTAGGAGCATGCTTGGAGCATTCTAGTTTCACTGGGATTTTGAGAAAGAAGGCAAAGGAAAGTAGGAAAGCATAAGGGAACAGGTGGATCGACAACTACAATTCAATTTCCTTGCAAGTAACAGATTGCATGTGTGATTTCCTTTCTAATTTCTAGATGCATGGTATATGCATGTGGTTTTCTGGTTATGGGTTGTCATTGGCATGGATATTTTCCTAGATTAATAGTGGCCTTAGCCTTGCCTTGTCATTTCCCGGATAACCATGGTGTTGTGGGTTTGAACAAACACTCTGGAAGCCTTATAATAGCTTGGGTTGAGTTACTAGTCCTAGATCATAGGCTGGGACAAACACTCTGGAGCCCTTGGTGGGTTGAGTTACTAGTCCTTGGAGCCAAGTTGGACAACTTCTCTAGAACCCTGGAAGATTGTGGGCTGAGTTACTAGTTCCTGGAGCCCTAGATAGCTTGGGTAGAGACTGATCTTGTTGGTGTTAGTGATGTATGGTCATGAGGTGGAATCACTGAATGACGGTTGAGGTGGTTTGGCCTCTAGAAGCTTTGTTTGGTTGTGTCTTGATTTATTCCATGAGATCCCACATTCATGCTTGGAATATGGCGCAGGGGTGATAGGTTGAAAGAGAGATTTGGTTTAGCCCAATCTATAGTTGGGTGGTACGTAGAAGTCCCTGACTTGGTTTGTCTATTCATATGTTAAATTGAGACATTTCCTTATTGTGATCTATGAGCACTTGTATCAATTACATTGGTGATATTATGGCTAGGTTGTCATGGTTTATATGTTAGTTATTTTATGGTTATATGTTGTTTATATGATGTGTATCTTTTATGGCTCTTGCCATGAATTTTTTAGCTATTAATTGGTTGATAAATGTATGTACTAATAAGTGTTTTTGTAGCTATGTGGAGAGGGTATAGAGCCTTCTTGGGGATTCTCATATGAATCTCATATTTTTATGATCAGATATGCATTAATGACCTGTAGCTTACATCTTTTCCATGTGTTTGACAAAATGTTTGTTATGTTCTAGGAAGTTTAGGCCAAGTTCTACATTCAAGTTTGAATGTTTAGCCTTGTTGCCAAGTCATTTATGATTTTGAGAAATCTCAGGAAATTTTATGCAGTGGTATGGAGGCTTACCCTGAATTATGGCTTAGATATCGAGATCGCACACTCTGAACTTGACATTTTGGGTCACAACCGCACTCAGGAAGTGTTGTGTGTGTGGTTGGAGGCCTTCAACCACACCTAGGCCTTGTCATGCATGCAGTTCGAGGTTAAGTTGTAAAACTAGCCCGAACTTATGGTTGGTCATGTGGGGTGGTCCTTTGGCCCTTGAGTGCCATGTAACCCTTAGGAATGTTATGAGTTATCACTTGATAGTCAGTTGTAGGCCCCACTTCCTTAACTGGATCTAGGAGGTTGGGTCATGTCATAGTAACTCTTTGTCTCATATTTACCTTGGCAAGCCAATGAAATTGGGTCGATGTGGGGTGGCATGTTATAGGGTGGTATTAGAGTGGGTTTCCTTTCTATTTGGGTGATATTTGATACTGTAGGGTGTTATAAGTGCTTCCGAGTTCAAACACTGAGATTGGATGGGTGGAATGCGTTTGTCATATATGAATTCTAGTGTCGACTTGTTTTTTATGCATGCATGATGATGGTCATTATTGTAGTCTTGTGTCACCATGATGTTGATGTTGAGACGATTGATATGTTGATTTCATTACATATACATATGTTGTGCTAATCTAGATTAACTGTGCAGACGTGATAACCTCCCTTGAAATTCACTAAGGTATGTTGGATTGTGTTTATATTTGGTTATATGAAATCGTATGTTTGCCGGAAGAAGAAGATCAAGATGACTAGGAGAATGGTGGACTATAGTTCATGTGCTTCTCCCTACAGATCATATGAACAACATGGTGATGAGTGCTCCCCTAACGTAGCAAATATATGGAGAATTTTGAAGGAAAAGAACAAAATTTGTAAGGCGGATAATGACAGGATCATTCATTCACAGGAAATACTTTCCAGGGCACAGGAAAATAAAGAAGAGGTCAATGTGTTTATCCTTTAGAGTTTATCAGATTTGTAGAGACATGGACTGCTTAGGATTAGTCATGGAAAAGAGGAAAGGACCAATGCGGCATATGGAAGTAAGTCTTAATCAGGATACATGTTTGACATGGATGACACAGTCAGAGATGGTAGGTTCTTAGATACACCTCACAGGAGGGGTGATGACCATGGGTTCTATCCTAGTTTTGGTTTAGATAGACATCGTTTTCATCATCATCACCATTTGTGTAGAGGAGTGAAAAGAAGTACTTGCCATAGGATTCCACGAAATCAAAGCCTCCTACATTTGATGGAGAAATGAAGAAGTCACAAGATATAGAAGCCTAGTTGCTTGGGATGAATAAGTTTTTTTTAAGGTTGCATCATTATTTAAAAAATACGAAAGGCAGGATAGCTACTTTAGGTCTTAAAGGAAAAGCATACATTTGGTGGGAAGATGTGAAGAATGTCAGAGGCATTCAAGAAGAGGAGCTAACTTGGAGTGAGTTTGAGAGAATTTTAAGGAAGAAGTATCTATCTGAAAGATACTATGATGATAGGGCCAAGGAGTTCTATGAGTTGAAGATGGGATCTATGATCAATGAGGAGTATAATAGAAGATTCCTAGAGTTGTTGAGATAGGTGCCTTATATTAAGGAGGAGAAAGCAAAGATTCAAATATTCATCAATGGATGTCGGTATCGTTCAAAGATAGGATTGAGTTTGATGAGCCTAGATCGTCGGAGGAAGCCATCAGAAAGTTGAAGCACTGTTATGAGCAATCGAAGTGAAATACTGAGTCTAAGTAGGATTGGAAAGGTAACGAGAAGAATAAAGGAAAGTGGGCTAAAAAGAGAGGAAAAACTTAGAATGTAGATGACAAGGAGAATGTAGTGTTGCACAAGAAGTTCAATGCAGCTGACAAAGGATAGGGATTTTAGTTTGAGGAGCTAAACAAGAGTGATGGTAGAAAGCCTTTGTAGTGTTGGACTTGTGCAAGGATCATTGCAGGAGAGATTTTACACAACATCAGGGTCAAAGATCTCAGATTTACAGTGCTCAAGAGGCACAACTAGTTGGGGATGTTGGACAGAGTATTCCTTAGATTTATGCAGCATTGAATAATAAGCAAGTTGATCATCAAACATCTATTATCGAGATATAAGGTAATCTTTGTGATCAAGTTGTTTCTATTTTAATTGACCCTAGATATAACTATATTTATATCAGTCCTAATATGGTGGATAAAAGTTTCATGAATAAAGAAGTGCATGCAAAAACTTTGTTAGTGCATTTGGCTGCAAGTACTAAGAAAAGAGTTCATCATTGAGTAAGATCTTGTCCATTTGAGTTGAATGGTATGTCTACATTAGCACGTCTAAATGCGCTTATGTTGGGATCATATAGTATGTTTTTGGGTATGGATTGGTTGTACATTCATAGGACTAAGATAGATTGCTATGATAAGGATATTGACTATTTGAATGATGAAGAAGAGAAGAGAATATTGCAAACTAAGAAAAATCCTACATCAATGAGAATGGTTACAACTATGCAGAAAAAGCGTGCAGTAGTAGGAAACGATGTGTATTGTTTGCAGTTCATATTTCTAGTGACAAAGGAAAGGATGTTGAGGATGTTGAAGTCTTGAAGAGGTATCCAGTTTTGCAACAATTTTAGGATGTTTTTCCAACAGATATTTTAGAGTTACCGCCCCATAGAGAAGTCGAATTTTCTATTGATTTTATGTCGGGATCAACACAAGCATCGAAGGCACCGTAGTGGATGAGAACTCTAGAGTTAGTGGAACTAAAGTTGGACCTAAAGGAAATGCTTAATAAGGGATACATTAGGCCAAGTGTATCACCTTGAGGTGCACCAATATTGATTGTGAAGAAGAAGGATGGTACTCTCAGGTTGTGTATTGATTACAGGAAGTTGAACAAGGTGACAATCAATAACAGGTACCCTTTGTCATGGATTGATGACTTGTTTGATTAGTTGAAGGGAGTAGTAGTTTTCTTGAAGTTTGACTTGAGATTAGGATACCATCAAGTATGCATCAAAGAAGAGGACATCTACAAAACCGCATTCTGGACCAGGTATGGGAATTGTGAGTTTGTTGTGGTTCCTTTTGGTTTTACTAATGTTCCAGCTAATTTCATGTGTTTCATGAATAATGTGTTGTGTCCTTATCTAGAAAAGTTTGTGATAGTATTCATTAATGATATATTGATATACTCTAAGAATGAGGAAGAGAATGAGGAACATCTAGAAACAATATTAAAATTGTTGAGAGAGCATCAATTGTATGCCAAGCTTAGTAAGTGCAGTTTCTTTCAGACCAAAGTTCATTACTTGGGACATATTCTTTCCAAGCAAGGTATAGCACTAGACCCAGAAAAGATCAGAACTATCATGGAAAGGGAAACTCCTAGGAATGTGGATGAGAATTGTTGATTTGAGGCTTCTGCGATCTGTATTTTGTGTTGTGTTATCTTCCAGAGTCATCGCATTCATGTTTTTTCGGAATCAACGTTTCGAACCAACCTCTGTGGTTCATCATCAAGATTAGATCCATGAATGAATAAGTCAGAACTCAATAGGCTTAATAAATAAAGGTTAGGGTTGGGAAGGGAAAACAACCGACAGGTTTGATGATGCATAATAATAAATTAGTTTATAATTATCATTAAACATTAGATATTAATTATTACACATTTTAATCATTCCATTATAATTAAAAATAATGACAATTTTCGTACAACTTATTGTATTTAAATCACTAACATTCATTTTAATCATATAATTAATAATAAAAATTAATTAACTATAGAAAAATTATTAGAATTTTTTTAAATCACTAATAGATATTGGGGTATTAATTAACATTTACTTTAAAAAAAAATTAATAATCTTTAAAGGAAAATGCATATTAAATTAAAACTAAAAACTAATATCATTTACAAATTAAAACATAAATATAAATAAATTATAACATGAATTATATCATCATCAAACCTGTCACTTGTTTTCCCTTCTCAACCCTAACCTTTATTTATTAACCCTATTGAGTTCTGACTTATTCATTCATGGATCTAATCCTGATGATGAACCACATAGGTTGGTTCAAAACATCGATTCTGAAAAAACATGAATGCAATGACTCCGGAAGATAACACCACACAAAATGTGGATAAGGTTATATAATTTATGGGACTAGCAGGTTATTACAGGAGGTTCATGAGGAACTTCTCATGAATTTTCTATCATATTACATCTTTGCAGAGGAAAGGAAATAAATTTGAATGGATAGAGGAATGTGTAGCTAGTTTTGAGTAGTTGAAACATTTGTTTACAAATTATTCAGACTTGAAGATTGCAGATTCTGACAAAGAATTCATGGTACGTATATATGCTTGCAAGAGAGGAATTGGCAGATTTGTGATGCATGAAGGACAGGTAGTATCCTATGAGTCGAGGAAATTGAATGAGCATGAGTAGAACTATGTGAATCATGATCTTGAATTAGCAATTCTTATTCATGCATTGAATATGTGGAGACGCTATCTTCTTGGCATGAGGTTTATTTTGATGAGTGGTAAGATTGGATTGAGATACTTGTTTGACCAACCTAATCTTAATGCCAGGAAATTTAGGTGGTTGGCCACACTCATTGAGTTTTATTTCAAGATAAGGTACATTAAGGGTAAAGGGAAAAGGGTTGTAGATGTTATTAGCAGAAGAGTGAAGGCGAATCATATTGCAGCAGTGAGTTCTTATGGCATAGACTTGCAAGAGCATATATTATAGGCAGGATAGTAGGATGACATGTACTAACAACTTAAGCATAGGTTACAACAGCAGGGTACAAGTGAACAAGATATGGATTATCATCTCACAGAAAATGGTTTGTTGAGATTTAGGGATAGGATCTATGTGTCATACAACAAAGAGATCAATAAGCTTATCTTGAAGGAATTTCATGTCAAGCCTTATTCAGGTCACCCGGGATATTAGAAGACATTTACAAAAATTAAGTAATTCTATCACTAGCCGAAATTGAAGAAATAGGTGGTTGAGTATGTTGTGAAATGTTTGGATTGTCAGTAGGTAAAATCAGAGTGTAAGTATCCAGGTGGTTTATTGCAGCCGATTCTGATTCCATAGTGGAAATGGGAGGTCATTTCCATGGACTTCATTATAGGTTTTCCGAGGACATTGAAGCAGCATGATTCTACTATGGTTTTGGTTGACAGGTTGACCAAGATAGCTCATTTCGTCACACTACGAATTCAAATAGTGGCTTAACTCATATTTTCATTAGGGAGATAGTGGGGTTGCACAGTATTCCTAAAAATATTGTATCAGACAGAGATGCCAACTTCACTTCCAGGTTTTGGAAGGAGTTGTTTGTAGGTTTGGGGACAGAGTTGGCTTTCAGTACAACTTACAATTTGCAAACAAATGGATAGACAAAGAGAGTTAACAAGATCCTTGAGTTCATATTGAGGATGTATGTCATGCATCAACAACGGAAGTGGGAATAGTATCTTCCACTGGTAGATTTTTCTTATAAAAACAGGTATTAGGAGTCCTTGAAGAGGAGTCTATTTGAGGCACTTTATGGATGAATTTGTAATACTCCTATTAGTTGGAGTGATCCAGTGAACAAGGTATTGATTGGACCAGATATGTTGGCAGAGATGGAACATGAAATGAAGGTTATCAAAAGAAATTTGAAGGAAGCATAGGATAGACATAAGAGCTATGCAAATCAACACTAGATATTTAAGGAGGTTTAGGTTGGGGAGCATGTGTACTTGTGTGTCAAACCCAAGAAGATCTCCTTGAGGATTGGATCATGTGCCATTCTAGAACCTAGGTATTGTGGGCCTTTCGAGATCCTTAAGGGGATTGGACTAGTGGCCTACTGACTTGCATTGCATCCGATATTGAAATTCCATGACTTTTTCCATGTTTCATTGCTTAAAAGATACATGAAGGATGTTGGTCATGTGATTGACTATTTTGTTGAGCGAATGATTCCGATATATGTGTTTGATGTTGTTTTTTGGTTATGTCTATATACATATATGCACATGTATGTAAATACCGCATTGAGCTATGTTATAAAGCTCCAATAAGCAGTATTGTGTTCATGTTATGATGCGCATGGTCTCAGCAGAATGATATGATGTAAATTTTGCATCTAGTTGTGTTATAAATCTCCATGGGAATCACGTGCTTTGTTGGTTTCTAGGTGTCATTGAACGTCGAGGACGATGTTCCCCCAAGGGGGAGGGCTTTGTAACAACCTTTGGTTGACTTTCTATATAAATAAAATATAACCAAGGTCATGGGACACGTATTCCAAGATGAATGTTGGGAAAAACATAGTGATGGGTATCATTGGTGATTAATTAATGGCTATGGAGAGTTGGAAAATGCATTGGCAAAGGCAAAGAGACAATAATTGGCATTTTATTTATGAAATAAAGAAAAACAAGAAAAAAGGAAGGTGAAAGGACATACATTTGCATGAGAGGAAAATGAAGAAAATAGAGGCCTCAATGACAAAAAGGCTTATGAAGATCAGTTCACAGCTTTTGTCAATTGAGCCTTTAATCAATTTAGTTTTGGAGCTCTCTCTCTTTTCTCTCATACTCTTGCACACTTATAGAATTATGGAAGCATGCTTGGAGAATTCTATTTTTACTAGAATTTGGAGAAAGATATCAAAGGAAAGATCATCAACTACAGTTGGATTGCTTTGCAGGTAACATGTTGCATGTGTTTTTTTCTTGTTGATTTCTAGATTCATGATATATGCATGTGGTTTTCTGGTTATGGGTTTCCATTATCATGGAGACTTCCCTAGATTGATAGTGGTCTTAACCTTTCCTTTTCATTTCCCGGATATTCGTTTTGTTGTGGGTTTTTCCAATTGATTTTTTTCCGATTGTTGCTCATAATTCCTTATGGATGTGGGTTGGAAAAAACACTCTAGAAGCCCTGGAACAACTTGGATTGAGCTACTAGTCCTGGAGCCTAGGTTGGGAGAAACTCTCTAGAGCCCTTTGTGGGTTGAGGACAAATGCTCTAGAGCCCCTAAAGGTTGTGGTTTGAGTTACTAGTTCCTAGAGCTCTAGACAACTTGGGTAGAGAATGATATGTTTGGTGTTAGTGATGTCTGACCGTGAGGTGGAATCACTGGATGAGGGTTGAGGTGGTTTGGCCTCTGGAAGCCCTGGTTTGGTTTTGTCTTGGTTTATTCCTTGAGATCCCATATTCATGCTTGGAATATGGTGTGTGAGTGATTGATGGAAAGAGATATTTGGTTCAGCCCAATATATGGTTAGGTGGTACGTGGAAGTCCCTGACTTGGTTAATATTTTCATATGTTAATATGATAAATTTCATTATTGTGATCTATGATCCCTTGTATCGATTACATTGGTGATATTATGGTTGGTTTTCCGTGGTTTATATGTTGGTTATTTTCTGGTTATATGTTATTTATATGATGTGTATCTTCTATGGATCTTGCCATGAATTGTTCGGCTATTGGTTAGTTGATGAATGTATGGACTAATAAGTGATTTTGCAACTATGTGGAGAGGGAATAGAGCCTTCTTGGTTATTCTCAGATGAATCTCAGAATTTTACGATCAGATATTCATTCATGGCGTGTATGAATGCCTATGGTATGTGTTTGAAGAAATCAAGTTCAATTGGGTGTAGGTTCTGAGGTAGCTTTCCCAGTGGTAGCGTATTTCTTGTAGGCCGGTTAATTTCATAGTGTAAGTAAAAATTAAGGTACTTAACTTGATGTATCATGTGAAGGTTACATGTTTGCCATGTGTTTGATGAATTTTTGTTTTATGTTCTAAGAAGTCTAGGTCAAGTTTTGTCTTCAAGTTTGAATTTTTAGCCTTGTTTTAAATTCATTTATGATTCTGATAAGGCTCATGCAGTTCTTGGCAGTGGTTTGGAGGTTGACCTAGAATTTTGGCTTAGATCTTGGGACCGCACCCTATGAAGTATACATTTTGGGTCATAACTGCACTCAAGCATTGTTGTGTGTGCGGTTGGAGGCCTTCAACCACACCCAAACCTTGTCATGCATGCATATGGGGGTTAAGTTGTGAGAAAAGTAGCCCCAACAAAGAGTTTGGTCACCTAGGGTGGTCCTTTGGCCCCTGAGTGTCCAGTAGCCCTGAGGAATGTTGTGAGTTTTCATTCGATGGTTAGTTGTAGGACCCACTTCCTTAACTCAAGCTAGGAGTTTTGGTCATGTTATAGTTTCTCTTCGTCTCATGTTTACTCTGGCAGGCTGGTGAAATTGGGTGAATGTGGGGTGGCATGTTACAACTCCTCGCTGGCAATGATTTCGAGTGGTAGCAATGGCTCCCTAATGGATAGAGGTTGGCATCTTAGGCTCCCCTCCGATGTTAAATTATTTTTCTTTTAGATTCGAGAATGTTCAGCATATGAGCAGAGACAAGCAAGAGATAAGTAAAGATAAGTAGAGATGAGTTGAGATGAGAAATGATGACATTTGATGACAAGATACTTGAGATAGGATATGATTTGATGACACGATACTTGTGATGATTACATGATACAGTTGGAATTTCTCCCTAGCTGAGAGGGAGTGTTAATTTGGTAGCGCAGTGACAAATTCTAATCATTGGACTAGATTACTCTTTTCGAGAGGACCAATTTTTACATTTGAAGCACTTGATTTGGACAAGGGAAAGTGTATTTTTTAATTGAATCCCACATGTGCACAAAAGAACAGGTCAGCCCAAAAGATAAATTAGACACCCTCACATGGCTATAAATACAAGTCAAGTGACCCTCATTTGGAAAACATCATGATCATTCTTTTTTTCTTTGGTTTGGCTCACATAGGTCTGAGGTGGTTCATGGATATTGGTCGTTTAGGTATGAAATTGCAAGGTTTGAATCTCACTCGTGAGATCTAGGGTTTTGGTTTCCAGTCGCAGGGATGACACATGCATTTTTTGGTTACAACTGCAGGCACATAGCCTCATGAGTGCGGTTGGATGGTTTCAGCCGCAATCACATACACTCTCTACATGCAGTTGGAAACTAGGGTTTAATTTTTCAGTTGACCACAGTTGACCACAAAATTTGGCAGTTGATCGTAGAAAGTGACAATTGACTGTAGGCTTCTGAATCAAGGTTTTGATTATTAGCATTGTTGGGTTCATCTCTTCGATCTTGATTAATATATTTTGTTGTATAGTTTTATGGTTGAATATATGGATAATTGTACTCTCTCTTTGTTGAACATTTTATGAAAATCTAATAAGAAGAATAATTTAAAGGGTTTTCTGATCCAGATTTAAATAGGAACACAACAAATTACAGAGATAACCATAACATAGATATGCAGCGGAAATAATACTTCATTTCATTAATATAAAATACTGAAATATGTTTACAAATAGTAATGGAAATAAACCAGCTAGGGCGATGGTAGCTTATCTCTGAGAAGAGATGTGGTGGCTACATGCCTTTGAACTGTTCTGAACTGTGTTACAATGAGGCTCGAAGGCCTATTTATTATTGAGAAACAATGGAAAACCCCTCACATTCCAAAACCTAACCCTAGAAGATGAAACGCCAAATTGTGGGTCTTGTTTCTGGGTTAGTTGGTACATCAACTTCCCGAGGTCGCGAATTGGTCGTATTATCTCCGTTTGATGCACATGATAGCCCGTTGGAAAGATCTCTCCGAGGACTACGATAAAAAGATGATTTTTTGACAGAAAATTCATTGGCGGTAGATTTCCCAAAAAACGTCATTTAGGGCCTCAAAACGGCTCTGGAAGTTTAGGACCCGAAAAACTGCTTAAAATAGTAAACTGTGCTACAATTTAGGAAACTGAAAAGACTGAAAGAGACAGTTGTGGGCATCCAAATGGGATAGGTGGGTGGCCACCAACATCCACCTGCATCATTTTCCCCATAGTGGGTTTTTCCCTGGTCTCCAACCAATCCCGGTGTCTCTTTGTGTAAATTATTTTCTTCTATTTTCCTTTATGTTCTATCACATTGATGATGATATTGTTCTTTCTATATAATTGCATATGCTTTTGAATAATATTGTAAAATTGAATAATGTTATGATTATGTGGGGTGAACTTAATATGCAAATGAATAAATGCAATTATCTAAAGCAAAGAACAATATAGCCCTAAGAAAAATTAACACTAATTTTCTTCCCTCACCTAAAAAAAACTTGGTTGGGTGATGATTACAGTAGCTTAAATTCTTATTCTAGTGTTGCTCCACCTCCACCAAAAATTAAATAGATATTCTCCCTTTTCATGATAAAAATCCTCATGTTTAGATTGTAAATAATGATGCTCCTAAACTTGTTTTTAATGTTGTTGTGCATTCTCTTTCTATTGATTTAGAAGTTGTTAGTATTGTTGTTAATGTTGATGAGCTCCTCAAAACCAAATTGATATTGACATAAATTACATTGTCCAAATTGTTGTTCGTATCATGTGTTTTTATGACCACTCTATTGATATTGTTGTAAACCATAAGACTCTTTTACTTCTTATTTTCCCCAATTTTTCCAATAAGATCCATGTTGCTTTGTCTCCTGGAAGCCAAAATTTTCAATTTTACATGATCCTATATGATCCCTTTCCTTTTGGGAGACATGACATTGGTAATTTTTCATTTTCATGTTTTTTACATCATGAATTTTCCTCTGGCTCACTTGATACCTAAAATATTGCCTCAAATAGGCCCTTATCTTTTTGTTTTATGCACACTCCCCATCCTCCTTATGATAAAATTCATTGAATGTGGCCTAAAAACCATGTGCAAATTAAGTTGGAGGTGAACATGAATTATTGATTTAGTTTGTTATTTATGAGTAAAGGAAAACATTGATAAATCATGGACCTTTTATAATTCATAACTGAAATTTTATATATGTTTTTGCAGTGGTTGCTAGCATTGGGACTATTTTTTATCAAACAAAATATTGATATTATAATTATTTTTTTAGTATGGTTTTATTTAGATGCAAAATATAATATTTTTGTTATATTTTTCTTTTCAGTCATATAAGTAGTAGTTTAGGGAGAAATGTTATCCTTTTGTTGACGGTGCTAGACCCGCCAACATTCAAGGGGATCTCCCCAGTAAGAAGTCCCAACTAGACCTCAGACCGTTTGGAGTTGGAGTCCCAGTATTGGGTGGTAATGTAGTGCCTTGACCGCGGTAGCGTGCAGAGGTAAGTATAATGACTTTGGTCGGAAGCAAGTGTGTGACCTTGCAGCGATTCAAGTGAGATGCATGGGGATTCTAACACATAGAGGGGAAAAGGAAGTGTATCCCTTAGAAGCCTGTAATAGTACACATTCTAAAAGGAGGACACGAGTGAAACAACATCACAGGCTGGAAAGAGGAATAGTCCACAAAAAAAAGTGACGAGTTAATCCAATAACACACCTTCAACAAGATTCATGCAATTTCATACAAAATAGTTCATAAGAAAATGCGTAAGTCAGACAATTTACATTTCTAAAGTAACCAGAATAGTCGAACTACAATAACAACATATGCATGAAAACGTGTTGGCTCAGTTATATTATTATTAAGTTAAAGTTCCATCCATACATACACCATTGACAGCCACTAGCCCTAATAGTGGAAAATTACAGTCAACACTTCCTGCTCCTCTAGAGAAGTGTAATCGCTCTATGTTGTGGAGAAGCCAAGGCTCATCACAATACTCCCAAGCCTTCTCTAAGCCTAAGCCTAGCCAAAATCTTGGCTCCCAAAAGCCTGTTCTATGAGTTATGAGATTATATTTATAACAAAAGGTGGGGTGACCCTTGACATTCCCCTTTGAATCTTTGACTACCCTCATGACTCTTCAACTTCTTTACAAATAATTCATTACATTACATAGTGACTGTTCACATTCCACTAATGACACTTGGAATTTCACATACAACATATTTACAAATAATATATATTTTCCACATATACCCATGTGAGACAAAGTAGGCTATAGATAGCCTAACAAGAAAAGCACTATGACTCAGAATTTTTTCAAAATACCAACTTGGAAAACTCAACTTGATTCCTCCCAGTGGCGCACTAGTACCAAACTTAGTACTGTGCTATGGTATCCCCATACTACTTGATAGTGTCCTTCTGGTAGCGAACTCTTGCCTCCATAGCTTGTGGGTATATGGTCGTGGAACCTTTGTCCAACTCATCCTGAAGCATGCGCAACATGGTCTTCACTATGACAGGACCACCAATGTACTTCTACATGTTTTATGTGCTCATCTCCAAGTCATCACTGGTGGCCTCTCGCTTGAGCTGCTCCATGTACCCGTCAATCTCTAGTTGGACTTGGTTCTTCTCCCTGGCTATGGTGAGGGAACCGATTGACGGGATCCTATGTGTCCTCACCATCACATCCAAACTCTTGAACAACCATGCATATGAAGCATGTATGTTACTAACGAACGGGGATAGATTCTCATAGTTATGGATCTGCATCTAGATATTTCTTTGTCCAGCTCTGCCTATGGCTTCATCATCTTGCACACGTGAAGTGGGGCTCCCTTGTATCTCATTGTCCATTCCTACACATGGGCGATAGCAATGTGTATGTCTCTAAGAGTTTGGACAATCTTTTTTCTCTACCGCTAAAAACCAAATAGATGGACAAATTCCTTATGCACAGTGACAAATTTGTCATAGAGCTTCCAAATACTAGCCTCAAGAACTAATACTTCATCATGTATCGCCTTCCTCATTTCTTCCATTGCAGATCCTATGGATTGCTCTTCTTTTTTCCTGCACACTTGCAAGTTCTTAGCCATCTGTTCATCCTTTGCTAACAAGAACTTGACATTTGAGCTTGTGGCTCCTACATAAGCAATAGTAGCATTGGACATGGAAACTAGATACTTTCTGACATCTAGCACAATAAAACTTTCCTTCATAAATGCAGGTGACACGTGATCATCCGGGAAATGCTTTCTCCACACCTGTACAATCCTCTGATGCAACTCATCAAATTATAGATTGTACACATCCATCACTGAATCGTCATCAAGGAAAACAACCTCTCCTTACTCGCTCAGGATTGGTTATGATACTAGAGGTGGTGGAGACTGAGGGGAAACCTCCGATGCTCTCGGCATGAGGTCATATCTTGGTCTAGTGGCTCCTATCCCAACTCCATGTCTATTGCTTCAACCATTTGCTCAATTTGATGAGAAAGCTCCCGAATCTGCATTTTCTCACCCTCTTCTTCATCTCCTAGTGATTATGAGTCTTCAACCTATATGGGCACAATTTTCTCTTCCATCGCACCTTGCCCTTCTTTCTATTCCTGTTTCTGCTTCTCTTCCCTCTCTCTCCTTCTTAGCTCCTGCTCTTCTTTCAACTTCTTCTATGTTTCCTACAACTTCCTTTCTAATTCCTCCAACCTTTGATTTTATCTCTTCCTTCGCTCTACTCCCTTTATGCGTTGTTTCCTCTTTTCCTTCGCTACCAAAGCTGCTTTCTCAATGATAGGATATTCTTTGAACTTATAGCTTTGCTCAACATCTTGGTTTTTGGAAACCTTCCTCTTACCCTTGTCCTGCATCAAATTGTTGCTTATTGTTGTTGCTTCCTGAGGTGTTGCTGCCTACAGAGAATCTTTCCATTATGTGGCTATGCTGACTAATTCATTGAGCTTGGAGTGGTTGTAACAATATCTCCAAGGGTCCTCCTCTACCTAATGACATGCCCTATGGATCCATGGATAATACACTCTTGCATAGTGGTTCTTGTAAATCTCATGGGGATCATACAGATTGTAATCTCTGGTGTCGAACTCATACTTTTCTATCTCCTTGGCTTCAATATCCACATATTTCAAGCTCTTAATCTCGTACAATCCAATCCGCAAAGGAAGAGCAGGCCATGGTGACTTCTTCCTCCTATGCAGTCCTACTGATAACCCTATGGAGATGTGATATGCAACCTCTTGCATGACCAAATTGTTCATGGAAAACCTTGGTAGAACATGCGGAGGCTTCTTTACACCAAACATCTTGATGGAGGTGCCACCAGGTGAGGCATACCAATCTACAATGTCAAGTATTGCCTCGATTAATTCTTGGGACATGTAAGGTAGATCATGCTCAAAGGTCAACTTGTACACTGGAGTGATGAAATGGCCATCTAGCATCACCATAAATCCTTGGTAGTTGCACTCGGAAAGAAAATTGCAATAAATATGAATGGCATGCTCTTGTGTTGTCCATATCCAACTCATGCCAGGAAACTGATGTTGGGCAGAGATTGCATCAAGAAAGTACATGGACATGTAGAGTCTCACTTTCTCATCCTTGGATGGACTCTAGACATTATTCACATGAAATTTCAACTGAAGAGCCAACATATCCAACCAGTTGAATGGCCTTCCATCATTCACCAACTAGTCCAACATAACCACCCTATTATCTGGAAATGTCTCTGTGCTATCTTGACTATACAATTGACATGCAAATATGATCAAGAGTTTGTAGGCCTTTCTGAGTGACTTCATCTTGTAAACATGATTGAGCATGGATCTGAAATTTGAATGCTCCTTCACCCAGTGCTTTATAATATGCCTGGTGTTTACATAGTTGTGGGTGGCATAGAAAATCTCATCCATGCGGTTTACCGATTTAGGTAAGTGATACATCTGATGATAATTCTTTGTCCTGAAGGTAGCAAGTTGTGTTCCACTGGGACTGCTCAATGTCATAGTCTTGGGATATGTGTGTGAGATAAGCTAGTGGATGATGTCCGCACAAGGGAATGAGGGGTACCTGCATGCAACCTTATATAAGCCTGACCAGTGGATATTGACATACACCTGCCAATCTTCTAGATCTTCCTTGAAGTTTCCTGCAAAGATATCCTTGATTTCCTACCATGTTAACTTCATGCCCTTCTCAATGAATAGTTGAGTGTCTACATAAATAGGTAAATACATTGACACCTGCTCAACTACATCCCCAATGCTACATTCAACAGTATATTTTGATGCATCTCTTAGAAGCCATGTTACCTGTAATTGGGAAACTGTTGGGAAGAATTGAGAGATATTGGATCTCAGAGGTGACTGACTGCCAGCTGGTTCTACACATTCTGTAATCCCAGCTGTGAGTGGGGAGGTGTTGTTGATTGGAACTACATAATGCACAGTTCAGTTAGGTTGAGGCCGAGATGGGACTACGCATTAAGCAATCCCAATGGCCAAGGTTTAGGGTTGGATCCTAGAAATATGCAATGTGCAGTTGGAGTCATGCCTTGGTAGCCTCTGCACAATTCCAAGAGCCAAGGCAGGGCCTTGAGATCTAGAAATGTGCAGTGCATGCCTAAGAATGGCTAGATCTAGGCCAAGGAAGCCCAAATCTGCCCAAAGGATGTTGGGTTGTGTTATATTATTTCCACGTAGTTAACAGGGGGTTTGAGGGGCACCCGTAACCCCACTTTATGGGGTCCGGGGCAGCGCCCAGGAAAATTTTGTTTTTGGACCCTATGTTAGGTTGGGCAGACCCACCTATGGTTTTGTGCATGATTTTCGCACATGTTTTTTGGACGCGATGGTTTTCGGTCCATGGTATTGGACGCGATGGTTTTCGGTCCATGGTATTAGACATGATGGTTTTTCGGTCCATGGTATTGGATGCTTCGGCATGTATAAATATGTATTATAACATTGAAAGGAACATAATGAAAAATCAAGTTGGTAGTCCCGGTTTTGGGATCCAGTGGGAAAATATCTATGTATATGTGTTTTATGTGTTATGCTCTCACATTGTTTATTTTTCTATGTTTTAGAATTCGTATGTAGGTAATTTCTGTACAGGGTTAAAACCTACAAGCAGAGGGGCACCTGTAACCCCACCTTATGGGGTCCGGGGGAGCGCCCCAGAAAATTTTGGTTTTGGACCCTATGTTAGGTTGGGCAGAGCCACCTATGGTTTTGTGCATGATTTTCGCACATGTTTTTTGGACGCGATGGTTTTCGGTCCATGATATTGGACACGATGGTTTTCGGTCCATGGTATTGGACGCGATGGTTTTTCGGTCTGTGGTATTGGATGCTTCAGCATGTATAAATATGTATTATAACATTGAAAGGAACATAATGAAAAATCAAGCTGGTAGTCCCGGTTTTGGGATCCAGTGGGAACATCTCTGTGTATATGTGTTATGCTCTCGCATTGTTTATTTTTTATATTTGTTCCTCTCAGTAATTCTCCGTAATTAATTTGTGTTCTTGAGTAAATTACTTAACAAAGGAAACATGAAAACAAGTATATTGAAAAGTGTAAGTGAAGGTGGGTGTAGATCTGAGTGTATGATGATGCATGAGAATAAAAAAAGTGCAGGAATCAGTCAAACAGAAGAATAGTGAAGCTTGTGGGGAGAGTTGTCATAACACCAACCGTTAGTGCAAAAATAAGGCAATGCATGCGACACTTAAGAAAAACAATGCAAAACTTAAAAAAACACTTCTACAAGCTTAAAAAAATCAAAACACCAGCAGTCATTCAATAAAACAGGTAAAAAAACACTCTCACAAGCCAAACAAAAAAAAGCGACAAATTAAACAACAAAAGACAAGAAAAGCAAGACTTACCTGGAAAAGTTGCGAAGATTGTGCCGAAGGTTCCTAGATCTCCTTGGGAATGTTAGAGCTCTAAGATTGAATTTGAAAATGATCTTTGACAACGTCCATTAAGAAGATTTGGTTAATTTAGGGTTTATGACACGAAGGCCAAAAATCTAGGAAAAAGCGACACTTAACGATAGTTTCCAAAAATAACTCAATTATATTTCTGACTGCTAAAAATAGATCCCTAATTTTTAGGGATGAATTTTCTCTTTTTTTCTTTCTTTCTTTTTTCAAGAAAGGTTGACATGCATGCACAGGTAGATTGTGTAGTTTCAGGGAGAACTAGGAAACTCACTGGCACATGCATCAGGCAACTATTGAGGGAATGCTTCAGCACAATTCCTTGGTTGAGTGGCTTTGGCTGCCTCTAATGCTCTGCGCAGCTTCCTAGCTGAAGGTAGGCTTCCAGCTGGGTCTGCACAATTCTGGAACCGAAGCTCACTATTGGCCTGAACTGCACATTTCCTAAGAGCAAGGTTGGTTTCCCTCTAGGATTGCGCAACTCACTAAGGCAAGGCTAGAACCGGATTGCAACCAAGTCAAGAGGTCAGCTTGTGGTTAGACAACAAAGAAAGTAAGAAAACACAAGCTATAAAGAAAAAGATAAAACTCAATGAAAGCATAAGTACCTGGGTTAGTGCAAGATAAGTTGTTGGGATTTTAGTAGGGAGGCTCCAAAACGAAGCATAGGAAAAATTTTGACGGTGGTTGTAGCTGCTACAACACCTTCCCAATACGGTTTAATTCTTGTGGGTGATATGTTGAGCTCATAATGAGTATTTATTGTAATATATCCTTGTTGTCTAAGAAATCCCTCAAGGACTAAAACATGTATATTCCTCATATGGAATATAAAGACATTTCTCATGGGAAAATGAAAATAATAGTTTCAAATTTTTTTATTCCATGGACAACATTATGTATTAGTGATATTCTTCAAAACATTTAGTGGTTTTTCACTAATATGATGTTACATGATTATGTCTAGTTAATTATGCATAATGTTTTGGTTTCATTATTCTCTTAGTTATATGGCTTGGATATATTTTTAAATAATTATTTTCTATTATTCTTAAAAAAGTATTTTTATTAATGGATTTATAAGGAGAATGGTGGTATAAAGAGTTGGTCAAGACATGAGTGAATAAAAGGAGCAATAAGGCATTTTTGGAAAGTTATAGGATGTCATGACTTGTTAATTCAAATATTTGATTTTATTTTATTCGATCAATTTGATTAGCATGATCAGCCCTTAGGTTAAACTTATAAGTATATACTTAAGATATTTTTCTAGGTATGGCATCTTGGGCCCTTCATTTTGATTTTGATTGAGAACACATTACATTTGGAGGGAAGGAAGTTGTGGCACAAACTCATTAGACAAAAAAGATACAAGTCATGTAACCAAAATTAAATATTGCTAGCAACATTAAAGGGTGTCTACAATAGATGCATATAAGAACCGAAATAGCAAGCAAGATTCCAAGTGATTAAGGAGATGAGTGGTTAAAGAGTGAAGACACTTAGATAGAATAGAAGAAAATATTAATTGATTCATAAATGAGGAACTAAAAGTAGGATAATGTTTTTTTAATTTTGAATGTACCTTCCCACCTTCGAGCACATCAATATAAATTTAAGGGTCTCAACGTATGAGAGGGTCATTCCCCATTAGTCATTTGTATTGTTGAATGTATGTTAATGACACGTTGATTAGTAAATTGTTATCTTAGTACTAAACTATGACCTTCATTAGGGGAATTTTGAGGTCTAAAATGGGCATCCTAATGAAATTATAAATTAATAGTGGAAATAATAATAAGATTAGATTACATCATCAGATATTAGAGGGAAGAAAAGAAAAAAACTATTTTTTTCAACTCATATTTTCAACTTATTCCCCTATGGGTTTGCTCAAATTTTGAGTGGCAATACTCGTTATATGTATAATTTGATTCCTCATCCAAGGATTACCATGTTCCATACTTTCAATGGACCCTGCTACACAAAAAATGACAAATACATGAAATACGTGATTGCAATCACATTTTTTCATGTATTTCTTATTTTTTTTATCGTGGGGTCCATCGAAAGTATGCAATATGGGTACTCCTTGGATGAGGATTTAAATTTTTCATCCAATGAGTACTCCTGCTCAAAATTTGAGTAAAAATTTAAGGAGATAAATTGAAAATACGAGTTGAAAAAGTAGTTTTATTATTTTATTATTTTTTAATATTTTTGCTTTTTTACTCCAAAAATGGTAAATCATCCTCCATGGTTGGCATCATCATCTTGAATCCTATTGGTTCTTATAAAGTTTATTTTGGTTGTACAATTTTCTTCATAGGCTCATTTTAGACCTCTAATGGTTGCAATATCGTGACTAATGAACTCTTTTACAATGATGTATTAGGATATCTTGGAGATAAATATTATGAGACCCCCCTTTCAAATTTTGATTGTATTTACACCATATCATGATGATTTATGTTATTATTGTTCTTTATTTATTATATCGAATGATAGTAATATAGTTACCTATTTGTGCATTCTTAGGTTGGGATAATGGTTCTTGTTATGATAGTGCTTAATCAATAAATAGTTAGAGATTCAGGGAAAATTTTATGGAAAATTACCTTGAATTTTTAAAACATTGGTGAATCTCACTTGCCCCTAATATGCAAACTATATAATGTTTATTGATTTATTTATAAAATTATTCAAATCTATAATGATTTTATATATACTCTCTATATAGTGTTGGTGATTTTTTAGATAAAATAATTTTATATTGTAAAATTTAGGCTAATCATTTTATAAAAAATGGAAATTGGCGAATCTTTTTTTCGGAAAAATCATGGAATTTTTGCCCACCAGTGAATATTAGCCCCTAAAAATTTCCATGTAGAAATAGTTGCAATCTAATGGTTAAATGCGTGGATATTAGTTAACATGGAAGTATGAGCATCAAGATGGGAATTATTTCTGACAATCATATTGTTAAATCCTTGTACAAACTTAAGTCTTAGCACAAGACTTTAGGTGAAACATTATCCATTATGAGGATTGGAAATGATAACACCTATACTATGGTGATCCCCTTTATTGGAAATTGTTGTGGACCTTGGTCTAAAGGACCAAAATATGGTTCCAATACTAGGACATTATCATGATGTGTGTGATATTTTACAATATGACTATTACACTAACTCATAGCTACATGGAAGATTGGTGGTATATGAAAATTTACCTCTTGAGAAATAGTATATAATTGGTTGTAAGTCTCATTGGTTGCATAAAGATAATGGCACACAATATATTCAAGAATATTTTCCAATAGTTTTGTTTGAATGGTTGAGTATAATGAGAGAACATTTATGACTTGCTTGGAAGAGAAGAAGATATATCTAGTGGAGAATTTAGATCTTATTTATGATTTGATCATAAGGTCACCAAATCTATCAATTTTTTGGGTTAATGACACTATAGAACACTACATTATTGAATTCATAGTTGAACTCAACAAGTCTTTTCCATGAGAGGGACAACAACTAAAAAAAGGAGGTCACAAGATGTTGGCGAAAGAAATCCTAGTATGGGTGAAGATACGCTTGGTGAAAGAAAACAATATGCCTTTGAACCCATTGGTCAGGGTGCCGTAAGCAATTGTGCTAAGGGGTGATCTAGGATGGAACTTAATGAAAGAGCATCTTATGAAAAAAGGTACCATGGATGAGGCACAAGATTAGGGAAGAGAGGAGTCGTATTTAAGGCAAGGTACAATCTCTGAAAAGGGGCGATAAACAAGATAAGGGAGATTCCCTAGGAAGTTGAAATGATGAGTGGAGAGATTGAAGATTAAGGAAGCATAGTAACATAATGGAATAATTTGGAGAAGTTGTAGAAAATAGGAGATAAAGTTGAATAGTGTTTAAGAGAATTTGGATTAGTGTAACCACCCCATCCCACATTTACCTTATTTTACAAGCTCTCTAGGTAAACATGAAATGAGAGTTACTATGACATGACCCAACATCCAAGTTCCAGATATGGAAGTGGGGTATACTAATTGGAAACTTACTAAAACCTCTTAGGGACATCAAAATACCTAGATTTTAGAACACAACCCCTAGTGCTCAGAACCTGAGTTGAATTTTTTTTTTAATTGAGCTCACAGCCCAGTTGCATGCATAAGTCATTGTCAATGCAGTTGGAAGGCTCCAACTACATGTACAGACCCCCCCTTCATGTGGTTGCAACCGTAATTTCCCAGTTCCATGAATGAAGCTATGAAATCAATGTCGCATTTTCAGGGCTAACCTACAAACCACTGCCCAAAAAAACCCAAAACTTTCCAGAATCAAGTCTAAGATGATGACAAGTCAATATGATGAATGGTAAGGCTATATCTTTCCCAAACAAGGCAAACATATGATAAACATTTTGTCAAACATATGGTAAACATGGTGATCTACAGGTCATGAATGCATATATGTTCAAGTCTCCTTAACTTCATCAAGGAATCATCTAAAAGGCTCAATGCCCTCTCAAACTAGCTGCAACAACATTAGTTAGCCCATGCATTCACATAACCATTTAATAGTTAATCAAATCATGAATAATATCCATAACAAGATCACATAATTTAACCAGGCCTATAACTAGGATTAATCCATGACAAATCAGTCATCAAATCAACACAAAAACTAGTACATGTGCTCATTGGTCACAATAAGGAAATAACTCATATTAACATATGAAAATTCAAACCAAGTCAGGGACTTCGACGTGACACCTGACCATAGATTGGGTTGAACCAAATCTTGCTTTTGGTCGATCACCTTCGTTCCATATTCCAAGCATGAATGTGGGATATCATGGGATAAATCAAAACAAAACCAACCAGGGCTTCCAGAGGCCAAACCACCTCAACCCTCAACCATAATGATTTCACCTAAATCGGTCCAGAAATCACTATCACCAAACAAGCTTGGATGCCTCCAAATTTCTTCACCATACCTAGAGGAATTTTCCTATCTCCACCCATTCGTTAAGAGTTCTAGGAGAAAGCCCATTTTCATCCTTGACCCTTGGGAATTTCCCGAGACCACCTCACAAGGATCCAAAGTCTACCATCCAACCAAATATTAAACCAAACAAGGAACCAACAACACCATGATTATCCAGGAAATGGTAAGGTAAGGTTGAAAACCATTGTAAATCCACGAAAATCCCATGTCAATGACAACAAAGCAACCAAATAACCAAATTCATGTATCATGCATCCAAATCTCAACAATCAAATTACACATGCAAACTATTACCTGCAGTGTCCTCTTGTTGTAGTTGCTTTTCCAAAATTTTCCTTGTGCTCCCTTACTCACCTTTTCTTGCTTGCTTACGTCCAAACAATTCCTCTCTCTATTCCCTTAGAGCTCTCTTTCTGAAAATGATCAAAGCTAGAACTAACAAAATTTGTGAACTGTTTCTCTGATTCCTTTTTATCATTGATGTCTAGTCTCTTCCTTTCCTTTTTCCTTTTTCCTTTTTTCTTTCATTTTCCTCTAATTTCTCTCTAATTTACCTTGCATGAATATTTGTGTCTCTCCATCTCCCTTTTCTCCTATTTTTGTTTATTCTTTAATTAATTTTCACTTATTTCCTCTTTGCCTTTGCCAATTTCCATAGCCGTTAATAAACCACAAGGGATGCCCACTGTTTAGTCAATTTAGTGTTATCTAAATTGCTAGTATTTATTGTCAACCCGGGGCTCGTAAGCTGATGAAGTGAGGGTGTACTATATGTACTTAAGTAACCTCTTAGAGTTTTTCTTATCGTTGGGGGTGTTGTTGTGGTTAATTATGTTCCTAGATGGAATGAGAATTTATAAACAAGTGAGTGATAGTGTGTGTGTAGAGTGAATTCTAAATGAGTGGAAGTGTGTGTGGAGTGATCTCTAACTAATTGCTTGAAAGGAAATGCTTGGAAAGAATAAGTGAAATTGAAATGACTTGAAATAAACTTGAAAGCAAATGACCACTACCAATGGCACTAGACACCGTTCAAGTTGCTGCTAATGAAAGAAAAGAGAATCACTTTTAAAACCCAAGAATAAAGATTATCTCTCTCTAACTCGATGCCTCAAAGCACATGTACTGTGTAAAGCACGGAAAGAAAGTAGCTTAAGTGGAATTATAAAAGTGAGAAAAATATGCTTGAAAGACTAATGACAATAATTTGCTATTTCTAATTCTCTACTTCAGCCATATGTACTATGGAAAGCATGATTAGAAAGTAGTGAGGAAATAGTCTAGGAAGCACTTTAAAATCAAAACTTCTACTTTAAAGACTAGTGGTAATGATTTACTCTTTCTAACTCGATACTTCAAAGCACATGTACTGTGTAAAGTACGGAAAGAAAGTAGCTTAAGAACAGTCCAAAAAGCACCCAAACAAGCTGCAAGTTAGTGATATTTTGATCTTAAAAGATAACAGTTTATGATGAAGATCATTCATGTATATTAACAGCTCTTTGAGAAATAAGATTAAAAACTAACTATAAAGACAAAATGGCAGCACTTGAATTGTCAACTTCAAATACCATTAGCTGTAAAGCAAACACAACACATATAAAAATAAATCCCGGGCTAAAAGAAACCTGCAAAGAAAGAACACTGATCAGCTAAAAATAAAGGAAAACAAGTAAATGAAACTATACATGCTTAAGGAAACAAATAAGAAAATAATGAAATGCTGCACATGAAATACTTTACAAAGGCTGAGATGAGCAGGGGCCCTCTGTTCATTCAGCCACAAGAGAACTCAAAGATCTGGAAACTTCAAAACAGTGCTATATTGATTCCTCCATTTGCAAAAAGTTTACAAAACAGAGTGCTGGAATAGCACTAGAAAACAGAGTTCACAAACGCTTCTAAATTCAACACAAGTGCAGCAAATTACAACTAATCAAAAGTTCTTTGAGCGTACGCAGACGCATCAATTTATAGGAGCTTCTAAGATAGCCTACGCGTACAGCTAGTTAACAGAAAAACAATAAAACAGTATGCGTATTAAAGGTCCTTTGACACATCACGGTTGCGTGGACGAGTTTAGTGGTTCTGTCGACATGGATAATAAATCCTATGTTAGATTGCGTCCTCTGCCATCTGTAGAACATAGACAGATCACCAATTAAGGTGACGTGACCAAACAGCTCTCAAACACCGTTTAAACCACCTTGAGTTGACCGTGGCTAAACCAGCTTTGACCATGGGTGAAAGTGACGTGGATGGCTGGAACAATGGGACAGGAACCTTGAGCACACTGATACCTGAGTGCCCATGTGGCCCGTCTAGCAAACCGACACGTGGATCATAGTGTTTAACAAAAAGGCTGCAGAATCTTCAGATAGCTGCGGGATCATCAGATAGCTGCGGGATTCCTGCAAGTGAGTCAAAAACTAAACAAATAGTCATCCATTAGCAAAACTTGCTTGATCATGCTTATTGACACTGAATGTAATGATCTGAGAGGTTTTATGGTGAGAATGAGGCAAAAGTGAAGAAAAGATAAGGAAAAGTGGAGGAAAATGGTAGACAAATAGGTGTAAAATAGAGGTTCTACATACCCCCACTCTGAGGGTATTGCATGTCCTCATGCAATGAAAACACAATTCAGTCCATCTGCTGGGATGCCTCAGCTAGGACATCCAACCTCCTTCTCTTCCTTTGTGTAGAAACATTAACCTTTGGCCTCTTGAACATGCATCTGAATTTCAAATTAATTAAGGCTCTGTTCAGCCTTCTGCATCTCTTCTTGAGTTTGCTGTGTTTCTTCTGCCACATGCTCATGTGAAGATAGGTATTATCTTGGATTGCCTTGGCAATATCAGCTTGCTGCTTCATTTCTTCATTTCTCTGTTTAATGTGACGGTTCAGCACTTCAAGTTCATAGATTTCTTGTCTAAGTAAATCTATTTGCTGCTCATGAGGTATGACATTACTTGGGCCAGCAGTGTTTTGCTCTAATGTCTCATAATAGTTGTACACCTCTTGTTGAATTGGGTCAACAATTGGTGACTTCCTTGGACTATATTCATGTTCAATTTCAGTTTCAAACTCCGGCTGAAATGGACTGTCTTCTCTTGGAGGAGTAGCTGCCTCACGTGATGATGGACTATCCTCAAGGTCTGCTTGTGGAGCACCCTTCTCAGGTGTGCTAAGATCAACGAAGAGTGTCCTCGTGGCTTTCCTTTTATTCTGCAGTCTACTACTCCTTCTTACAGTGGCAGCACTCTGTGTTTCTTTTTGTGCCTTTTCCTTTGGTTTTTGAACTTTTATTTTCTCAGAGAGGGCAGTTTTCTCATGGAGTTTAGCTACCCTTTGTGCTAAAGGCTGGTTATCTCTTTCTTCACCACTAGAATGCTCTGGGGTCTGGTCAGTTTCTCGGATTATGGATTTCCCCTTATCTTGTTTTTGTTTCTTTTTGTCCTCTCTTTTCTTTTTGGCAGCTTCCTTGGCAAGTTCAGCGAGGGTTTCTGAGATGACCTCTTGAGCACTGTCTTCAGTGGGTTCAATCTCAGGTTCAGGATGATGGACTTCTATTTCTTCTACAGTTTGTCCTTCTAAGACATCAGTCTCAGAGATACTTTCCTTTCTCTTCCTTCTGCTTTTTCTAGGTATAGAAGACTCTCCAGGCTCTGCAAAATGATTCCTTACAAGGAATTTTTCCCATGTGTCTTGTTTTTCTTTTAACTGTTCTTCTATCAATAATTTTACAAGACCATGGTGACAGAGGTAAGCTTCTACATTTCGTGGATTTCGTTGATCCATGGAACACATTTTCCTAAGGCTTTGAAATAAGAAATAAGGAAGATTTATATCATGTTCTCCTTGAAACTGCAGCATAATTTTACCATGATAGACATACAACACTCCAAATCTCCCTTCACAGGTGAAAAACTTTTGTACTAATAACAATAGAATTTTCCATTCTTCTTTAACATGGGAAATTGGAATTCCTTTGGTGAAAACACTTGTGTCCATACCTGGGTTTTTAAAAATCCGCTTCCATTGTTGATCCTGGACTGCCCGGTTTTTGAACCAACGTTCACCGGTTTGTGGAAGAGAGGTAGCCCTTGCTATGCTTCCTTCGCTGACTGTAATTGTTAAATCACCCACAATTGCCTGACTGTCTTTATCCTCAAATGATCTTGCAAAGGCTTTGGTTACTTCTTTATGGTAGCCCTTAAACTTTCTAATACATTGTAACCAATTGGCCCTTTGTAGTGCCTCCTCAACCTGAGGATATGCCTCCAAGAATTTCGAACCTTCGGGTTCAGCCCTCAAAAGCTTTCCCATCGACTCCTCAGCTCTGTTTAAACACAAATTTGATGGTGACCTTACACAGTAACTCCGTAATTTCACACAGTAACTTCTCGGTCTCTGTTCAGACTCTGTGGAACAGAGGGTATACGGTGCATAAACAGCCTCAGACACCGGGAATTCACGGCTTGAATTTAGAGTTAAGCGGTGGAATTAGCGTGGACACGGTAAAAACGGTGACTAACAGTCGTAATACGACTGTATCACTGGTTTACGGGCTATACGGCAGAGGGAAAACAGAGGATGGTTTATGAAGGTAATCGTAGTGAGTGAAAACGAAACAAGGGAGATAATGGCGAGGAATAGGGTGTTATGAGCATAGAGGGTTTTAAAATGATGAACGGAACGGCTACATTCTCCAATTTCGGCTGTGGAATGACACATGGCTGCGGAACGAGAACTGAGAGACGTAATGCGGTAGGTTACGTCATTAGGGTACAGGACTTTAATGATCGAAACAGCCATATGTAATTTCAAAAATCGTGGTTATTATGAGCTGGTAGACGTGGAGGATTCGGAGATTTGTAGTCGCATGGGAAAAAGAAAATGGGTAATCATTACGTTTAGTGGCCAACAAGACATAACCCAGAAAGTTCGCATAATGAAATAACCATAGGTTTAGAGTTTTGAACATACCTCAGATCACATTTGATTTGGCTTCTGATGATTTACTAACCTTTTGTTAACTTTATTGCTAGCACATGATCTTTTCTCCTGGTCTTTGATGATTTTGAACTGTAAATATTTTCTTCAGACAAACTGTGTTTCTTGTGCAGGTACAGAAGGCTGCAGGAAAGCTAATTGGCTGCAGGATTGTCAAATGGCTGCAGAAACTGTAATGAAGTCTTCCAGCTGCATAAAATACTTTAGTTGCCTAAAAAAAACTTTATTAATGAAGTGAAATGGAATGAAGGAATGAATGAACGAATGAGTGAAAAGCGGTGAGGTGAAGTGAAGATGGTAAGATGGAAGAAAATGGTGAGATGAAATAAATGAAATGGAAATGAAAGAGAGAGATTTTTTTTGGAAAACATTAGGTGTCAGGTGACCCTGATTTTCACCTTATGTTTTCTGTATGAGACTGCCAATCAGAGATTGGTTTTCAGGCTCATACATTTATTCATTTTTTTCTCCTTTTTTTTTTCTTTTTTTTTTTCTTTTCTTCTTTTTTTTTTATTGAAATTGAAAGAAACAGAGATTAGGCTGATGGAGGAGAAGAATTCTTCTCCACCAGCCTCATTTCAGAATCGCCTTGGAATAATTTAACAAACTCCTCTTTTGAGAGTGGCTTGTGGTAGACTTTTAACCGATGGCCATTCACAATAAAGGGAGTTTGAAGTTCATCAATAGTCTTCACTCTAACTGCTCCATTATTAAAGACTTCATCAATCTCATATGGCCCAAGCCAATGAGTTTGAAATTTTCCTTTGAAGTCCTTAAATTTTGAATCAAACAAGAGTGTCCAATCACCCTTTTGAAACTTCTTCTCTTTGATATGTCGATCATGCCATTTGCTTCTTTGGTGCTGAACTAGATCAGTTCTTAGAATTGCATCTTGTCTCATTTCATCTAGTTCATTTAATTGGTCCAATCTGTGCTTCTGGGCTTCTGTTAAGCTCATCCCCAATTGAACTGCTGTCTTGAAGGTCTTGATTTGGAACTCAATGGGGAACAGGACTTCCTTCCCATAAACAAGTTCATAGGGAGAATGTCCTGTAGTGTTCCTCCATGTAGTTCTATAGGCCCATAAGGCTTCAGGAAGCCTTTCTGCCCAATCTCTTCTATGAAGATGAACAGTCTTTGTGATGATGCTTTCAAGAACTTTATTTGTAGATTCTACTTGACCATTCGCTTGCGGATGGTATGGAGTAGATGTTCTATGCTTAATTTTATATTCCTCCATCAGCTTTTCTACCATCCTTGATGTAAACTGGCTTCCCTGATCTGTTACAATTTCTCTTGGGACACCAAAACGAGTGAAAATATCCTTGAAAAGAAATTGAACAACTGAATTTTCAGTAGCAGAAGTTAATGCTATAGCTTCTACCCACTTGGTAACATAATCAGTACAAACCAGTATATATCTATTTTGCTTGGATGGCGGATTAATTGGTCCAACAAAATCTAGAGCCCATTTCTCGAAAGGTTCGATGCATACCTGTGGCTGTAGTGGCATTTCATTTGAAAGAGTTGGTCTCCCAGTTCTCTGACAACTGTCACACCTTTTAACATATTGCTTTGCATCCTTAAAGAGAGAAGGCCAATAATATCCTGATGAAAGGATTTTATAGGCAGTCCTCTTATCAGAAAAATGTCCGCCACAAGGTTCGTCATGACATGCCTTAAGGATGTCAGGCATCTCATCCTCTCATACACATCTTCTGATCATCAAATCTGGCCCTGTTCTGAACAATTCATTAGAAATCCAAGAATAAAGTGAACTATCCTGAATGATTTTCCTTTTCTCATTAGGAAATAAATGTAAAGGTAATTTTCCAGTAACTAAATAATTAGCAATATCAGCATACCAAGGGGTTTTGGTAGTTACTGCAAACAAATACTCATCTGGAAATTTATCCTCTACCGGAGAGTCCTCATTAGTGTTTTGGATTCTAGACAAGAAGTCAGCTACTGTGTTCTGTTTACCTGGTCGATCTAACACAATTATGTTGAATTCTTGTAAAAGCAAAAGCCATCTTGTAACTCTACCATTAGTGACGGGTTTGTTCATGAGGTATCTAATGGCAGAGTGATCAGTGTGGACAAAGGTTTCATAGCCGGTTATATAGTGTCTAAACTTGTTTATAGCATGAACAACGGCTAGAAACTCCTTTTCAGTAACAGTATAATTTAACTCAGTAGGAGTCAAATTCTTACTCGTGTAATAAATGGCATAAGGGATCAAATCCTTTTGTCCCAAAACAGCTCCTAAAGCTGTATCTGAAGCATCAGTAGAAATGTGGAAAGGGAGTTTCCAATTTGGACCCCTTAAAATGGGTGCTTCAAATATTCTAGTCTTTAAAGCTTCAAAGGCAGATTGACATTCAGGATCCCATTTAAATTCACAATCTTTAGTAAGCAATTTGAAAAGAGGGGATGCTATCTTAGTGAAGTTTTCAATAAATCTTCTGTAATAACCAGTAAACCCAAGAAAACTTCTAACATCTCTTTGGCAATTTGGAACAGGTAACTTAGAGATGACTTCTACTTTAGATCTATCAACTTTGATTCCATCTCCTGAAATATGATGTCCTAAAACAATCCCTTCAGTAAACATCATAAAACACTTTTCATGACTTAAAGAAAGATTTGTTTCCTTGCATCTTACCAGTACTTTTTCCAAATTTGCCAAGGCTTCTTCAAATGTATTACCATAGACTGTGAAATCGTCCATGTATACCTCTACACAATCATGAATCAGATCTGAGAAAATTCCTAGTACAGCCCTTTGAAATGTAGCTGGTGCATTGCACAAACCAAAAGGGAGTACTCGATAGGCAAAGGTCCCCCAAGGACAAGTAAAGGTGGTTTTGTCTTGATCTTCAGGTGCTACCTGAATCTGATTGTAACCACTAAAACCATCCAAGAATGAGAAATACTTTTTACCTGCTAAAGTGTCTAATACCTGATCAATAAAAGGTAGAGGAAAATGATCCTTTAAGGTTGCCTTGTTCAATTCTCGATAGTCAATGCAAACTCTCCATTTACCATTCTTTTTGGGCACTATAACCAAGGGAGAAACCCATTGGCTATCTGAAATGGGGTAAATGAAGTTTACCTTGAGCAATTTCTGAAGTTCTTCTTTCACAATTTCCCTAAGATTTGGATTCATCCGTCTTTGTGGCTGCCTAATAGGTCTGCTGTTTTCTTCAATGTAAATATGATGAATACAAGTCTTAGGGTCGATTCCTTTCATGTCAGTATATTCCCATGCAAAGGCAGTGGAATGTTTTTGCAACAGTTTAGTTAATTCTTCTTGTTGTAGTCTTTCCAAGTTCTTGTTAATATTTAATGTTTTTCCTGGAAAGACTTCAACTGTAGAACTACCAAACTCTTCCATTGAGAAGAGAGACATCTGTCTAGAGGAAAGATATTCAATATCTGCATCTAACTGGAATTGTGAAGAGTCATATTCTAAAGGTGCCTCAAAATTTTCTAATGTATTTAGAATTTGACTGTCCTCACTGATTTCAGAGATGGTTAGAACAGGTTGAAGAGTATCCTCATCATCAATCCACTCATCTTCTCCTATTTCTGTTATTGCTTTTGCGGGAGGATACAAGTTGAATTTCTTGGTAGAATTACCATCTGATATATACATGTCTCCCGACCTACAACTTATGAAAGCATCAGCTGTGGCCAGCCAAGGTCTTCCTAGAATAAGAGGATGTCCTCCTAGATTGTTCTTGGGAGTTAAAATCATAAAATCAACTGGATATTCCCAAGAGTCTAGTGAGACTGGAATGTCTTCCAATACACCATCAGGTTTAATGATTGATCTGTCTGCAAGTTGCAGCAAAGTAGGTGTAAAGAGAAGGTTAGGAAGTTTTAACTGATCCATGGTCTGTCTACTCATAATGTTGATAGCGGCTCCTAAGTCAATCAAGGTATTTGGGATTTCAACCCCATTAATGTGAGTTTTAACAATAGGGCTACCGGGATCTACATATTTTTGCATGGTAATTTTACCCATCATAATGTCTGCAATTTTTCCAACTAGATGTATCCTTTTTGTGTCTCTGGTTCTTTTTATTGTTTTTTTCAAACTCATCTCCTTTATTGTCTTTGCTAGAATGGCAATCTCCTTAATGGCTGTTAACAAGGGAATCTTGATACAGACATTTTTCAATTCATCTAGAAAGCTATAGTCAGGCAACCAAATCTGCTTCTCTACTCCCTTATCAATTTGCAATCTTTCAGGAAAAGGAGGAATAGCTGAAGATGTGGGTTGCTCTACTAAGGGAGTTGATTCTTTTTCTTTTTCTTTAATGCTTGGGTTTTGAAGGGATACTTCAGAACCCTTATTGGCTTTGAGAGATTCTTCCTCAAAAATGCTTGGTTGTTGAGCACTTGTAGAAGGTTGGTCTAGGATTCTACCTGATCTGAGTTGGACCTCATTGAGAGGGACAACCATATAGGTAGGGAATGGTTGACCTTCCATAAGTGGTTGACCTTCCATCACATAAGCATTTTGAGGATTCCTATTATTGGGGTTTGGTTGAGGTTGAGAGGGAAGTTGATTTGGCCTCTGCTGAGATTGTAACAAGAGTTGAGAATTTTGATTTTGTGGAGGAGGTTGTTGTTGTTGAGGGAATGGTAATGACAGTTGTTGACCTTGATTTGGAAGTTGGGGAGCTTGCTGATTCTGAAAGGATTGAGGATATTGATAGAATTGGGCAAATCTCCCATAAGGATTTTGCATTTGCATGCTTTGCAACCATGCTTGGAAAGGATTTTGTGGTTGTGACCAAGGTTGTTGCCAAGGATTCCAATTTGGTGGGGGCTGGAAATTCATAGAGTTGTTAAACCCTTGATTTTGCTGCCCCTGCCAAGGTCTTCTTGCAACAAAACAAAGAGATTCAAGCGTACTTGGATCTTCTTGAAAGACTGCTTTGAGGCCAGGGATTGAAGGACATTCCTTGGTCTCATGAGTTTCTGAGCAAATTACACAGGTTTCCACAACTTGTGCTTCCAAGGGACATTCCCTTAAAGCATGCTTCTTTCTACACTTCGGGCAAAAGATGGTCATAGCCTCGGCTTCTGCTTTTTGTTTATTCTGAATCTTAAGGGTATCAATTTGTTCACTAAGACTCCCTAAGATGTCAGTTTTAAATTCATCTAGCATATTACCGATTTCAGCCCTACTCACTGATCCTGTTGCAGATTTATTTGCCCTAAGGAGAGAAGGATCTCTAGGCCCTTTTTGAGTTTTTGATTTGCCTCTTGAGAGATGGGTACATAGTTCTACTATATCACTGAGAGGAAGTTGAGAAATATCCCCTTTCCCCATCATGTTTAAGATATCTATCCATTCATCCCTAATGGCTTTTAATAAGAGGGCTTTTAAGGTCTCTTCATCCAAGGTGCTCATTTTTGCTCTTTTTAAATTATATTGAAATCTCTCAAGTAAATCTTCTAAGCTCTCATCTTCTTTTTGCATCATTTTAAAAACCTCATCCTTATGATTAGTAGGCATACAATAGTCCAAATACCTATCCAAAAAGGTTTGTTTCATTTCATCCCAGGTCCTAATGGACTGAGTAAGTAACCCCATGAACCATTTCAAAGCTTGATCTTTTAATGTTGATGGGAACAGTTTGAGTTTCTGAGTATCATCCAGATAGTCATAAGTTCGACACACAACTTCAAATTCAAACAAGAATGTTTCAGGGTCCTCAGTTCTTAATCCATGAAAATTTGGGAGAACGGATGGTGATATGTTTTTCATGGTGGCTCGGGAGTCCTCATCAACAATGGGAAACCCAAATGTGTTATCCCCATCTCTATTTCCTCCAATGGGACCTCTACCTCCTCCATTATTATTGTTATTTCCTCCTCCTCCTCTACCTCTACCTCCTCCTTCTTCTTCTGCCATGATGATTCTCCTAGGGATTTCAAAATCTTCTGGTTCTTCTACAAAGGGTGAATGAGAAGAGATTTCTCCTTCCTCTTCAGGTGAGTCTATTTCTTCAATTACAATTGGTTGTCTGGTAGGAGAAAGAGAAGAGTCTCTTCCTAGTTCAAACTCAATAGAAGGTATAGGAGAGTCAACTCTTGGCTCTTGAATTTCAGGACTAGGAGTTTCGGTTGGAGATAAGGGAGGTATCTCTTGTCTATCTCTTGAAGCAGATGGACTTGTAAAAATTGAACTTCGAGCTCTAGCTAAAAACCTTCCCCTAGAATCTCTAGCTCTATGCATGTCATTTTTATTTTATCTTCAAGTCAAGTTAAATAGTTCTTTTTCTGATCTTCCAGTTCACTCTAGGTGCAAGAAGAGAGCATACTTAAGAAACTATTAGATTAATAACTTTCTCCTTTCTGATCCTCCAGATCACTTCAAAGTGCAAGAGGAGAGCATACTTAGATAGGTTATTAACTTCTTTTCTTGAAGTTGTTTTTATTTTTTTTTCTTCTAAGAATATGGCTACTTAATTTCACTTCCCCGGCAACGACGCCAAAATGTTTAGTCAATTTAGTGTTATCTAAATTGCTAGTATTTATTGTCAACCCAGGGCTCGTAAGCTGATGAAGTGAGGGTGTACTATATGTACTTAAGTAACCTCTTAGAGTTTTTCTTATCGTTGGGGGTGTTGTTGTGGTTAATTATGTTCCTAGATGGAATGAGAATTTATAAACAAGTGAGTGATAGTGTGTGTGTAGAGTGAATTCTAAATGAGTGGAAGTGTGTGTGGAGTGATCTCTAACTAATTGCTTGAAAGGAAATGCTTGGAAAGAATAAGTGAAATTGAAATGACTTGAAATAAACTTGAAAGCAAATGACCACTACCAATGGCACTAGACACCGTTCAAGTTGCTGCTAATGAAAGAAAAGAGAATCACTTTTAAAACCCAAGAATAAAGATTATCTCTCTCTAACTCGATGCCTCAAAGCACATGTACTGTGTAAAGCACGGAAAGAAAGTAGCTTAAGTGGAATTATAAAAGTGAGAAAAATATGCTTGAAAGACTAATGACAATAATTTGCTATTTCTAATTCTCTACTTCAGCCATATGTACTATGGAAAGCATGATTAGAAAGTAGTGAGGAAATAGTCTAGGAAGCACTTTAAAATCAAAACTTCTACTTTAAAGACTAGTGGTAATGATTTACTCTTTCTAACTCGATACTTCAAAGCACATGTACTGTGTAAAGTACGGAAAGAAAGTAGCTTAAGAACAGTCCAAAAAGCACCCAAACAAGCTGCAAGTTAGTGATATTTTGATCTTAAAAGATAACAGTTTATGATGAAGATCATTCATGTATATTAACAGCTCTTTGAGAAATAAGATTAAAAACTAACTATAAAGACAAAATGGCAGCACTTGAATTGTCAACTTCAAATACCATTAGCTGTAAAGCAAACACAACACATATAAAAATAAATCCCGGGCTAAAAGAAACCTGCAAAGAAAGAACACTGATCAGCTGAAAATAAAGGAAAACAAGTAAATGAAACTATACATGCTTAAGGAAACAAATAAGAAAATAATGAAATGCTGCACATGAAATACTTTACAAAGGCTGAGATGAGCAGGGGCCCTCTGTTCATTCAGCCACAAGAGAACTCAAAGATCTGGAAACTTCAAAACAGTGCTATATTGATTCCTCCATTTGCAAAAAGTTTACAAAACAGAGTGCTGGAATAGCACTAGAAAACAGAGTTCACAAACGCTTCTAAATTCAACACAAGTGCAGCAAATTACAACTAATCAAAAGTTCTTTGAGCGTACGCAGACGCATCAATTTATAGGAGCTTCTAAGATAGCCTACGCGTACAGCTAGTTAACAGAAAAACAATAAAACAGTATGCGTATTAAAGGTCCTTTGACACATCACGGCTGCGTGGACGAGTTTAGTGGTTCTGTCGACATGGATAATAAATCCTATGTTAGATTGCGTCCTCTGCCATCTGTAGAACATAGACAGATCACCATTTAAGGTGACGTGACCAAACAGCTCTCAAACACCGTTTAAACCACCTTGAGTTGACTGTGGCTAAACCAGCTTTGACCATGGGTGAAAGTGACGTGGATGGCTGGAACAATGGGACAGGAACCTCGAGCACACTGATACCTGAGTGCCCATGTGGCCCGTCTAGCAAACCGACACGTGGATCATAGTGTTTAACAAAAAGGCTGCAGGATCTTCAGATAGCTGCGGGATCATCAGATAGCTGCGGGATTCCTGCAAGTGAGTCAAAAACTAAACAAATAGTCATCCATTAGCAAAACTTGCTTGATCATGCTTATTGACACTGAATGTAATGATCTGAGAGGTTTTATGGTGAGAATGAGGCAAAAGTGAAGAAAAGATAAGGAAAAGTGGAGGAAAATGGTAGACAAATAGGTGTAAAATAGAGGTTCTACACCCACTATAGTGTTTTTCCCTCCATTCAGCTTGGAATATGTGTCCCATGACCTTGGTCTTATTTATATACATAGAAAAACAACATGGGGTTGTTTAAAATCCCTCCCCATTAAGGAAACACTATCATCGGTGTTCTATGACACTTAGGACTAGCAAAACATATTTCCTATGGAGATTTATAACACATCTCGATGCAGTATTTACAATGAAATTTTTTGAAAACCATGAAAAAAATAACAAACATACTGCTTATTGGAGCTTTATAACACAGCTCGATGAGATATTCACACACACACACACATGTATATATCAAAACTCATTTTCTTCAATCAACAAATAAAGAAGGATATAATGCCCACATTTGATCAGCCATCTCCCATGTAGCTTCATCAGGCCCAAAGTGCTTCCACTGCACTTTAACCTTCTCTGTTGCTATGTTCTAGAGCATGAGTTATTTCCAATGCAATATGCATTGTGGCTCTAGTTGGAACTCTCCCTCTAGTTCCACTTGCAATAAAGATTAATCAATCACATGATCAGTATCCTACACATACCTTGTAAGCAATAAAACATGGAAAAAATCATGGACTTTCACTATTAGCGACATCTCAAGTCTTTAGGCCACTGGTACAATCCTCTCAAGGATATCAAAAGGCCCACAATATCAAAGTGTCAGCTTGGCACATGACTCAATCCTCAAGGAGCTCCTTTTGGGCTTGATGTGCAAGTACACATGCACCCCAACCTGAAACTCCTTGAATGCTCTATGTTGATTTTAATAACTTATTTCTTGTCTCGTTCTTCCTTTAAATTCCTTTTAAGGTTTTGCATCTCCTGCTCCATCTTAGCCAACATATGCGGTCCAATCAACACCCTATTCACTGGTTCACTCGAGTTGATAGGAGTATTACAACTTCACCCATAGAAAGCCTCAAATGGACTCATCTTCAAGGATTATTGATACCCATTATTATAAGAAAACTCCACCAATGGAAGATACTCCTCCCACTTCGTCTATATATGCATGACATATATCCTCAACATATCCTCAAGAATCTTGTTAACCCTTTCTATTTATCTATCTGTCTACAGATGATAAGTTGTACTGAAGGCTATCTCCATCCCCAAAACTAGAAATAACTCCTTTCAAAACTTCGAGGTGAACTTGGAATCTCTATCTAATACAATCTTCTTGGGAACCCCATGCAACCTTATTATCTCCCCGATGAATATCTGAGCTACCTCACTAGCTGAATTAGTAGGGTTCACTTTAATGAAGTGAACTACCTTGCTCATCTTGTCAACCACAACCATGATGGAATCATTCTACCTTGATGTCCTCAGAAAACTTGTAATTAATTCCATGGAAATGACCTCCCATTTCTATTCTAGAATCGTAATAGGCTACAAAAACTAGCTAGATGCTTGCATTCAACTTTGACCAACTAATATTCCAAGTACCTTTCAACAAACTCAGACACCTCTTTCTTCAAGTTCTTCCGACAATAGAACTTCTTAACAATTTTCAAAGTCTTCTGGTATCCCAGGTGGCCTGAATATTACTTGACATGAAACTCTCTCAAGATAAGCTTCTTCAACCCATTTCTATCTGGCACATAAATCAAGCTCTTGAATCTGACCAAGCCATCTGCTATGAGGTGATACTCCTTATCCCTATCACCTTCACCCTGTTGTTTTAATATCTTCTTCAGCTATTGATACCTCTCATCATGTTTCCCTGCATGCAAGATCTTCTCTTGTAAATCTATCCCATAAGAGCTCACAGATGAAATATGAAGCACCTGCACTCTCCTACTCAGAGCATTTGCAACCTTGTTCTCCTTCCCCTTGATGTACCTTCTCTCAAAATCAGACAGAAAGAGAGTATCCAACCATCTAGCGTGCTTGACTTTCAGATTGGGTTGGTCAAACAAGTACCTCAGCCCACTATGATCACTCATCAGAACAAACCTCCTGTTATGGAGATAATGTCTCCACATCTTCAATGCATGAATGATAGCTGCCAAATCAAGATCATGTGTCACATTGTTCTTATTGTGCTCATTCAACTTCCTTGATTGATAGAAAACCAATTTTCCTTCCTACATCGAGACCCCACCAAGTCCTTCCTTGCAAGAATCTATACAAACCATAAAATCCTTATTAGGATCTGCAATCTTCAAAATAAAAGCATTTGTAAGCAAATGCTTCAACTTCTCAAAACTAGTTGCACACTCTTTAGTCCATTCAAGCTTCTCCCCTTTCCTATGCAAATATTTGATAGGATAGTCAATCTTTGAGAAGTTCCTCATGAACCAATCTAATAAATTTCTAGTCCCATGAATGATATGACCTCATCCAAATTACTTGGAGTTGTCCACTCCATGATAGCCTTAATCTTTTTTGGGTCCACTACCATCCCCTCAGAAACATGTCCCAAGTAATGGATATGAGTCTAAAAGAAACTACACTTATTGAACTTGGAATACAACTGATTCTCTCTCAACAATCTCAACATTATTATCAGGTGCTGCGCATGCTCCTCTTCATTCTTGGAATATACCAATATATCATCAACAAAGACTAACACAAATGTATCCAAATAAGGGTGCAACACACTATTCATAAAACACATGAAGGTGGTTGGAGCATTGGTAAGACCAAAAGGAACCACCATGAACTCATAGTGCCTCTATCTTGTATGAAATGTAGTTTTGTAGATGTCTTCTTCTTTTATGTGCACCTGATGATATCTTGATCTTAGATCAATCTTCAAAAACACTACAACTCCCTTCTTCTGATCAAACAAATAATCAATCTGTGGGAAGGGATACATGTTCTTGATAGTCACCTTGTTCAACTACTTGTAATCAATGCACAATCTGAGAGTATCATCCTTCTGCCTTACAAACAACATTGGTGCACTCCAAGGTGACACACTTGGCCTATGTATCCCTTATCAAGCATCTCTTTAAGATGAAACTTCAGTTCTACCAATTCCAAAATGCCCATCCTATATGGTTCCTTAGATGTTGGTGTTGCTCTCAGTATCAACTCAATAGAGAAATCCACTTCCCTATGAGGTGACATCTCTAGAATCTATGGAGGAAACACATCCTAAAACTACTACAAAATATGACACTTACTCAGGACTTCATCATCCTCAACATCCTTCCCTTTGTCACTAGAAATATGAACTGCAAACAATAAACACCCTTTCCTACAAGAATGCTTGGCATGCATATCTATAACCATTCTCACTGATGTAGGCTTCTTCTTTCCTTGCAAGATTATATTTTCTCTATCATCATCATCCAAGCACTCAATGGCCTTTTCATAGCAATCCAACTTGGTCCTGTGAATCAACATCCAATCCATGCCCAAAAGCATGTTATATGATCCCAAAGGAAACATATTTAGATATGTTGATGTGGGCATGCCATTAAGCTCAAATGCACAAGATCTCACCTAGTGTTGAACTCTTCTCTTGGTCCATGTAGCCAATTGTACCAATTAAGATTCTGCATGCACTTCCTTATTCAATCGACACTGATCCACTAGGTCATGACTAATATAGCTATAATTCAATCTAGGATCAATCAAAATAGAAACAACTTGATCACAAAGCTTACCTTCCATCTCGATAATGGATGCCTAATGATCTCCCTACATATCATCCACTGTTACATAGATCTAGAGAATGTTTTGGCCCACATCCCCTACCGTTTGTGCCTCCTAAGAACTATAAATATGAGGCATGCCACCCTAATTTGATGTAAAATGTGCCTCCTATGATGTTCCACTACACATCCAACACCTCAAAGGTTTCCTGCCATTGCCTTCATTTTATTTCTTCTCAGGCTGAGACCCATGCCCTCTCTAAGTTGCATTGAAATTATTATGAGGTCCCACATTTTCCTTATCATTTGCATCCTGAGATATTCCTCGCTTCTTAGGATATTTTCCTTTTGTCTTCTCATTACCTTTCCAATCCCACTTGGAGTCATACTTGCACATAGACTTCTCATAACAATGCCTCAACTTTCCAATGACTTCCTCCAATGACCGAGGCTCATCATACTCAATCCAATCCTTGAATGCTAATGGAAGTCCATTGATGAACCTTTGGACCTTTATTTTCTCATCCTTGAGGTAGCGAAAAGACCTCAACAACTCCAGAAATTTGGTCATGTACTCTTCATCTGTCATGGAACCCATCTTGAGCTCATATAATTCCTTGGCCTTTCTATCATAATACCTCTCATACAGGTACTTCTTCCTAAAGAGTCTTTCAAACTCATTCGAAATCATATCCTCTTCCTTTATGCCTCTGGTATGCTTATCATATTTGCACCAGATGTCTATCTTTCCCTTGAGATTGAATGTGGCTATCTTGGCTTTCATATTATCTGAGTAATCATGCAATCTGAAGAACTTCTTCATCCCAAGCAGTCATGATTCTGCATCTTCTAATTTCTTCACTTATCCATATAAAGTAGGAAGCTTAGCTTTATTGAACTCCTCTGGAAAATATCCCCTCTCACTAATCCTATAAGAATGTTAGCGGTGATGACGATGATGTTCTCAGAACCAGAGCTAGAATAAAATCCATGAGTGCTACCCCTACTTTCAGGTGTATCCAAGGATCTACCACCTCTCACTGTATCATCCTTGCCCATCCTATACCCCTTCGGATACCTTCTTCAATCTACACCATTATCCTTTTCTTCCCATCCTTGACTAATCCCCACTTGTCCCTACTTCTAAAAATCTGTAAGGCTCTGAAGAATCAAATCATTAGCCTCAGCTTAATTTTCCTGAGCTTTGGCAAGAATTTCTTGTGCCTCAATCAACTACTCATTGTACACCTTGCAACTCACAATTTATTCTTCAAACTTCTCAACGTGTCTTCCAAAATAGGAGAATGCCCCTCTCCCTACTACTCAACTGGTCTCTCCCATCCTACCAAGGTCTCTTTCGGCCTGTATAGAGAGTCATATGAATTGTACTCAATTATTCTGCTATTCATCTCTTAACCTTCTATGTCCTATAATATGACATTATTAGCTATGTAAAACATAATCAAAATCATACCTCAAGGTATCTCAAGGGAGGCTATTTTATCTACACATGCCAATCCAGATTAGCACGATAAAATATCACAAGCATAATAGCTCATACATGGATATCATAACCATAACAATAAGTAGCTAATCATGCATGCATGATAAACATATAAACAACTAGCATGCATGTGTAACAATCTGCGTTTACCTCGAGGTCCATTGCTTAAACCTCACTCTGATACCACCTTGTAACTACCCCATCCTACATTTACCCTCTTTTACAAGCTCTCCAAGTAAACATGAGCTGGGAGTTACTATGTGTTGGAAATAATACTGAGGGGGGGGGGGGGGGGGTGAATCAGTATTATCAAATCAATATAATTTTTTTTCATTTCCATATTCAGATTAATATACGCTACTTCAGTTAAGGCAAACCGCATGTATACGCAACCGTGTTTAAAGCAACAAGCGTATCTCCAGTAAACTTATGATTTAGTTAGTTGATCCTTAATGAGTGCATCAGAACATTATCAACCATATGAGCAGTAAAACAGAACAGATCATCACACACAAGAAGCACACATGAACACCATGATATAAGGTGGAAACCCAATGTGGGTGAAAACCACCTGCTGCAAGTCATCTCTATCTTCTTTTAATAAGAAACTTCTTTTAACAATATTTCTATAGTGGTGCAGTCTTATACCAATACACAGGCTTCTACCTGTAGAAGGCTACAACCTTCTCTCATTCTCTAGCTTCTCCTGGAAGGGAGCTGCAACCCCCTTAGCTCTTGTACTAGCTGATCCTTTTACTAGTACGTAGGTGTTGGCCTACTGAATGCTCCAACCTTCACTCGTTTTCCAGCTGCTACTGGAAGGAAGCTACCACCCCCTTAGCTCTTGTACTAGCTGATGTACTAGTACGTAGGTGCTGACCTACAGAAGGCTAGAACCTTCTCTTTCTTCCTCCAGGTACCATGTTTCATAAATTTTCAGTCTGGATACTCCTGAAGCACAACACAATAATCTGAAAGGCCACGTTTCATCCAATTTTCATACTGGACCCATCAATATCATTGAAGCACAAAATCAATCAACACTAGCATCATCAATCTCTGAATCACTCAAAACTGAATCACTGAAACCCTGTCAACAAACTGCAATCACCAGAACACAAAGCAGAACACAGAACTTTGCAACAATATTCAGAACCAACTATATCATCAGAAATCATGCATACGCTACTTGGAAGAGACGAACCATCGTGTATATGAAACTTCACCAAAGTGAACCGGCGTATATGTCAACAATTACTTATTGATAATTTCGCTGCACTTCCTGACTTCAAACATACCCAGATTATTACATATACAAGGATAATACATATGTTAGCAACCAGATCTAGTCCATCAAATCACATAAAGATAAGTCATCATGATCCTGATCCATTATAGATCTTCATCCATCAAAACTGAAGCTAAACATAGTCAACCAATCTGAATATGCAGAATACTGACACCAATAAACAGTCACCAGAACTGAGACTTTGCATCAACAACCAGAACCACCTGTAACTTCAAACATCATAGTTCATATTGTATACGCTACTTAGATGTATCTAACATGCGTATGTACGTGCTTTTATCAAAGTCAACCATCATATACATCTGTAAATAGTTTTGCAGCTATTTCAATCTTAAGTTATACCCAAATCAGAACATTACATGCATCAGTATACAGATCTAGAACAAGCATGATCAAACCATATAGAGATGATTCATTCCAAACCATTTGATCCCGATCTATCCTTAGATCTTGTTCTCCATCAACTACTGAGATTCCTCCTTAGCTCAAATCAAGCAAAGCATCGTGAACCCATAACCTGCATACTAGATCTCATACATCATCAGATATTCAAGACTTTCTGAATTGCCTTTGCCTAATGATCTTCTTCTCCTTTTATAGTCTTAGGCCTTACATAATACCATGGTCCAAAACCATCTAGAACCAATACTAGGGACCCAATACCTGGGTTCAACACTTCGAACGCAATACCAAGGTCCAAAACCATAGGTCTAAATACCACGGACCCAAAAATAAGCTTTCCCACATGTACACGCTTTTCCATGCATGAAAGTGCGTGTATATGCATACGCGAATTTTGATCAGCAATCCCACGTGTATACGCGCCTTTGTATATAATGAACCTGCGTGTATACACTACTTGGTATATAGCGACCCTGCGTATATACGTGACTTGGTATATACTGACCTTGCGTGTGTACATGACTTGGTATATAGTGAACCTACGTATATACTTTTCTTTCTTCATTCTTTGTAGTCTGATCATCAATTCTTTGGTACTGACCTACTGCACTATGTGAGTTTCCATCAAGGACAACACTTGTATCATAATGCCAAAAATCTCCCCCTTTCGACTTGATGGCAAAGCTAACTTGCCATACTAAGAACTGACAACTTAATGAGTTGTCATTGTTCATTACATCTGAACTTATTCCTTTGAGCTGCCTTGCATCCCATGTGTTCCGTCACATCTGATCTCTCTTTTGTAGATTCATCTAGTTATATATAAGTGACTTGTTCTTCTACAAGTGAGTTGCCATCAAGTACAACACATGCATCATAATGCCAACAATCTCCCCCTTTGGACTTGATGGCAACAACACCAAATCACTCTCCCCCTTTGACATCAAGGGCAAAGGGCGGACCAAGATATTCTCTTTCCTTGATAAACATTATGCTGGGAATACTCCCCCTGAGTACCTGTTGAAATCTCTGATTGATCTCCCCCTTTGTATCTGCCAAGGTGTACCAATCTATCCATGCTCCCTCTGACTGTAAGCAAGGTTTGCAAAAGTATGTTCTACAAGAAGAACATGACTCTATACATCATAAATGACCTTCCTATAACCAAAGACTCATACATACATCCATCTCCCAACCAAGTTGGGATATACCAATATTAACTCATCCACCCAACCAAGTGGGGATACACCAGATACCAATACATGATTGAAATATTACATCATCCTTCCCATTTATAGTGGGGGTACAAATTACATCAAATGACCAAAAGGGATTCATCAAATGACTACAATAGATAGAGACAAACTATTACATCATGAGTCTTGATATGACCTTTACATTGAATGATATACATGACATTTATAACAGAGACCAAACATCTAAATAAGACCATGATAGTCATTAGCAACTATCATACATAGTGTATGATTTGCTCTATAAACATCTGTCAACAGCATCTAGACCAGCAACCTGTATACGTCGATTAGTGTAGATAACATCAACCTGTGACAAAGTATGTCTGCATATAGATATCAACTCATCCTTTTGAATATTATCATAGCCTTCCATGAATTCTGCATATGACATACAAAATCATTCACATTATATCATATGTGAAAAACACCATAGCCATCTCATCAACATCAAGATCTGCATGATCTTATATATCATCCATGTATCATCACTTGGGAACATCTGCATCAATCAACATATGTAAGTATCAACCTATCATCATATAGGTAAGAACTCATCATCATCATGTCTCCAACAATGGAACTTTGAGTAATCATTCATGTATCCAACACTATGTATCTTGAGCTCAATATCTCTAGTCAAGACTTCTTGATATCATCAACAACAACAATCCTCATCCATGTGAGCACCAAGAACTATAGGAATCCTGCATCATAACTGTATTATATGATCTTTATGCATATGACAACAACAGCATATGAGTGACTCATCACCAAGTACTTTGTACTTCTCCTTATCCTTATGAAGATCACCATGTAAGCACCATATATGCATCATCAAAGAATCAACCACAAATCTGATTTAAACACCAACTATGTAACCCCAAGAATCATATGAGATGGACAACTCATAACCATATCATAGCAAGATATATCATTTAGCCATACAAGCATCATCACCAAGGACTACTAACCATAATGCCAACAATGCATTATTAAAAGTATATGCTCCCCCTGAACCTGTGCCATCTGTTTACTGTCAGATCTGATCATGCATATATCAACAAGAAGTATCAATGCATCATCATCAACAAGTTAGGATCAAAACACTTCTAAACATCTTATAAGTATCAAGACATTTTCACACACCATCAACAGATTATAACCATTATCAAACAGAGCAAGTAATGGACTGAATCATATCAGACCCTTTTCCTGAGCCTGTCCCACTGCTTTTCTCAAACTGGCATATACACGACTGTGCACTATCTAACTCGCGTATATACGCGACTTCTCTTTATGAAACTTGCGTATGAGATTTAGAACACTGAATTTTTACACTTTCAGCTTCCTCTGAGTCTGTTATGTATGTATATTGTGTTGTGCCACATCTTTCTGACTGTACTTCCTTCTTCTTCCATATCTTCAAGTGTGATGATGTTTTCTCCTTTTTGTATGGTGCCTGTACTTTGTTCTTGCACTCCTTAGCTATATGTCCAAGCTTGTTACATGCATAACATCTCACATGTTTCATATTCCTTCTGTAACAATCAACAGCTCTGTGACCAAACATATTGCAAGCAAAGAAATATCCCTTAAAGTACCTGGAACGTGATGGTCTTTCTGTGTGATGGTCTTGAACCATTCTTCTTTTGCATATGGCTGCAACATGTCCAAGATTATGACATACATAACATTCAACATTATCCATCGGAGGAGTAAAAGATTTTCTTTGAAGAATTTCTTTCCTTGGCTGTTGATGGGGTTGTCCTCTCATCTCCTTGTTGATTATTTTAGAATTCCTTGCCTCTCCTTGTGAGCTAGATTCATCTTCAATAGATTCATAAAAACCAAGCCCAGTTTTGATAGCAGGAGACCTTTGACTACTAAGAATATCATCCAAGATCTTAGTACTATCTTGAAATCGTAAGATCTTATCCTTTTCTTCTAATTTATCTTTTAAAATATTTACCTCAATCTGATGTTGCTCCTCCTTTTCATGATACTACGTCTTCATGTTTTCTTTAGCTTTTCTTCCTTCTTCCAAGTGATGTCTTAGTTCAAGAACTTCGTTTTCTTGTTTTTCAAGAGCTTGGAGTAGTTCTTTATTCTGCTTATTTGATTCTTCAAGATCTTCTTTTAGCGAGAGGATCGTAGCTTCAAGACTTTCATAGTAACTGGATCTATCTCTAAGTTTCTTGATTGTTGTGCTCCTTTCATTGACTTCATTTCTTAATGATATCACTTCATCCTTCAACTTTTGACATTGATCTTCCTTGTCCTTGAATAACTTCCTTACCTTGTTTCCTTCCTCTATTTGAGCTTTTAGTTTGGTAGCTTCTTCTTTGAAGGCACATTCCCTTTTGTTCAATAGATCTTGTTGATCTCTAATTTTGTCTGTAAGCCTTTTAAATTATACCTCTATTTGATATCTTTCTTGCTCACCCATAAGAGAAAATTCAATTGTTTCGCTATCACTTTCATCATCTTTGAATGGATGGATAAATATATCACAAGAGGATAACAAATTCATACCTGATAGTTCTTTTGCTTGTTCATCTTCATTCTGAAGGGATTCTAAATCTGAAGTGCTTCTTCCACATATTCCCCAATTGATTCTCCCACTGTCATAGCTCTTCTGAGATGTCTTCTTCTTCTTAGGCGCTTTCTTCTTAAGCTTCTTTCCCATTGATCTACGGATCTCCTTCAAGTGATCAAGCTTCTACCAAAGGACCTGCTCTGATTCCAATTGTTGGAAATAATACTGAGAGGGGGGGTGAATCAGTATTATCAAATCAATATAATTTTTTTTCATTTCCATATTTAGATTAATATACGCTACTTCAGTTAAGGCAAACCGCGTGTATACACAACTATGTTTAAAGAAACAAGCGTATATCTAGTAAACTTATGATTTAGTTAGTTGATCCTTAATGAGTGCATCAGAACATTATTAACCATATGAGCAGTAAAACAGAACAGATCATCACACACAAGAAGCACACATGAACACCATGATATAAGGTGGAAACCCAATGTGGGTGAACACCACCTGCTGCAAGTCGTCTCTATCTTCTTTTAATAAGAAACTTCTTTTTACAATATTTCTGTATTGGTGCAGTCTTGTACCAGTACACGGGCTTCTACATGCAGAAGGATACAACCTTCTCTCGTTCTCTAGCTTCTCCTGGAAGGGAGCCACAACCCCCTTATCTCTTGTACTAGCTGATCCTTTTACTAGTACGTAGGTGCTGGCCTACTGAATGCTCCAACCTTCACTCATTTTCCAACTTCTACTGGAAGGTAGCTACCACCCCCTTAGCTCTTGTACTAGCTGATGTACTAGTACGTAGGTGCCGACCTACAGAAGGCTACAACCTTCTCTTTCTTCCTCCAGGTACCACGTTTCATAAATTTTTAGACTGGATACTCCTGAAGCACAACACAATAATCTGAAAGGCCACGTTTCATCCAATTTTCATACTAGACCCATAAATATCATTGAAGCACAAAATCAATTAACATTAGCATCATCAATCTCTGAATCACTCAAAACTGAATCACTGAAACCCTGTCAACAAATTGCGATCACCAGAACACAAAGTAGAACATAGAACTCTGCAACAATATTCAGAACCAATTATATCATCAGAAATCATGCATACGCTACTTGGAAGAGCCGAACCTGCGTGTATTCACAACTTCACCAAAGTGAACTAGTGTATATGTCAACAATTACTTACTGATAACTTCGCTGCACTTCCTGACTTCAGACATACCCAGATTATTACGTATACAAGGATAATACATATGTTAGCAACCAGATCTAGTCCATCAGATCACATAAAGATAAGTCATCATGATCCTGATCCATTATAGATCTTCATCCATCAAAACTGAAGCTAAACATAATCAACCAATCTGAATATGCAGAATACTGACACCAGTAAACAGTCACCAGAACTGAGACTTTGCATCAACAACCAGAACCACCTGTAACTTTAAACATCATAGTTCATATTGTATACGCTACTTAGATGTATCTAACATGCGTATGTACGTGCTTTTATCAAAGTCAACCAGCATATACATCTGTAAATAGTTTTGCAGCTATTTCAATCTTAAGTTATACCCAGATCAGAACATTACATGCGTCAGTATACAAATCTAGAACAAGCATGATCAAACCATATAGAGATGATTCATCCAAACCATTTGATCCCGATCTATCCTTAGATCTTGTTCTCCATCAACTGCTAAGATTCCTCCTTAGCTCAGATCAAACAAAGCATCATGAACCCATAACCTGCATACTAGATCTCATACATCATTAGATATTCAAGACTTTCTGAATTGCCTTTGCCTAATGATCTTCTTCTCCTTTTATAGTCTTAGGCCTTACTCAATACCGTGGTCCAAAACCATTTAGAACCAATACTAGGGACCCAATACCTGGGTTCAACACTTCGAACGCAATACCAAGGTCCAAAACCATAGGTCTAAATACCACAGACCTAAAAAATAAGCTTTGCCACATGTACACACTTTTCCGTGCATGAAAGTGCGTGCATACACATACGCGACTTTTGATCAGCAATCCATGTGTATACGCACCTTTGTATATAATGAACCTGCGTGTATACACTACTTGGTATATAGCGAACTTGCGTATATAGTGAACCTGCGTGTGTACACGACTTGGTATATAGTGAACGTGCGTGTGTACACGACTTGGTATATAGTGAACCTGCGTATCTACTTTTCTTTCTTCATTCTTTGTAGTCTGATCATCAATTCTTTGCTACTGACCTGCTGCACATGTGAGTTGCCATGAAGGACAACACTTGTATCATAATGCCAAAAATCTCCCCCTTCGACTTGATAGCAAAGCTAACTTACCATACTAAGAACTGTCAACTTCATGAGTTGTCATTGTTCATTACTTCTGAACTGATTCCTTTGAGCTGCCCTGCATCCCATGTGTTCCCTCACATCTGATCTACCTTCTGTAGATTCATCTAGTTATATATAAGTGAGTTGTTATTCTACAAGTGAGTTGCCATCAAGTACAACACATGCATCATAATGCCAACACTATGACGTGACCCAACATCCAAGTTCCAGTTATGAAAGTGGGGTCTACTAATTGAAAACTTACAGAAACCTCTCAAGGACATGAGATCACCTAGGTGTCAGACCACATCCCCTGGTGCTCAGACCTTGAGCTAAAAATTCTTTTTAACTAAGCTCACAACCCAACTGCATGCATAAGAGACTGGGAGTGTTGTTGGAAGGCTTCAGCCACTCGCACAAGCCTCCCTTTGCGGGGTTGTAGCCAAAATTTCTCAATTTCATGCATGTCATCATGAAATCAGTGCCACATCTTCAAGGCTAGGCTATATGCCACTTCCTAAAACAACTTAGAAATTTCAAGAATCAAGTATAAGTTGATAACAAGTCAATATGATGAATGGTAAAGCTAGATCTTCCCAAACAAGCCAATCATATGATAAATGTATTTTCAAACATATAGTAAACTGTTAGCACCTAAATCTACCTTAGGCTGAAGGAAGGCAAAATTCAGGGTAACCACAAACCATGCTTAGTCTGGTAGCTAGCCCTACCAGAACAGGAGAGGGCTCTCTCCGAGTCACGCTCAGTGAATAGATAAACAAAAACGGTTTGAGATGACTTACAGTGAAATATTGATCTTAGGCTAGTAAGTGAATATGGATACAAGAAACAATTTTTTATGAATGACTGAGTTTCTGGGATTGTATGGGACCAACAGACAGCAATGAGCAGAGAATTTAATACAAAGGCACAAATTACTTCGTGAGGCAAGATAGGTGGAAAGTCTAGCAATTTAGTTTGAATTAACGCGGATTGGAGGAATTTCTTAGGAGGGTGAAAAGGGCATAAGTACATGAATCCTTTTCAATAGAAGAAGAACACTGAACATGAAATTTTCCCACAGGCAGAGCAATAAAATTGAATTCTACCTTATATAACTTAGAAAATTTCACTGGAAATGAATATGAAATGAACTGTTAAACATTACGAAATACATATGAAATGTAAGAGACACATTTTCTACACTCACAACCACATGAATCTCATGAAACAGAGCCGCTGCCTTTCATTAATCCTCTGTCAAAATATACAATGAAGAACTGAGTTTCTCTCCCACAGTCTCCCAGAAATTACAAGCCAACCAACCCTTTGCAAATAGTTTGCGTACAATATATAGAATGTTCCATGAAGAGATAGAACGCCCAAGGGTTGGGGAGTTACTCATCATTACAAAATGGAGGTGGAAAGCCAACCATTAGCTACAGGTGCAGCGTTACAAACATGACAAATGGCTTGGGTGATTGTTTGCCTTCCTTTGCCACTTGGATAGAAGCCAATCTGGAGTGAAAATAATTTAAATGCCACCTTAGGTGCCGAAAAAGTGAAATGTAGATGAGCGGGCCCACTTGGAGAAGTCGTGAATCAAAATTTCGCAAAACAGGTGTGATTTTGGCCTTTTTCTCTATATGCGCCGCGCCAATTTGGAGGTTGTTTTGAGGTACCTACAAGAGTCAAAGTTGTGCCCAAGTGTGTTTTTTGGAAAGATTGGCCTGTCTACTTTCCAACCCAAGTGGAATTTCTGAATTTGGTGCTCATTTTCCCCTCCAAATCTTCATTCTCCCAAGACTGCTTCCTGTGTGTCAAAATAGGGGCAGAGAGGTCATTTTTTGAGAGTTTTTGACCTCTTGGAGACTCAAATCATGCCCAAATTTCTTGTCCAAGCACTAGTAGTCGTGATTTTGCGTGCTGAATCCAAAAATGCAAGCCACTTGTCATTTGGAGCTCCCAATCCTAAGCGCCGTGTAAGTGGCGCGACGCACAGGGAGAAAAAACTTGCGTTTTGACCAAAAAATTACCATGTGACCAAAATTGCCCCAAATTTCTTGAAATTTGGGCTGGAGGTTCTCTATGAAGTGCTATGCTGTGCCAAAGAAGCTTCAGCCAAGATTCGAAGCCGATCTTGCTCTTTTGCCTCTTTTGCCTCTCTTGTCGCTTTGCTCAATTTTGCCTTCAAGCTCTTTATCCGAGCCTTTGCACTCATATTTCGTGCCCTGTAATGGAAAGCCATGTGTATTAGTAAGGCATGGTCCTTATCGGTCTTGTCCAGCAGCCTCTCCAAGTGCATGTTAACTCTCTTGATATTGGCCTCCCGATCCTCATGGATCTCTTGCTCCAATGACGTGAGCTCAACTCTTCTCCTTTGTGCAGCTTGGCGATGCTCACAAATGTTTTGTAGCTCCATGATCACTTGTTGATCCTCAAATAGTTTGTTCCTCTGCTCCAGATATTTCATGTTCCATTTGGCTCTTTCTAAATCAAGTGACAAGGCTTCAATCTCTTATTGCTGCTCCTGGATGATCTCTCTAAGCTCTGCATTTGTCGGTTTTGTATCTGTCTCATCATCTTGAAGGAGAACGAATTCGGTCTCTTGTTCACCTGATGGCTCACCTGAAGGCCCCTCATCATGCATTGGCTCCTTACCTCTGTCCTATTCCTGTGTCGTCGATGCCGGAAGCGAGGCCCCTTCCACCCCGAGTGGAGATAACACTCGCTTTGCTGCTGCAAACAAATGTCTACTGCCTCTCTGATAGGTGATGAATACTGGCATAGTAGCGGCCTCATGGCGCTCATACTGGTGAGAAGGACCACATATCTCATGCTCTGCCTCTGATAATACCTGTGGAGTGTTGAAGAAGTCATGGGAGATGAAGTCCTCCCAAGTAATGCCCTGCAATCCCAACTGATGATCCACCAAAATCCGGATAAGAGAAAAGTGATAAACATTGTTAAGTTGCTGCTGAGGTGTCTTATGCTGCATGAAAGTGTTCATCCTCTTTATGTTCCTGCAAATGAAAAATGGGAGGTTCTTCATCCGCACCCTGGTAAAGTGCATGAGCAACCTGATGTGATAGGCATATAGATGAGAGAACCTCCCCTCACAGCTGAAGTACTTCATGATCAACCTCATGAGTGGAGCATACTCATTTCTCAAATATCGGAATGGAAAGACTTGTGTGAGCTACCTCAAACAACTGGCCTTAATGTAAGGCTCATAATGCTGCCTATCCACCTTCTTCTTCTTTTGCCACTGTTCTCCAACATTTGGTATGCCTGTTGCCACTGAGATAGTTTCGGGTGTCAATGTGAAGGTGACCCCAGCCAAGATAGACTGACCTCCATGGAGGTGAAGCACAAAAAGACGGGTCAACTCATGATGAACTCTAACATTAGCCACCCTTTGAAAAAATTCAAAACATGCTAGGTGTTGGAAACATGACATGGCAAGAGGGCATGCTTGTAATTCAGTGAGGGTAGTGGGCTCATCCCTAACATATTTGCCACTCTTGTGATGTCTCCTGGGAGCCTTCTCTTCCAAGGATGAGTCACTTTGTGTCTCCATCTCATTCTCTGATGAATGTTGTGATGCCATGACTGCTGTTTATGTACTGTGCTTGGACTGCCCTTTGATGATGGTGAAACTAGGTGTTGTTGTGATATCTGCCACCAAGGGGAACAATGAAACAAAAGGGAGTATTAGGAGGGGAGTAATGTGATGGGAATAGGGGTTATGGGGAGAAGTTTGTTTAGGGATATGTAGGGGGTTTGGGTATTTGATAGGGTAGGTTTTTGGGGTTTTGACAAGGTAGGGTTTTGGGGTGTTTTGTTGACAAATAAGAGGAGGGGAAAGGGAATAGGGTTTGGTAGTGTTTTAGGGTAGGGATAATGGGAAAAATGAGAAAGGGAGGATAGGGAAAAATGGTAGGTGAGGGAAAAATGGTGGGTGAAAATGGAACCTTGGCTTCAATACCACAAATATGCAACCCTAGCAACAATGGCCTTTGGTGTTTTCTTGTGGTTGACTTTATGAGTTTTGTTGCATTTTAAACATTGCCATAAACCACCATATCATTTATAAAATTTGAGGAAAAGTCACGACATAGAGCCAACCTGTCAATTTGAGGGGCTTCACAAAAAAATTGGGGAAGTTTGGCACTATTTTGGCGCTTTGTCTGTGTGCGCCGTGTGCAAAACCCAGTGCACCGCGCCCTGGGTGTGCGCCACGCTTGTTGGAAAAATACACTGAGGGCTGGCTCTGTGTGCGCCGCGCCCTCTGTGTGCGCCGCGCCCCTGTGTATATGCGTCGCGCCCTGAAAACCACCTCCAACCTTGCTCCAAACACGCACGATGCACACTCAAAGACTTTGCAATGTTTCCCTATGCCTTGATTTGCACAATGACTTTGATTTTTTGGTGGAAACTTGTATATAAAGACTTGGAAGTCATGGGTTAAATTTTGCTTTTCAAAAACCCATTTTTCTAATGTTATGTTTTGACACTTTTTCACTGACTTAAAGCAACACTGATTTTCACTTTTCCTTTGAAATTTTGGCTCAAATGATGAAATTTTTGGCACTCTTTGCAGGGATTGCATGACAGGGCATTTGGCCATGGAAACCATGAATGCATCTGAAGAAATCAACTGACGACTTTTTTGAAAATTTTATCACCAATGACACTGTTTGACTTTTCTTCAAAACAAAGTTTTGAAGAACAGTCGAAGTTTATCAATATGACGATGAAACTCTCTGAATCATTACTTTGTAAGGGCCTCACTCTAGCCTGCATGGCTTTACTGGACATATTTAAAGACCAAATTGATTAATCCCTAGACCTAATGATCGAAAATGACTTTTGTCCGTTAAAGGACCAGACCTTGACTGTCATGGACTTTAGTGATCATTGACCAAAGACCTAAGCCAGTAGGAGCCAGACATGAGGGGAAATGACTAGCATGACCTTTTCTGTCAGATTATGGCATGCCCCTAGCGGAATGCAGCTGAGTGAATGGAGCGGGACACCTAAAAATGAAATGCATAAAGAGTTTTGATCTCTGATGGAGGACTGACCAGACCGACTCTAACATTGGCTCCAATGGGGGATGGTAGCTCCTTGGAGGTGCCAAGAACAGTAGATCTCTGGAAGAGCTAGACAGTGCCTTCGTCCATTGGGTTATGGAGTCATCATTTCAACAAACAACACCGGAGTCTGACTCATTTATGAAACTAAAATGACCAAAAAATTGACTCAAACTTGACATTGAAATGACTTAAACACTAACTTGAAAACCTCAAACCAAACTGAAAAAAAATGGTATTTACAATGACAGTGGAAGCAACGTTAATAACTCAACAATGGTACCGCTTGAGCAGCCGACCATTGATCGGTCCTCCTGGACAATCTTCCCCGTTCATTTCCTTTAGAAGAAAGGCATTCTAACCCCGCTGCAATCTTGAAATGACCTTTCCAAAGATTCTCGAACTTACCGTGCTTACCTTTTTCCTCATTCCTTGCATCCCACTTCAGCACCACATCATCCAACTGAAATTTGTCCACCTTGGCCTTTCTGTCATAAATTTTCTTTATTTTCTCCTGCAATTTGGATGTGTTCTTGAAAACTTCTTCTCTTGTCTGCTGCAAGTGGACCATTTGATTCAACCTTCTCTGCATGGGATCTTCTTCACTGTCGGCCTCCTGAAGAAGTTTGACTACCGGGGCAGCAAGAGAGGTAGGAAATACTGTATCAACTCCATAAACAAGCTCAAACGGTGACGTACCAATGGATTTCTTCTGACTGACCCGATCTGCCCAAAGTGCATGGACCAACCTCTTATGCCAGCTCTTCTTATTTATTTCCAGCAGCTTCTTGATGATGTTGACCAATGATTTGTTTGAAGATTCTGCCAATCCATTGCCTTGCAGATGATAGGCAGTTGAGTGACCCAAAATGATGTGATATTTATGACAAAACTCTACCATCCTTTTTGATTTGAAAGCTGCTGCGTTATCGGTGATTAACTTATTCAGGCAACCAAAGCGAGACAAGATGTTATTTTCAAGGAATGAAATGATTACCGCATCTGTAGCTTGTCTGGTGGGAGTTGCCTCGATCCATTTCGTGAAATAATCTGTCGCTGTGAGGATCCATCTATGCTGACCGGAAGAAGTGGGATGAATTTCACCAATGAAATCCAACCCCCATTGCTGGAAAGGAGCACTCACCTCAATAGGCTTAAGTGGCAAAGGCTGTAACTTCTGCTTTCCTTCGAAAATCTGACACTTATGACAGTGCTTGACCATCTTATATACATCAGCAAACAATGTCGGCCAATAGTACCCTGCTCTCAGAATTTTATTTGCTGTTGACTTCCAAAAAAGGTGACCACCACATTCTCCTCCGTGGAAATCCTCCATAACTTTCTTTGCTTCTTTTTCCACCAAACAATTTAACAAAATGCCACCGGGATCTTTCCAATACAGCACAGAATTTAGAATGCAAAACTTGGCAGCTTTCAACTTGAGTGTTCTCGCTCGGTTTCTAGGCATGCCAGGCGGTGGTGACAAATTTTTAAGCACATATATGATATCTGAATACCACGGAGAGAGAGAAAACATTTCAGATACCTAAATTGACGATCCTTCCTCATTCTCATTGGACATAGCAGCGATCAGATTTATGTCCAAGGCGTGCAAGTTTGATTCGGCCATTAACTTCGCCAATCCCTTTCCTTTAACCAGCTTTGTGGGCTTTATTTACACATTATATTGCAGCAAGGCTGGAATCCATTTTCCTCGTCTTCCTTTTGGATCGGTCTGCACTAAAACATCTTTTACAACAGCGTTAGGAACATAGGCCAAAATATGAGAATGTAGAATATATACCCGGAAATCTTTCAATGCCTTCACAAGTGCAAGGGCTTGCTTCTCAATGATGTTGTATTTTAAGGCTGCATCTCTTATGGCTCTGCTGAAGAATGCAATGGGTCTTTCATGATCATCTCTTTTCTGCAATAACACAGCTGCCATAGTGTGCTCTGAAGCAAATGAAAATAATATGAAATCCTGAGTGTAGTCCGGGCTGACTAGAACTGGAGCTGAAGAAAGAGCCAATTTGACCAAATTGAAAGATTTTATAGCCTCCTCCGTCCACTTCACTTGGTTGTCCTTCTTAAGCATGTTTGTCATTTCTCTTAGGTGCTCAGCAAGATTAGGTACAAAGCGGCGTAGAAAATTCATCTTACCATTGAACGATTGTATCTCTTTTTTATTCCGGGGCAGATCGATTTGCTGAATTGCTTGCACACGTGCTGGGTCAATACGAATGCCATATTTTGAGATAATGTGCCCGAGTAGTTTGCCTTCCTCCATGGCGAACAAGCTCTTCTTTGGATTCAGCGACAAACCATATTTTATGCACTTTTGGAAGACAGTTTTTAGATGGTACATGTGCTCTTCATTAGATTTGGAAAACACTGTCAAATCATCCAGGTACACCACCAAAAAGACATCCTTCTCATTTGCAAAAGCCAAGTCCATTGCACGCTGAAATGTGGCACCTGCGTTCTTCAAACCGAAAGGCATTTTAGCGTAATGAAAGGTTCCCCATGGAGTGGTGAATGCTGTCTTGTCTCGGTCATCTTCATGGACAAAAACTTGGTTATATCCGGAATAACCATCAAGTAGTGACATACGAGATGCTCCCACTACTCGCTAAAGTATATGGTCCATTTTGGGCAGTGGATAATTATCTTTCAACGAAACTTTATTGAGATTTTTGAAATCAATGCATAAGCGAATCTCACCTGTCTTCTTTCGTACAGGCACCAAATTAGAGATCCAATCTAAAAATCTGATGGGAACAATGATCCCTGATTTGTACAACCTGTTTATCTCCTTTTCAATAGATGGTAGCAACTTTGGATTTAGACTTCTCAACTTTTGTCTGAATGGTTTTTGATTGGGCTTGATGGGTATAGTGTGCTAAATTATATTGGTATCATACGTCTTTAAGTCAGAATAGTCCCAAGCAAACACATATGCAAATGAAGCCAGCAAACTGATGTATTTGTCCTTGATCTTTGGCACCAATGCTTTGGACAATTTTACCAACTTAGGATTAGTAGTTGTTCCGATGTTGACCTCTTCTACACCCTTCTCTGTTGGCTGCAATGTTGGCTTGCGGGCTACATCATCTTGATCAAAAAGTTCTTCTAAAGGTATCAAGCCTTTAGGAATAACATTATTCTTTAGCTGCAACACATCCATTTCATTGATATGCACCTCATCTGTACCATTACCTTTACCATCGTCATTTTCTACATCAACTGAGGTCTCTTTGAACTTGCCTTTGTTTTGCAGAAAATCATCAATCTCCTCATCATCTTGGAACACTTGCCAATATCTCTGATTGTCTGGAACGGTTGGACAATGCTTGACATGGATTTCGAATTTATTGCTAGAGTTCATTGGGATCTTCAAACTACTTGCTGCCTTGGCAAGAGCGTCAGCAATACTATTTTGTATACGAGGCACGCATGTCAGGGTGTATTCTAAAAATAAATTTAGGATGTCTAGAATTGCATTACGGTAAGCCCGCATCCTTGGATGCTTTTCTTGATACTCGCCTCTGACCTGCTTAATTACCAATTCGGAGTCGCCATATACTGAAATCCTCTTAGCATTCAGCTTTCTTAGAATCTTTAGGCCAACAATCAGAGCTTCATACTCAGCTTCATTGTTTGAACACTCAAAAGCCAACTTGTAAAAGCATACCCATACGTTACTAGGCACTTTGTTCGGGGCGGAGAAAGGACTGCGTACCCAAATTCCAATTCCAGCGCCATCATTTCCCACTGCTCCATCGAAATCCATGGTCCACAAACCTTCTTCCTCCTCTTGCAAGTGCTGGAAATCTGTTTGTTGTGCCTTGTCTGCTTGTTTTCCATTACTTTTAGCTAATTGCCCAACAGTGTTTTGTTGTTCTTGTCCTTCTTTCTTTAAAATTTCTCTGAAATTTTCTGCTATTTCCGGAATATTGTCTGCTTCAACTAACTGACTATCTATATCATTGAAACTATCTAAATACAAAACAAAAGACTCTAAATCTGTATGTACATAGTTAATTGGATGATTTATTGGTTTCTCCTTGCTTGTGATCATGTATTTCATTTTTCGTTCCCGATACAATTTCCTCATTTGTCCGAACACCAGAATCGTTGCATAGGAGAAATCTAGCTATAGTGTCCCTTTCAATTTCACTACCCAAGACCTGGAAAGAAGCATGCCAAACCTAGGAGGAATATCTGCTACAACCACATCCATCAAAACATTCTTCATTGGGAGCTGATCCAGACTCACAACCAAGTCTTTGATGAGTCCTATACATCTTACTCTGCTGGAATCAAATGAATAGAGATCATGGTATTGTCGGGTGATGTCCAGACCAAGCTTATCCATGATAGCTTTGGGCATGAGATTGTGAGAAGCTCCGGAATCGAACATGGCATTATGTAACACAAAATCATGCAATCTTAAACCGATATAAAAGGGTGGCACATCACTATCAGGAGACTCACCATTCGATGCTGGACCAAAAATCATTTCAGGTTGATCGTCTTCGACATTCACCATGTCGGACATTGGGTCCAAATTCAACATTTTAGATACTTGCACTCTATAACTGTTGTTCCTCATTATTTCAGTCAAGGGAATGGATACTTTCAATTTATAAATCTCGTTCTCTAAACTAAACGCGGGAATCTTTTCTACCTCTTTGACTGGGATTTCTTTCTTTTCCTTTTCTTTCGATGCAACTTGCTAATGGTGATTTCCGGACCAACCGCCTCCTTTCCTTTCCTTTGTGTAGCTGATGAATCATTCTTTGATGCCTCAACATCCTTCCTTTTCTGAACTGGTTTGACCAGCACATCTCTGTTTCTAAGTGAATATCACTGCTGCTGGGTGGATAGAGCATTCATATACCCCCTTTGATACTCCTCTGATTCTTCTTCTAAAACAGTGTCACTTGCTAGAATGAAATCTGCGTCTTTGTGTGCAGCTGAACTCACCGCACACTCCTCCTCTTCAGTAATGTAAGTAGGCAGATCATCTGGAGTAAAGAGGTGGTTTTCTTCACCTATTATATTCCCGTCCTCATCTGACTCCGGTCCATGCACAAAATTTTGCTGCAAAGGTGTCTGTACTGGCTATTGTGCTGTCTACTCTTGGGCTCGCTGATCTCTCTGTCTTATTCTATATTGTGGTTGTTGCTGACCACGAAAGTTAGGATTTCTAACTTGTGGCTCCAGTTTGTCAAGTTTCACCCTTTCAAGCATCTGCTCTACCTTCTTGAGTAATTAATCCATCGAAGAAGACTCTTCTTTGACTGTGACCTTCTTTTCTGCTTTTGCTCTAGCTCTCTTGGACAGCAAATTTGCTTCAACGCTGACCGCGATTTTTTGCATGTCTTCCATTATGGCCGGCTCTCTCTCTCTCAGTTGGTAGGCCATGTCAGCATCAAAACCATCCGGAAATTTCATCATAGCTAGTCCCACAGGTGGCTTTAGATAATCTGGAATTTCGTTATAAACTGAATTGAATCTAACGCAATAGTCTTGGAATGACTCACCAGCGTTTCATTTGATTTGCTCATATTCAGCCAGAATTTGAAGAGGATTCTTTTCCACTTCCCATCGGTTTAAAAATTGTCTTTGTAGGTCAGCCAATGTAGCGATACGTGCTGCCGGCAAACCTCTGAACCATTTCCTCACTTCACCTACAAATGTCTGTATAAAGAGTCTCATTGCCACATTCTCCGCATCGATATCATGAAGTTCATAGAAATCTGCCATTCTGTCCACATGTTGTTGAGCAGTAATGTTGTTAGGAGGGCCATCAAAAAAGGGATTTTGCTTTGATAATCTGCGGGCATATCATCTAGAACTTGAGGGAAAACCAGGGGTGCAAAACGGGCAGCCATCACTCTTAGTGGATTTGGCCTCGGAGGTGTTGGAGGAGTGTGTACAGTTTGTAAGGGGCTATCAATTGGAGTTTGAATCTGAGCTATAATGTAATTATCAATTGACCGGTTAGCCCTTTATGTCTCCAAGTCTACAAGAAATTGTGGATTGGGGACAGTATAGTCAACAGCCCTTTCGAATTTGGTCTCGAACAATGATATTTCAAACCGTTTGTCAAAATCAAGCTCTTCAAGATACTCAAAAAGGTCAGGACATGAATGGGACTTGAACACGGGAGTTATAGTGCTCCCTTGACGAAGGAGTCTTGGAATCAAGTTGGGGTTTTTGTAAATATAAGGAGGATCGGGATCTGGATTGGCTCTGGTATATCGTCTTGAAGCCAGCATGCTATTTTCGAAAAAATCAGAAGGACATGAACAACTTACTCAGCCTGTCAAATCCTAAACTTATCATCCGGAAGCTTAGAATTATCAAGAAGTAAGGGGATTAGTTTCGTTCCCCAGTGGAGTCGCCACTATGTTAGCACCTAAATCTGCCTTAGGCTGAAGGAAGGCAAAATTCAGGGTAACCACAAACCATGCTCAGTCTGGTAGCTAGCCCTACCAGAACATGAGAGGGCTCTCTCCGAGTCACGCTCAATGAATAGATAAATGAAAATGGTCTGAGATGACTTACAGTGAAATACTTAGGCTAGTAAGTGAATATGGATACAAGAAACAATTTTTTATGAATTACTGAGTTTCTGGGATGGTATGGGACCAACAGACAGCAATGAGCAGAGAATTTAATACAAAGGCACAGATTACTTCGTGAGGCAAGACAGGTGGAAAGTCTAGCAATTTAGTTTGAATTAACGCGGATTGGAGGAATTGCTTAGGAGGGTGAAAAGGGCATAAGTACATGAATCCTTTTCAACAGAAGAAGAACACTGAACATGAAATTTTCCCACAGGCAGAGCAATAAAATTGAATTCTACCTTATATAACTTAGAAAATTTCATTGGAAATGAATATGAAATGAATTGTGAAACATTAAGAAATACATATGGAACATAAGAGACACATTTGCTACACTCACAACCACATGAATCTCATGAAACAGAGCCACTGCCTTTCATTAATCCTCTGTCAAAATATACAATGAAGAACTGAGTTTCTCTCCCACAGTCTCCCAGAAATTACAAGCCAACCAACCCTTTGCAAATAGTTTGCATACAATATATAGAATGTGCCATGAAGAGATAGAACGCCCAAGGGTTGGGGAGTTACTCGAATCATTACAAAATGGAGGTGGAAAGCCAACCATTAGCTACAGGTGCAGCGTTACAAACATGACAAATGGCTTGGGTGACTGTTTGCCTTCCTTTGCCACTTGGATAGAAGCCAATCTGGAGTGAAAATAATTTAAATTCTGCCTTAGGTGCTGAAAAAGTGAAATGTAGATGAGCGAGCCCACTTGGAGAAGTCGTGAATCGAAATTTCGTGAAACAGGCGCGATTTTGGCCTTTTTCTCTATATGCACCGCGCCACTTTGGAGGCTATTTTCAGGTACCTGCAGGAGTCCAGATTGTGCTCAAGTGTCTTTTTTGGAAAGCCTAGCCTGTCTACTTTCCAACCCAAGTGAAATTTCTGAATTTGGTGCTCATTTGCCCCTCCAAATCTTCATTCTCCCAAGATTGCTTCCTGTGTGTCAAAATAGGGGCAGAAAGGTCATTTTTTGAGTGTTTTTGACCTCCTAGAGACTCAAATCATGCCAAAATTTCTTGTCCAAGCACCACTAGTCTTGATTTTGCATGTTGAATCCAAAGATGCAAACCATTTGTCATTTGGAGCTCCCAATCCTAAGCGCCGCGCCAGTGGCGCAGTGCACAGGGAGAAAAAACCTGTGTTTTGACCAAAAAATTGTCATGTGACCAAAATTGCCCCAAATTTCTTGAAATTTCAGCTGGAGGTTCTATATGAAGTGCTATGCTGTGTCAAAGAAGCTTCAGCCAAGATTCGAATCCGATCTTGCTCTTTTTCCTCTTTTGCCTCTCTTGTCACTTTGCTCAATTTTGCCTTCAAGCTCTTTATCTGGGCCTTTGCACTCATATTTCGTTCCCTGTAATGGAAAGCCATGTGTCTCAGTAAGGCATGGTCCTTGTCGGCCTTGTCCAGCAGCCTCTCCAAGTGCATGTTAACTCTCTCGAGATTGGCCTCCCAGTCCTCATTGATCTCTTGCTCCAATGACGTGAGCTCAACTCTTCTCCTTTGTGCAACTTGGCGATGCTCACGAATGTTTTGTAGCTCCATGATCGCTTGTTGATCCTCAAGCTATTTGTTCCTCTACTCCAAATATTTCATGTTCCATTTGGCTCTTTCTAAATCAAGGGACAAGGCTTCAATCTCTGATTGCTGCTCCTGGATGATCTCTCTAAGCTCTGCATTTGTCGGTTCTGTATCTGTCTCATCATCATGAAGGAGAACGAATTCGGTCTCTCATTCACCTGATGGCTCACCTGAAGGCCCCTCATCATGCATTGGCTCCTTACCTCTGTCATGTTCCTGTGTCATCGATGCCGGAAGCGAGGCCCCTTCCACCCCAGGTGGAGATAACACTCGCTTTGCCGCTGCAAACAAATGTCTACTGCCTCTCTGATAGGTGATGAATACTAGCATAGTAGCGGCCTCATGGCGCTCATACTGGTGAGAAGGACCACCTATCTCATGCTCTACCTCTGATAATACCTGTGGAGTGCTGAAGAAGTCACGGGAGATGAAGTCCTCCCAAGAAATGCCCTGCAATCCCAACTGATGATCCACCAAAATCCAGATAAGAGCAAAGTGATAAACATTGTTAAGTTGTTGTTGAGGGGTCTTATGCTGCATGAAAGTGTTCATCCTCTCTATGTTCCTACAAATGAAAAATGGGAGGTTCATCATCCGCACCCTGGTAAAGTGCATGAGCAACCTGATGTGATAGGCATATAGACGAGAGAACCTCCCCTCATAGCTGAAGTACTTCATGATCAACCTCATGAGTGGAGCATACTCATTTCTCAAATATCGGAATGGAAATACTCTTGTGAGTTGCCTCAAACAACTGGCCTTAATGTAAGGTTCATAATGCTGCCTATCCACCTTCTTCTTTTTATGCCACTATTCTCCAACATTTGGTATGCCTGTTGCCACTGAGATAGTTTCGGGTGTCAATGTGAAGGTGACCCCGGCCAAGATAGACTGACCTCCATGGAGGTGAAGCACAAAAAGACGGGCCAACTCATGATGAACTCTAACATTAGCCACCCTTTGACAAAATTCAAAACATGCTAGGTGCTGGAAACATGACATGGCTAGAGGGCATGCTTGTAATTCAGTGAGGGTAGTGGGCTCATCCCTAACATGTTTGCCACTCTTGTGATGTCTCCTGGGAGCCTTCTCTTCCGAGGATGAGTCACTTTGTGTCTCCATCTCATTCTCTGATGAATGTTGTGATGCCATGACTGTTGTTTATGTACTGTGCTTGGACTGCCCTGTGATGATGGTGAAACTAGGTGTTGTTGTGATATCTACCACCAAGGGGAACAATGAAACAAAAGGGAGTATTATGAGGGGAGTAATGTGATGGGAATAGGGGTTATGGGGAGAAGTTTGTTTAGGGATATGTAGGGGGTTTGGGTATTTGATAGGGTAGGTTTTTGGGGTTTTGACAACGTAGAGTTTTGGGGTGTTTTGTTGACAAATAAGAGGAGGGGAAAGGGAATAGGTTTTGGTAGTGTTTTAGGGTAGGGATAATGGGAAAAATGAGAAAGGGAGGATAGGGAAAAATGGTAGGTGAGGGAAAAATGGTGGGTGAAAATGGAACCTTGGCTTCAATACCACAAATATGCAACCCTAGCAACAATGGCCTTTGGTGTTTTCTTGTGGTTGACTTTATGAGTTTTGTTGCATTTCAAACATTGCCATAAACCACCATATCATTTATAAAATTTGAGGAACAAGTCACGTCATAGAGCCTACCTGTCAATTTGAGGGGCTTCACAAAAAATTTGGGGAAGTTTGGCACTGTTTTGGCACTTTGTCTGTGTGCGCCGCGCGCAAAACCCAGTGTGCTGCGCCCTGGGTGTGCGCCGCGCTCGTTGGAAAAATACACTGAGGGCTGGCTCTATGTGTGCCGCACCCTCTATGTGCGCCGCGCACCTGTGTATATGCGTCGCGCCCTGAAAATTACCTCCAACCTTGCTCCAAACATGCACGATGCACACTCAAAGACTTTTCAATGTTTCCCTATGCCTTGATTTGCACAATGACTTTGATTTTTTGGTGGAAACTTGTATATAAAGACTTGGAAGTCATGGGTTGAATTTTGCTTTTCAAAAACCCATTTTTCTAATGTTATGTTTTGACACTTTTTCACTGACTTAAAGCAACACTGATTTTCAATTTTCCTCTGAAATTTTGGCTCAAAGGGATTGCATGACAGGGCATTTGGCCACGGAAACCATGAATGCATCTGAAGAAATCAACTAACAACTTTTTTGAAAATTTTATCACCAATGACACTGTTTGAATTTTCTTCAAAATAGATTTTTAAAGAACAGTTGAAGTTTATCAATATGACGATGAAACTCTCTGAATCATTACTTTGTAAGGGCCTCACTCTGGCTTGCATGGCTTTACTGGACATATTTAAAGACCAAATTGATTAATCCCTAGACCTAATGATCGAAAATGACTTTTGTCTGTTAAAGGACCAGACCTTGACTGTCATGGACTTTAGTGATCATTGACCAAAGACCTAAGCCAGCAGGAGCCAGACATGAGGGGAAATGACTAGCATGACCTTTTCCATCAGATTATGGCATGCCCCTAGCGGAATGCAGCTGAGTGAATGGAGCGGGACACCTAAAAATGAAATTCATAAAGAGTTTTGATCTCTGACGGAGGACTGACCAGACCGACTCTAACAGTAAAAAAGGTAATTTACAAGTCATGAATGCAATATATTCAAGTCTCCTTAACTTCAACAAGGAATCATCAAGAAGGCTCAATTCCCTCTCAAACTAGCTACAACAACACTAGTTAGCCCATGCATTCACATAACCATTCAATGGCTTATCAAATCATGAACAAGATCCATAACAAGAGCACACCATTTAACGATGCCTATATCTAGAAATAATCCATGACAAATAAGTCATAAAATCAACACAATAACTAGCACGTGTGCTCATTGGTCACAATAAGGAAATAACCCATATTAACATATGCAAATGACAACCAAGTTAGGGACTTCCACTTACCACCCTACCATAGATAAGGCTGAACCAAATCTCTCTTTCATCCAGTCACCCTCGTGCAATATTCCAAGCATGAATGTGGGATCTCATGGGATAAATCAAAACCGAACTAACCAGGACTTCCAAAGGCCAAACCACCTCAACCCTCAACCACATTGATTTCACCTAAACTGATCTAGAAATCACTATCACTAAACAAGGTTGGATTCCTCCAACTTTCTTCACCATACCCATAGGAATTTTCCTATCTCAACCCATCCGTCAAGAGTTCCAGTAGAAATCCCATATCCACCCTTAACCCTTGGGAATTTCCCGAGACCACCTCACCAGGATCCAAAGTCTACTAGTCATCCAAAGCTTAAACCAAATAAGGAACCCACAACACCATCGATATCCAGGAAATGGAAGGGAAAGGCTAAAAGCCATTGTCAATCCAAGAAAATCCCATGCCAATGACAACAAAGCAACCAAATAACCAAATGCATGTATCATGCATCCAAATCTCAACAATGAAATAACACATGAAACCTGTTACTTGCAATGTCCTCTTGTTGTAGCTACTTTTCCAACCTTTTCCTTGTGATCCCTTTCTCTCCTTTACTTTCTTGTTTGTTTCCAAGTGCTTCCTCTCTCTCTTCCCTTAGAGATCTCTTTCTAAAAATGATCAAAGCTAGAAATGAAAAAAGTTGTGAATTGTTTCTCTGATGCCTTTTTATCATTAATGTCTAGTATCTTCCTTTCCTTTTTTCCTTTTTTCTTTCACTTTCCTCTAATTTCTCTCTAATTTCCCTTGAATGCATATTTTTGTCTCTTCATTTCCATTTTCTCCTATTTTCCTTTATTCTTTTAATTAATTGTCATTTATTGCCTCTTTGCCTTTGCCAATGCCTTTGTTGATTTCCATGGCCATTAATAAATCACAAGTGATTCCAATTATATTGTTTTTCCCTCAATTCAGATTGGAATATGTGTCCCATGATCTTGGTCTTATTTATTTACATAGAAAATCAACTCGGGGCTATTACAATTAGTAAGAGAGGAAGCTTAAGAAGGAGAATGGAAGAAAGATCAACATCCAAGGAACAAAAAAATTGATAAAGGAAGCATAAAAAGGGGATGAATGTGTTTATACTAATGGCTTAGAAATAGTGTAGTGAGGAGTCACGTCTGAAGAAACTTTTGATTAACTAATGGAATAACATATTTTCATCAAGCCACAAGATGGTGGGCCACTTGATGACATTTTTTGTTTATTTGAAGGAGGATATTTGGGAGTAGCGTACATGGCACAACTTGAAGTTATTGGAGAGAATCCATGATAGACACCATCCCATGCACACTGTTAGGAAATTGAGGTAATTAGTGATATTTCTTTTAATTTTGATTTAAAAGGACCTCCTAACGTTATTTTAGAGAATAGTAGTGGTGGACAGGCAAGTGAAAATCGTAATTTATAAGAAATGGAAGTGTAATAGTGAGCTTTGGTTCTAGTTCAAGTGGAGGAACTAGTATAATTGGTCTACCAATTCCACAAGGTTTCATTGTGAAGAATGGTAAAATTGATAGTATGGGATTACTAGAGTAGTAGACAATACAATAATGAATCTTTATGAGTTCTTATAGAACAATGATATTTATTCTAAGCAATATTATTTCTTATTTGAATCAATTCAAATAGTGAAGAAGATCATGCATCTAGACTTAAACTAGTAGAGTTCCAAACCATGTTGCGGGAGAGGGATATATGCATTGGTACATGAATTTTATATATGTTGGCCTCCACGGTGCAACTAAGACCCTAGATGAAGTGAAAGTTGGATTTGTAATTGAGTTTTCATATTAGTTGGATTGGATTTCTCTAATCCAACTCAACACTTTTTCGTATGTATCCAGTTAGTATATGGACATCTGGCATAAAAGACATTGAATGTTTCCATTGGTCTGGATTCCAATCTAGCAGGCCTTAACAAAAAAATGATATTATGTAATCTAGTATCAATTTAATAGAACAATTTATTAATAAAAAATACACAAAATGTGGAGAACACAAGAGAAACAACCATGAAATAAAACAATATGAATAAAGAATAAGAAAAATGTAATCTAAATCATTAATTAAAAAGTAAACCATTATATAAATAAAAAAATCCTAAAACTTACTAAAGTTGAATAGTAATTAACAATAAAGGATGATAACAAAACATAATAATATATGATATTTCTAAAATTAATAGTAATTCATTGATAAAAGATAATATAATATTAAAACAAAAGATATCTAACCTATATTAAATGACAAACTTTAAAAAATAATTAATAAACCTAAAAATAAATAAAATAAACCAAAAAAATACTAAATTAGTGTAATAAGTATCATTGAAATAATAATATTATATGCATATCTCGGATGGGGTGTTTATGCAGCAAAGGAGGGTAGGGAGGAGGGTGTAGAAATTCCCATTGTAGATCAACATATTATGCAATATACTAAAGCAAAATACAAGATCTACTTCTACAACAAACTTGCGGAAGCTTAATCAAATATGAGCAAGATCAAATAGAACACACATAACTGAGAATGAGAAAGAAATCACACATGAACACAGAATAATACTCTGGGGAAAGCCTCAGCTAAAATCCCCAATCTCTGTATTATCATACAAGTGGAAATATGTCCAGATTATAAAAAGCTTTAGCTCACAAGCTATCCAGCTCTCGGTACAATCCATCTGCTGCTCATAGACAGTCAAAGGCTTCTCACAAACCTTCTCCTCTGCCCTCCAAGCCTCCTATTTCCTTGCGCAGTTTCTCCTGGGGTCCAATGCTGCCACATGTGTGAATTTACCTCTCACACTACTCACTAAACTCAGAAGTAACTGTGCAATCCTGAAGGAGATAATTCCTTCTGCATGGATGAGTTTCCTTTATAGGAAAATTCCTCCAACTAATAGTACACTTTCCCTTCCTCTGATCTCAACTCGGTCTCTGACTGAACTGACATGCATGAGTTATTTATGAGAGAATATTCAGTTATCTGGAGAGCGGCAGTTACATGCATGCAGGCATTAACTAATTGAACCCACAATTAGTTCAAAAAACTATTTGAACTAATCTAACTAGACTTAACTCAGTTAACTGAGATAAATAATTACAACTCATCCTTATCTCTTTAACTAAGGGATAAATTCCTCAATCAATGGAGAAACTATTGCATGTCTTCACATAGACTTCATGTTTGATTTTCTATAACTAATTAACTCAAGATGAATTAATTAATTATTTTTCAAACAACTGCTAAGATCAAATTCGAATTTTAGGTCTCAATTTTAGTTCGGGGACTAACTAAAATTGTAATCTATCCCGAAATTCTATTTGTAGCACTTCCATTTTTCATTCCTTGTTGCTATGTCCAACACTGGTACCTGAAATGCTATTTATAGCAATGCTATTTTTAGCATTTCTTGTTGCTATTTCCAACACTCCCTCTCAACAAGAAAGGCATTCAACTTGAACTTGATCCTAAACCTTTGGAATTTTCCGCATGCAACACTTCTCCCAAGTGTTATTGCTCCAGCAACTCTAGAAACAAAAAAAACTCCCAACTCACCTCCCTGTTGGGCTAGAAATATCCTCTGATGCTGAAGCTTCCTCTGCCGCTGACAAGTGCTCCCTTTGTGACCTCTAAGCTACTGCAACACTTCATGCATCTCGCGCCATTGCACACCTCTCTGTGCCATCCTGCACTAGTGCAACACTCCTTTGCCTCTCGGATTGTTGTAACCTACTTGCTTTGCACTGTCTTGGGATTCTTGCACTGTAGCTCTCTCTACCGCTCCATCCGCATTTGTCTCTACCCACTCAGCCAGTCCTGCTACTCCTCAACGGGGCTCCCATAGAAAGGTTTAATCAAAGAGGTTGGGTACCTCAAGGATCTTGCCCCTATTCTAGCCTTCTTGGACTGTCACTCCACATCACCCCACCTCTAACCTGGAGGTATGGATGCATGTGATCCCTCTGCTCACTTGGCTCGAAATTTCCCCCTACTAGAGGTCTCTGCATGAGTGGATGCCTCCACTCGGTCTCCTCTCAGCTTCTCTAGTTGTGGCTGCTCCACAACCTCTTGAAGTTGCTTCACCAATTATGGCTCCTCCACAATTGTCTAAGACTTCTTCTGGCGCTACATGTTGAGAGGTAATGTACTCTCCCTCTCAACCACCAAGTCTCCATCAGTTTCCTTGCTCCTCAAGGCTTTGCATCTTGAACCTCAAGAGCATACAGGTTCTTGACTCGTGAACCAATCTGCTTCACCTATCTAGTGGTGATGTGTCGAAGGAAAACCTTTCCCTTACTGAAGACTACATCATAGCCTTTGTCTTCCAGCATTGCAATCGACACCAAATTTTTCCTCAATCTTGGCACATACTTGACATCGGTCAAGGTAATGCGAGCTCCATGCTCCCTCTAAAAAACAATTGTGCCTACACCTGAGACACTATACTTTTCATCATTACCCATCACTATGAGTATCTGGAGATATTTCTCCTCCAAGGTACTAAACAAACTCTTGTAGCCGATCATGTGGAAAAAAACTCCACTATCAAGAAACCAACCACATCCCACCATGGATGAAACCATGCATGCGAAGAGGGTGAAATTCAACTCGAACTGTGAGGCCACTGCCTCACCTTCAGATCCTTCCTTGGATTCCATCTTGGATTTCTTTAGTGGACAATTTGTAGCAAAATGGCCCACCTCATGACAATGAAAGTAACGCACTTTCGATTTGTCAAACTTCTTCCCACCATGGGAAGAACTCGATTTGGGATGAAAATCCTTCTCCTTCCCTTTCTTTGCCTTACTCGCTAAGGCGCAGTTCTCTTCATCCTCCTTGGATGAATAACCATCTCTGGTGCTTCTTCTTATCTCTTCCTACATCAGATCTGACCAAATTCGTTACCAATCTGGTAGTTTCTCTCTTCCATTATCTGAGTGTTAGTAGCTATGCCAACTCTTAGGAAGACCAAGGAGTGCAAGACTCACCACGTCATCATTGGCGATCATGATCCCTACACTTCCAAGCTCATCCCTGCAGGTGGTGAGCTTGTTTAGATATGTAGAGATCGTGTCACCCTTTTCACACTTGATTTTCGAAAGCTTGTCTTTCAGCACTAGCTTCCTCTAATCGCTGTTGTTCTGATATAGATCTTTCAATGTTTTCCACATTGAAAAAGGTGTCTCCTTCCCATGGAGACTCAAGTCTATGTGGTCTCGAACTCCCTCCAAAAGGATTCTCCTCGCTCTAGCCACACATTTCTTCCATTCTGCCACTTCTGTAGCATTAGTTGCTGCCGGCTTGGGGACTTCTTGATCAATGAAGTCCTTTAGACCGTTGTCCTCTAATACTTCTTCCATGCGATCCTTCCAGGCTATATAATTCGAGCTGCCACCAAGGGCATACTCGAGTCTTAAACCGTTGAACGCCATTGGTGAAATTGAGATGTGATAAGAACTCGATTTCTATATTTAGGAACCTCAAACTTCAAAATTATCCCTTCTTGTATACTATTCTCTCCTTTGATCACCTTTGCTCCGATACCATGTAGAAATTCCCATTATAGATCAACAGATTATACAATATACTAAAGAAAAATACAAGATCTACTTTTACAACAAACTTGCGGAAGCTTAATCAAATATGAGCAAGATCAAATAGAACACATATAACTGAGAATGAGAAAGCAATCACACATGAACACAAAAGAATACACTGGGGAAAGCCTCAACTAAAAACCCTAATCTCTGTATTATCATACAAGTGGAAATATGTCCGGATTACACAAATCTTTAGCTCACAAGCTATCCAGCTCTCAGTACAATCCCTCTGCTACTCATAGACAGCCAAAGGCTTCTCACAAACCTTCTCCTCTACCCTCCAAGCCTCCTATCTCCTTGCGCGGTTTCTCCTGAGGTCCAATGCTGCCACCTGTGTAAATTTACCTCTCACACTGCACACTAAACTCAAAAGTAACTGTGCAATCCTGAAGGAGATAATTCCTTCTGCATGGATGACTTTCCTTTATAGGAAAATTCCTCCAATTGATAGTACATTGTCCCTTCCTCTGATCTCAACTGGGTCTCTGACTGAACTGACATGCATGAGTTATTTATGAGAGAATATTTAGTTATCTGGAGAGAAGCAGTTACATGCATGCAGGCATTAACTAACTAAACCCACAATTAGTTCAAAAAACTATTTGAACTAATCTAACTAGACTTAACTCAGTTAACTGAGATAAATAATTACAACTCATCCTTATCTCTTTAACTAAGGGATAAATTACTCAATCAATGGAGAAACTATTGCATGTCTTCACATAGACTTCATGTTTGATTTTCTATAACTAATTAACTCAAGATGAATTAATTAATTATTTTTCAAACAACTGCTAAGATCAAATTCGAATTTTAAGTCTCAATTTTAGTTCAGGGACTAACTAAAATTGTAATCTATCCCGAAATTCTATTTGTAGCACTTCCATTTTTCATTCCTTGTTGCTATGTCCAACACTGGTACCTGAAATGCTATTTATAGCAATGCTATTTTTAGAATTTCTATTTTTAGCATTTCTTGTTGCTATTTCCAACAGGGGGTTGAGGGGGGTCAGGCTGCCACCGTCTAACTTGGCCAAGAGGTTAAGGGACATGGCAACATGCCCACATAAATAATGTTAATGATGTCATGGGTCTCGAGTTATTTCCATATGTGAGCTTCTCTCATCACACTCAATCCCGTTCACGTTTCATAATCCAGTTTTGAATGCTTTTCACCCATCTAGACAACTCGTAGGGCTCCACTCATGCTAAGCTTAATCCAGTTCTAATGTGGATCACTATGTTAAGAAAAGTGTTGCCATTGATGTCAAGTGAACAAGCGAATACAAGATCAGGGGGAGTTTGTTGATGATTATTAATGATGAGATGTAGCCTATCCTTAAAGGAATTTAATGGACTCGATTGGATATTGACTCATCAACTTGACTACATATTGACTCGTCAACTTAACTAGATATTGACTTGATTGGATATCAACTCCACTAGATATCAACTCATCAACTGGACTGACTATCGACTGGATATTCACTCCTCAAATTAACTGGATATTGATTTGTCAACTTGACTAGATATTGACTCATTGACTCGACTGGATATTAACTTATCGATTTCACTTGAGCCTCGACTGACTGGAAATTAGTGTCCTTCATTCAACTCGAAAGAAAAGCTATGATGGGTTCCTTGCCATCAACTTTTTCCTTATCCTTTTTTTACTAGATGACTAATAGTGTATCAAACTTACTCCATTGAAATGAAGATCAGGATTCATTGAAAACCTCTAGAATCTTGCCTTGATTTTTATTTGACTACCACTGTTGAACAATCACTCTTTCAAGCAAACTGAACAATATGGCATGATTTTAGCTCGACCAAACTTTCTTTTTGACTAAATGTTGACTTGGCTTCCTTTTCAATTATATCTCTCAACATGACGACCCTATGCTGAATATTAACCATTGATCAAAATGATGATCGAAGAGCACCAAATTTAGTTAAGGCACAATTATGGTTGTGTATATAATTGGAATTGAATAGGTAAAATGATCATGACTATTGACACAATCAAAAGAAAAATTCACATGGTTAAAACCATGGATTGATACCCATGTTATTCAAAGGGGATAAGACTATAAAATAGGAAGAGATCAATGCATGAAATTTGGGTGTGATGCTGCCGAAAAATAGAGGTTGAGACAAAAATTTTGTGTTCAGGTGCCAAATTTAGCAAAGAAAATTAAAGTAGTGCCTATAAATAAACAATATGACAATGTGAGAAGAATAACTAATGCATGTCTAATGAAGAATTGATGGTGGAAATTGTTGTGGTGTGAATTTGAGCAACTAGTTTGATCTATACGAGAAGAAGAGAGCCTCATATGCATGCTTAAAGGGAATGGATGCATACATGTACTAATGTGAATTGTTGCAGCAAATTGAAGCAGATGGAATTGATGCAAATTGAATTGGTGCAAAAAATTGGTGAGAAAATTGAAAATTAAAGGAGCTAAAGTTGCAATGTGTGTGGGTGTGTGTGAGAATGCAAACTCAATTAGAGAAAGCGAGGAGGTTGTTGAAGATAGAGTGAAGATGCTTGATCTAAATTATTTGAATAAAAATGACTTGTTTGGAGAAATATATCAATTTAAACATTTATGAAATATATATCTAATTGGCTACTATAGGTTTGTGCCTCTAGCAAGTTGGGGCTTGCATATCTGAGGAGATTGGGGCCTCCTATGAGATGGTGTTCATAAAATTTGGTGTAATCAGAAGTTGGGTCTTAGAATTACATCATAATAAAAACAAACTTTGTGGATTTTCTCCCAGAAGGGTTTCCATGTTAAATTTATATGTAATAATGTCATGCGAATGGTGCATTGTTGTTTGATTTATTAATTGAGAAAACGAGTGAAAATTTGTGTAATACTAATTCACCCATCTTTCAGTATTGTTTGATTCCCAACAACTGGTATCAGAGAAGGTTCCTTCAGGAACAATTTAACTGCTAGAAGGTAGATCGACAGGGAATCATGGTGAACTAAGATCTATTTTCAAATAAAGCATCTGTCTTTTATGGAACCACTTATGTGTTCTAGAAATTTAGAATGGAAGCTTACCTAATGTCCCTTGGTGTTGATGTATGGGCCTTTATAGAAGTTGGATACACAGTTCCAATAACTCCAACAAATCTAAATGAAATAAGGGCTTATTCAAATAATGCAAAGGCCAAGAATGCAATTATGTGCATTCTTAATTAGTTTGAGCTAGTCAAGGTAATGAACTGCAAATCTCTAAGGAGTTTTAGGATAAGCTCAAGAAAAACTAAGAATAAGATGTGAAGGTAAAGAAAGCTAAACTTCAAACTCTTAGAATGAGATTCAAAATTTTAAAGATGAATGAGGATGAGAGTATTGCTAATTATTTTCTTAGAGTTGATGAGGTGGCTAACATGATTATGGGGCTTAATGAAAAACTTGAGGATAATGTAGTTTTTCAAAATTTAATGAGATCTCTTCCTGTGAGATTCAATGCCAAGATCTTTGTTACTGAAGAGATGCAAGATATGAATGCTCTCATGATGGAACAACTTCATTGAATTCTCACAACATATGAAATGAAAATTGCAAAGGAGAAGTTAGAACCAAAGGAGGTTGCCTTCAAATCTTCAAAGTAGTCTAGAGAACATAAATATTTCTCACATTATGTGTCGTATAAGGAGATGGTTGAATTTGTAAGGAAGCTAAAGAGATTATTAGGAAAATATAAAGGTAGGTTGTTTTAAATTATTTGATTGTGGTATATTTTGTCACTTTGCTTAAAAATTTCCTCACACTAAAGTTGAGAAACAAGAAAAATAAAAAGAGAGAAAGTGAAAAAGTAATCCTCATAAATACCAGAAGAGAAAGATTCATAGAAAGAAGAGTTTCTATTCTAATGAAGACAATAAATCATCCAAAGGTAACAGTGAACAATCATTTGATGAAGGGCATGATGAATGTTTGATTATTGCCATAGAATATGAATTGAAATTTAAAAACAATTCAGACTTTGAAGAAGAAATTAAAGGTATGGTTGATATTGAAGTAGAGCTTATCAGTGCTCTAAATTAATTAAAGAAGACCAAGAGGAGGAATAAACAATTGAAGGAACAATTTCTCGGAGTAGAAGAAGGTATATATCACTCTAATGATGAAACCTTTAATATTAAGAAAGTTAAATTAGAAGAGGAAATTAGACTTGAATAAATTTTGGTACAACAATTGAAAAACAAACAAAAGAGCCATGACAAATTAGAAGATGAGAATGAGTTTCTTAAGCTAGAAAGATCCAAGAAGCAAGAAAAGAGATATTTAAATTTATTTGAAGAAGATAATATCTCATTGAAAATATGGCTTGAATAAGCAAGGAGAAAAGAGGAAGTTATTACAAGTTCGCTGACAAAATGGGAAAAGAATTGTCATAAGTTAAAGGTAGAAGTTATCTCCCAATGGATAGATATGAAGAAATAAAAATATCAAATGGATATAAATATCAAATTTTTAAAAGGACTAGAGACACTAAATGAAATCCTCAGCGTTCAAATGTCACTTGCAACCAAAACAAGTTTGGGATATAAATATTCTTGATAGACCTCAAATGGTGAGACAAGCATTAGGTCCTCAGGAAATGAAGCTTCTCAAAGCTATGTAGATGCACTCAAAGGAAATTCCAGCGAAGACAAAGGAAGAGATGACCAAAGAAGAAACAAGAAAGGTGTTAATAATGTTAGATACATAAATACCCCTCAATCAAGATCTTTGCACCAATAAGACAGACAACCTAAATTCGACAAATCCACTCCTATGCAATGACTGCACAATTTTGGGTACCCAAAGTTATTTTATGGAAAATTTTACTCTTGTAATAAGTTTGAGCATAAGGTTATTAAATATAAAATCAATAGGTTTGACATAAATGAAAATGTTAGTTCTAGCTATTTTCCAAATTCTAGATCTGGGAACTCTTATGTTGGAAAGATAAATACAATCTCTCCCCACATGAATGAGATTTAATAATTTTAATTGTACCAAATTTAGGCACAAAGATAGTGAATGCAAAAGTGGATTATTTAACACTCCTAGGTAGAAGAGTCTTGAGTAATATACACATCAAGGAACCATAAATAAATGGAAACAAAAACTAGAGAGGTATGAAGAGGGTGGATTTGAACTATATGCCCATAATCAATAAGGGCAACGGTGTTTGAAAATGTAGCTAGTTTCTGTTTTCATAATTGTCATTGTACTCATTTCATTATGTATATCTTATGTAACAAGAAAAAGAAGAAAGAAAAATATTATTTTCAAGCATGAGCTTCATGCTTATTTTTATTGGTCATCTAGGTTAAGCATGTTCTTCATGCTTCTAGGGTTTGTCATGTCATACAAATATTTGACATGAGTCAAGAGAGTAAATATCATTTGTATAAGACCCTGTTGGGAAAGTTGAAACATGTAAAAGATAATATTTTTATGTCTAAAAAGTCAAAAAGACCTCCAAGCACAAGTCAGACCTACTAGTGACAAGTCAGCCTAGAAGAGGCCTATTCGACCTCATGAGAAGGTTATATAAAGAAGAAATTTCAATTCATATTGGACACTTCTGCAGTTTGATTTAAAACAAGAAAAAGAAGAAAAATAAGAGTGAAGGACAAGGAGGCAAGAGGAAATTTGTACAAGGAGCTAAGATTTGATTTTTGAGCCTTATTGTCTCACACGTGCGAAGATTAGAGTTTATGTCAGAGTTGCAGGGCTAAGAGTTGTAGGTTGAAAGTTGCATACCTACGTGCGAATTTTAGAGTTTATGTCAAAGTTGCAAGGCTAAGAGTTGTAGTTCGAAAGTTGCATACCTACATTGGAAGTTGAAACCTTTACTAGAGTAGATCTTGAAGAAGGATTGACTCTCTTTGACTTTGAATCCTTTGACTTTCTTAAGGAAGAACTTCTCGAAGGGCATACACATGCAATAAAGACAGAGTTTCTGTATTCTAATTACATATATGAAATAGAAGCTTTAAATTGGGATTGGGAGAAAGATTGAAAGATGTTTGACCTTGGTTGACCTGGATAATCCTTGACTTGTTTGAAAGATATTCTTGGAGGGTTGGCTTGGTGCTTAGAGGAGTTCTTGAATTTGGTCTTGGGGTCTTGGATTTCTCATTTGATCTAATTCTATAAGAAGAGAATATATTATTTTTGGGTTTTCCCCTTGGAGGGTTTTTTCCCTCGCTTTGAGCCTACTTCTTTTGTCCATTGCCTTTATTGTTTATGCTCTTGATAATTGTTTGATGAAAAGATCTAATAAAGAACAATAAGAATATACCTAAAGTTCACACTCTTTTATCAAGGTTAAGGGTAATTGTTTTTAATATCTACCCTACTATATTCTCCAACAAATGGTATGTTGACAGTGGGTGTTCAAAGCACATGACTATAAACAAAAGAAAATTCCTATTTTTAAGAGAAGATAGGAAAGGAAGTGTCACATTTGGAAATAATGCACCAGCTCATATAAAAAAAGAAGAAGAGGAATTGTCAACTTAGATGAGAAGACCAAAGCTCAAAACATCTTATATGTGTATAGACTAAGGTACAATCTCCTAAGTGTGATCCAAATGTGTGATCAAGGCTATGATGTAACTTTTCAGTCTAAAGATTGTGAAAAACGAAAGTGGAGTTTGGTAAATTAGTAGGCAAAGCAATAAGGAATCCTAGAAATGTGTATGTCTTTAATGAGTCTAGAGTAAAGTGTTGCTTGAGAAAGTTAGATGAAGCCTAGTTATGGCACAAAATAATGGGCCATGTGAAGTTTGACAATATAGTGAAAATCAACAAGACAAAGGCAATAAGAGGCATGCCAAAACTATCAAATCAAGATATATCCATATTTAAATCATGCCAATTTGGAAAACAGGTAAGGGAACATTTTAAAATAAAATAAAATTCATCATATAGGCCCCTACAGATATTTCATACTGATATTTTTGGCCCTCTAAGAACTCAGAGCCCAAGAGGAGAGAGATATTTCATTTTTTATTAATGAATTTACCAAAGAAACCTCGATTATGGTTCTAAAAGAAAGTGAAAATCTCTTAGAAAGTTTAAGGTGTTCAAGGCTCAAGTATAAAATGAAAAGGACTTGAAAATAAAATGCTTAAGGTCAGACATATGAGGATAATTTACATCACATGAATTTCATTCTATGAAGAGAATGGGATCAAAAGATAATATTCAGTTTTTGAACCCCTCGACAAAATCGTGTAGTGGAAACAAAGAATAGGTTAGTTAAAGAAATAGCTAGATAAATGATGGAAAAAGCCAATATTGCAAACACTTTATGGGGAGAAGAAGCTCAAACTATTGTGTTTTTATAAAAAAAAATTATGCTTGGACCAAGCAATGACAAAACCCCATATGGGTTATGGAAAGGAAGACCAATTTCAATAAAACACCTCAATGTCTTTAGAAGAAAATGCTACATAAAGAAGAATGATGACAAATTTGGTAAATTTGAATCTTGAGTAGATGAAGGTATTATCCCATGGTATTCATTAAAAATCAAAGGCTACAAGTTTTATAACAAGAGAACCAAGAACATCGTGGAATTCATTGTTGTCAGGGTATATTAAACCTTTCCAAATTTGATAGAACCTCAAGAAAATGTAAAATCAGATGATGGAGACTGTGTCTTTAAAGAATATGCAGAACTAGAAGAGATAGATGACGAAGAAGAAGAAGAAAGGACCCCTCAGAGGAACAAAGCTCCATCTAGGTATATACAAAACCAACATCTTGAGAGCCAAATAATTGGAGATAAGAACTAGGAGTTCAAAAAAGAATAAAATTTATAGGCAGTCCTAGACTAGAAAATCTTGCTCTGTTGTCTCAAATAGAACCCAAAATTTTCAATCAATCTACTGAAGATAAACATTGGATAAATGCAATGGATGAAGAGTTGGATCAGATAGAGAAAAACAACACTTGGGAATCAATCCCTAGACCAAAAGAAAAAAATATTATTTATATCAAGTGGGTGTTTGAAAACAAGATGAATGAAGAAGGATAGGTGGTCAGAAATAAAGAAATATTGTTATGCAAATGATGTGCTCAAGTAGAAGGTATTGACTTTGAAGAAGCCTTTGCTCCTATAGCAACATTAGAAACTATTAGGATGTTTCTGGAATTTTCAAGTCATAAGAACTTTATTTGCTATCAAATGGATGTCAAGCCAATGTTTCTTAGTGGTGAACTAGAGGAGGAAGTATACATTGAACAACCAGAGGGTTTTCAGTTATATAAATATGTAGATAAAGGTTTTAGACTAAATAAAGAGATATATGGGATAAAACAAGCTCCAAGAGATTGGTAGGCGAAACTGGACAAATATCTACGACAATAAGGTTTTAAATGAGGAACAATAGACAACAACATGTACAATAAATTTGATAATGAAAATATATTAATCCTTGTTGTGTACGTAGATGACATCATTTTTGGAAATGAACTCAATCAAATGGGTCAAAAATTTGTTGAAGAAATGAAAAAGGAGTTTGAAATTTCCCAGTCCAAGTATCTAAAATAAATTTTGAAAACGTTTGTTATGGAAGAGTACAAGCCTATTAGCACACCCATGGTGACTAGATGCAAATTAAGTAAGGATGATGAGTCCCATGATGCCAATCATAATACTTACTAATCAATGATTGGAAGTCTTTTATACCTAACGAAATCAAGACCTGATATAAAGCAAGTTGTAGGTATTATTTCCATATTTCAATCAAACCCTAAAGAGATCCATGTGAATGCATTCAAAAGCATCTTTAAATATCTACAGGGCATAATTGATTTTTGTCTATGGTATGGAAGAAGAAAATAATTCAATTTAAGAGCATATACTGATGCAAATTGGGCAGGTAGCATTGACGATAGGAAGAGAAAAGGTGGTGCAACATTCCTTATAGGAAATTGTATGGTGTCTTGGGTACGCAAGAAACAAAACTCTATTTCATTTTCTACAACTTAAGATGAGTATATAACAACATCTACTTGTTGTAATTAGATCCTTAGGATGAAGTAAACACTCAAGGATATCAAGGTTGAATTTGATGATCATATCCCCATCATGTGTGATAATACCAGTGCAATAAGTATTTCCAAGAAACCTATTATGCATTAAAAAAAAACACGTTCAAATTAATTATCATTTTTTGAGAGATCAATTTGTTGACCATGTTGTTAGGCTTGAATATGTTGCCACTAATGAGAAGATTGAATACTTTTTCACCAAACTACTTTCCAAGGAACCATTTGAATATCTCCAACATTAGCTATGAGTGATATCTCCTTTAGCAAAGTAACTCAGTCAATTTGGGGACTAACAACCATTCAAAATCTTGAGAAATTTAGACTAAGTCGCATAGGAAGAACAATGGAAAGGAGAGTTTTTTAATGCTTTGTATCATGTGAATAGGAGTTACATATTTAAGCTATGAGAAGTATTCAGGGGGAGTATTTAAATCCTCAACAATAAACTTAATTCAATAGGAGAAGTCTTATTTTGGGGGGGAGAAGTTATGTTCAAGTGGCAATGATAATTCCTACTACATACTTCCTTAGTATCCACCTATTTGTTGTCAATTGGTGTCATTTGCATGTTGAAAAAACATTTTTCAAGGGAGCATGATCTAAGCAGAAGATTCTTTAGTCATTTGTAATGGAGCAGAATACGTAGTAGTCAGCATCCTTTACTGTCAATGTCAAAGGGGGAGAAGTGTCCAAACATTGAAATTTTGAGAGAATGGTAAGTGTGAAAAGGGGGAGTATGAGGAAAAAGGGGATTATGATCATTAGTTGGCTTCTCAGAAAATGCAAAGGGGGAGTATGGTCAACAATTGGATTATAATATAATGCAAAGGGGGAGTATGATCAACAATTTTCCTTTCAGATGAAGAGGGAGAAAGCATACAAGCATTAACAGTTGAGCGTGAGTAAGCACACATTGGAAAATTAGTATTAGCATATTATGGGAGTGTTGTTAAGTGTTGAGGTTTCCATCAATGCTGAAGTGGGATAATGTTGAGAAAAGTGTTGGCATTAATGTCAAAACTAGTCATTGAGGTCAAGTGAACATGTGAATACAACTTCAGGGGGATTTTGTTTATTATTATTACTTATAAGATGTAGATTATACTTTAAGGAATTTACTAGAATCGACTAGATATTGACTCATCAACTCAGTTAAATATTGACTCATTGACTTAACTAAATATCAACTCATCGAATTGACTAGTTATCGAATCGACTAGATATCAACTTCTTCACTTTACTAGATATTGACTCGTCGACTTGATTGGATATCGACTCGATTGGATATTAACTCAACGACTCGACTAGATATTGACTCGTCAATTCGACTTGAGCCTCGACTGATTCAAAATTAAAGTGTCCTTTGGTCGACTTGAAATAGAAGTTATGTTAGGTTCCTTACCATTGACTTGTGCCTTAATCTTTTTTTGACTAGACAAATGGTAGTGTATTGAACTTACTCTATTGAAATACAGATCCAGCTCTTTGAAAACTTCTAGACTTTTTCCTTGAGTTTTTATTAACTACCAATATCAAACAAACACTCTATTGACTAGACTAAACAATATGGCATGATTTTAGCTCGACCAAACTTAGTTGTGGATTAAACCATTTTGACCGAACGTTGACCTAGATTCCTCATTGACTAGATCCATCAACTTGATGACCTTAGGATGAATATTAATTATTGATCAAAATGGTGATATAGGAGTGCCAAGTTCAGTTAAGGAACAATTATAGTTTTGTATATAACTAGTAATGAACTGGTAAAATGATTGTGACTATTGATACAATTAAAGTGAAAATTACCTTAGGTAAAACCATGGACTAATACCCATGGTATTCAAAGTGGATGAGACTCTGAAATAGGAATAGATTAATGAAATAAATGTGGGTGTGATGTTGTTGAAAAATAGATGCTAAGAAAAAAAATTTGCATTTGGGCACCAAATTTGGTCAAGAAAATTAAAGCACCACTCTAAATAAACAGGCTAACAACATGGGAAGAAGAAATTCCCATATATAACTGATGATGGAATTGTTTTGGTGTGAATTTTAACAACTAGTTCGACATGTATGAGAAGAAGAGAGATTTTCATGGTAAAAGATAATGGATGTAGACATGTAGTGATGTGAATTGTTGCAGTAAATTGAAGCAAATGGAATTAATGCAAAAAATTGAAGCAGACTGAATTGATGCAAAAAATTGGTGAGAAAATTGAGAATTAAAGGAGCCAAGTCTGCAAAGTATGTGTGTGTATTTGAGTACAAAATAAATTGGAGAAAGTGAGGAGGTTGTTGAAGGTAGAGTGAAGATACTTTATCTGAATTAGTTAAATCAAAAGGAAAAGTTTGACCAGAGATCTCGGTCTAAAAATGTATGAAATATAGATTTTATTGGCTATTGTAGGTTGGTGCATGTAAAGATAATAGGTTAGTGCTTCCAGAAAACTGGGGCTTGCATATTTGAGGGGGTTGTTGCCTCCTATGAGTTGGTCCTCACAAAATTTGATGTAATAAGAAGTTGGGGCCTATAATCACATCATAATAAAAATAAACTTTGTGGTTTTCCTCCCGGAAGGGTTTCCACGTTAAATATTTGTGTACAAAATGTCATGTGAATGATGCATTGTTGTCTGATTAATTACATTTAATTTCTTAATTGAGAAAATAAGTGAAAATTTGTATAATATTGATTCAACCCCCCCTCTCAATATTATATCATTTTTCACTTATTTATCATCATACCCCTCCTTATGGCTAATTTTTCTTTTTGCACCTTTCGTATTGGTTGCTAAAGTTACCTGAAACACAGGTCTTGCCTCTCGTCTATCTTAATTGGGGCCTCCTATTGAACTACCCCCTCGAGCCTTGGCCTAGCCTTACTCTACCTCCCTTGGCTAGCATCTGCGACTCCAAAACAGAGAGACCCTCTCACATAGACTAGAGTTATGGTAGCAATTTCCATTTGAAAGCTTGGAGAATAGGTTCTTCCCAGTTGTTTATTGTTCCTTAAAGGTTCGACGTGTGTGATGTTGCCTTCAATTTTGGTTCCTCTTGCATAAAAGACAAGTGCTCATTATAGTGTCAAACGCCTTCAGCAAATGTGTTATCGACATGATATGGTTTGAATAGCACCCCCTGTCCATTATTTACTTCCATATTTGAATTCTCTACAGGTATTTTGCTACACAAATTTCTCATCTAGTAGATCCTTCATGACATTTGGCTTACTTCAAGACCTAAGAACCCTCTCTCTAGTTTATTCCCCTGGATTTTTTTCATTCCCTTGTCATTCTATTCAAATGACTTGGTGTTTCCCTCCTCATTCCTTCCTGAGTTAGTGCTTCCTTTTTTTGGGTTTCTTAATGTCTTTTTTGTTCCTAGATCCTATCCTCCATTGATACTTGACCACCTAGCCCTAACCCTTCTACACGCATTTCTTCTCTTTGCACCTTCCACTTTTTCCTCTCCCCTTTTGACCACCTGTTATTATTTATTTATTGGGCCCTCCACCATGTTGCATCAATGTGCATGTGTTCACAAAGGAGCAACCTAATACTAAGAATGAACCTCTCAAGGTAACATGTGTATCCACCACCACCTGGAGGAAATTTTTGCAAACTAGGTGATATATATCAGGCACATGTGTGGACGTTTCAACCAATACATGTACAACATTGACTTATATTGTCATTTGAAGTTCCTCCTCAGAAAAATCTTGATCGGTTGGTTTGATAATTAAGCAAATATCCTTCACTTTATGGAGCATTTTCATCGTCACATGAAGGACCTAGATAAAAAACTAGACCACATAGAGTAGCACCTCAACATCCCACCCCTTGCAACAATTAGGACCCTATGTAGGTCACAACTATGGATTATGATCCTTATTCTTAGTCTTATGTTATCCTCATTCTTCTATCATTTTTTGGTATTACTATCTATTCTCATGGCTAACTTGGCCTAGTTTTTAGTCTATGTATAGTATTTTTTAGATTTTTGAACACTATGTTATCTTATGTCTCTTTATGGAGAGTGAACTTTGTTTATGGTCTAGTCTTTGTTGGGTCTCCAAAATTTCATATTTGTCGTCCTCTTTTCATTCACTTTTAACCATATTCCGCTATCTTATAGTCTTACATTAAGGCCATCTTTATGATTATATATGGGTTTAGACTAGTTATTTTCCAAATCATTTATTTTAGTATTTTGAGTGAATTTATGATTAAATATTAGAAAATTAACATGTTTTCACTTATAACTAAAAGTTAGATGAGTTTTGTGATGTTTTTAGGCATTTTTGAAGACTTCAAAAATGTCATATTTGACCATTTAGTCTCAAATTCGAATTTCACCTTCAACCCTTGAAGATTTAAGGAATATTTGAGGAAGATTTGAGATAATCGTTCACGCACATTTGATAGAGAAGAATCATGGAAGTTTTGATAATATTTCTTATAAATTATTTTAGACATTTGTGAGAGGATATGCAAAGATACTTGCTAGATGTTAACACATGGTTGTAACCATAGGAGAGACTTGTAGATCTAGGAAAGATTTTTGGATCTACATTTATTAATTAATTATCTTAGTTTTCGTATAAATAGTAATGTCTTATCCATTCAACGAGATGAACCCTTGGAGCATAATTAGAAATTATGATGGAATAAAATACATTTGATAAGTTCTTATGTTATTTAGTTTATAGTTTTATATTCTTATTTTGTTGTAAGATGTAGTTTTATAATATATGTAGCTTATATTAGTTTTCTTATGTTTTAAATTAGTTTCTTTTGTAGATCAATAGTAGCACTTTGCTTAGTGTTGTAAGTGTGAGCCTTTAGCAATTGATCAAAGACGGTGTTCTAGATTAGCAACAATTTTTGAGTTGTCAACTTCTTATGCATTTTCTGGTCAAACTAAGACAAATATTGAAAAAACAAATCATAGTTTTTTTACAGAATGAGCCCATTTATATGACACGCGATAATTTCTTCAAAGCAATGCATAGTTTTGGATATATTCATGAATCTTTCAAATGGATCAGATTTCATGTTGTGGGCATCAAATGTAACAATAGAAGAAATTTTTTTAATTATCCATCAAATTAAGAGATCACTTTTTATGAACCTAAATCAATCTAGATTTTGAAGTCATCAAAATTATCTAACAATTCTCTAATGTTTTTAATCAAGAAAGAAATTACAATGATCTCTTAGTTTAGGATTTGATTTATTTACTTATTATAGATACTTTATTTACAAATTTCTAATTGTCACTTAGTTCTTTTCCACATTGCAATCAAGCGTTTGAGAAAGAAAGAAAATACAAAAAGATTTAAATTCTAAATAATTCTCATTTGTGATTAGAGTTGCTTTCTTTCATAGACTAAGAATGTTTTCTTTCATAGAAATAGATTTCAAATGCTTTCTAGATTAAATTTACAAGCTTTCATAGATTAAATTTACTCGCTTTTATATATTAGGGATTTCCATGCTTTAATATATTAAGTTTACATGATTTCATAGATTAAGATTCCATGCTTTTATAGACTATGTTTACATTCTTTCATAGATTAGATGTGTATGCTTTTCTAGATTAGTATTTCATTTCATGTCATTTTATTCGCTTTCATAAAGTAAAACTTTCTTTCATTGCAATTTATTTCCCTTAGAATTGAAAGATAGACTCCTAGCATATACTATGTCGTACACTTCACAAGTCGGATTGAAAATTTAATGTAAATTAATTTAAACAACAATTAAATTACCCAAGAGTCTTCCCAGTGAAATACTGACCTAAATCATCTAGTATTTCCATGTACACTCCTCTTTAGAAGGTAATACATTATTTATCCCACAAAAAAATATATTATACATAAAATAAATATACAAATAATACTATTATCATAATAATTTTATAATTCTTAGACAAACAAAAAATAAATGTACATATAATACTATAATATTTTTTATACAAGTAAAACTAATTTGTTTATTTTGGAATAGGTTTTTTAGAATTTTAATTTTATTATCAATAACTAATAGGTGGATGGTAGGGATTTAACCTCCATATAACAACTCAGTATGAGGGAAATGTGTGATTTCATCCATGTTCAATGTGGAGTTGACATGTGTCCCTCTTAAAATAAAAAATAAAATATTCTTTACATAGAAAATAAATGTTGGTTATAATAAAAAAACAAAAATGAATATGCATCTTTTGTTAGTTTTAATTAAAACCACTATAAAACATCAATATTCCCAACCTCAGTATGGTCACTCTATTTGTTGTAGATATTACAACCCAATGTGGTAAAAATATTTAGATGTCACGTGATGTAATATAATTCCATATCAATTTTAAAAAGAAATAAAGTAATTAGAAGTTAAAAAAAAAAAAGATGTTTAAATCTTATACTTTTCAAAAATATTTCAACAAGATTTAAATAAACTATTTGAAGATCTTTGTTAACTAATTTATGACTATATTGCATTCATATATATATTTATATATAGAAATAAAATGTTAAAACAAAATATTTTAATGTTATTTATAATTAAATATTTGAAAGTTAAAAATATGAAGTGCCTCCAAATAAGAATAATAAGAAGGAGATGTGCATTCATTTAGTTCTTAATATAAAATTAATATGTGACATTTAAAAATATTCATGTGATAGTAAAAAATTTCAATGTAGATCATCAATAAAATATTTTTGACATACATGATAAAGTAATATTTACTTATACTTAACAAAAAAAACAATTTTAATGTGGACAAGGTAATCCACAGATAAAATGTCTTGCACATGTTATATAAAATATTTTAATGTCAACTATGTATATATTATATATTGTTTTAAAAAATTATGTATATATCATTGTATAGAGGTGCAACCAGTATGAGAGTGATGTGATTTTGCTCAACTTGGAGTTGAAACATGTCCCTCTTAAAATTTAAATAAAATATTCTCTAACTAGAAATGCAATGTCGGCAATATTAAAAATCAAAAATGAATATGCATCTTTAGTTAGTTTTAATTAAAAGCATTATAAAACTTCAATATTTCAATCTTACTATGGTATTTATTGTTGATATTACAACCCAATGTGGTAAAAATGTTTCACTCACTCTTAGACATAAATAAAATATTTCAATATCTGCATGATAAAGTAATTTCATATCAACTTTAAAAGAGATAGAGTAATGAGAAGTTAAAAAAAATATGTTTAAATCTTATACTTTTCAAAAATATTTCAACACACTATTTAAATAAATAAATCATTTGAAGATCTCTAATAAGTAATTTATGTCTATTTCAACTTCATATATATCTACATATAGAAAGAAAAAATTAAAAAATATATATTTTAATGTTGTATATAATAAAATATTCAATGTGCGAAGAAAAAAAGTAATTGAAAATAGAAAATTAAATAAAAAATATCAAGTACTTCCAAACAAGAATAATAAGAAAGAGATGTGTAATTCATTCAATTCTTAATATAAAATTAATATGTTACATTTAAAAATATTCATGGTAATAAAAAATTTCAATGTGGGTCATCAAAAAAATATTTTCAGTGATATTTATGTATACTTAAAAATATACTAATAACAAAAAAAATCATTTTAATGTGGAAAATGTAGTCCATAGATAAAATGCCTTACACATGTTACATAAATGTCATTTATGTATATATTATATATTGTTTTACAAAAATTATGCATATTGGTCCTTTTTTTGGGTATATTTTTTTTGTTAATTTTCCCTAAAATCCAACAATTTTTTTTTTAACTTACAAGTTTAATTTATGTATTTTTTTTGTGAACTTTGGCAGAGCTGCTATCTATATTTCAAAAAGCAAAATTTACATCCATCATATGTCCCAGGTGGTTAACCTCCCCGGAGGAAACCAGGTAACCACCTATCTGCATTATAACCAGTCCAAAATTTGAAAATGTTCATCTCTATGTATCTAGCATGTCTATTCTTACGAGCTCTACTCATTATTCTATCTTTAATTTTAAGGTAATACATCATATTCCAGTTTATCAAAAAAAGAAAGTACTGACAGACTTAACATACTGCATCAATCCTCATCCAAGGAAATTATAGGGGCAAGCGCCTTGGCGCTTGATCCAGGGATCTCACTTCTCTGCTCCATTGTCCATTTCAGGTCTCTCAGCATCTGTTCAATTCTCCCCAAGATGAGGTTGTTGCGAGAGGCCTGAATTTGTACTGCTGCAATTTCCTTGAGGAGCACAGACTTGATGTTTTCCATTTCTTCCTGGTTCTGGTTCCGTTGTTGTTCGTTCCACTGTCGCATTTCCGCTTCTTCTTCTTCCCGGGCAGCCCAATTCAGGTTCATGGCTCTGGCTACCACATGCTTCATTATCCAATATTGTTGTAGAGTTTTGTTGAAGAGGGAATTGCAGCTCCGCGAGTTGCCAAGGTCCGGCACCATGGGCTCCCATTCTCCCCTGGGGACCTCCTGGTTCATGCTGATAGATCTCAGCTCTCTCTCCCAGCCAGCTATCTGCTCCCTAATTTCAGGTGGGTTCCCCGCCATGTACGCATCTATAATGCTCATCATGTGCTCTGCCTCAGATTTCCTGCCTCTCCTTTTCGTATTTTTGCTGGTACCCTCTTCCTGTTTTGGTACACGTTTCGCTTTCCTCGGGGCCATTTTCTTTCTGGACTGAACGCTGCACTTTACTGAATATTTCTTACCTATCAAGACATGATAACATAAGTCAGTAACACGGTTTAGAATTTGATTTTTGATCCAGTTACTTACCATCCTTTCCTTGCCAGGATTCTGGTTTCCCAGGGTAGGATAAGGGTGTAAAGGTGCATCACGCACCGAGGGCCGGCCTTTGAATCAGCCCATTTCATTTTCTCCACTCAACATGGCTAAGGGTACCCCTTGTTGCCCATGTTTCTGGCTTTCTGAGGGTCTGTACAGGTCGTCTCTTCTCCCTGACTACCGAAGGAGGTGGCTTTCTCTCCTTTTTTCCAGGGATTTCCTACCCATTCTTCCTCTGGCCTTTTCTATAAATTTTCTTGGTACTTGGGTCCGGCTACTTACAGGGTTACCTCTCCTTCCTGAGGTTCCTTCCTTCCCCGCTCTGATAACATTCCTGGATTTGGTCTTTCCTTTCCTCAGGAGACCATTGGTATTTTTCCCCGGATGACCAGTAGTTTTCCTCGGAGCCAGGGCTTTCTGGCCTGCTCCTCTAGTCAGAGGTGGACACTGCTGCCCAGGTCTGAGGGCTCCTACATACTGGCTATGTCTACCTCCTGATCTAAGCTTCATGGTCCTCTCAGGAATGTTTCCTAGACTCCTACTTCTAGCTACAACATAAAAGACCGAGCAAGAGGTTGAGACTACATACCACCTTACCCCGTCGTTGCCATTTCCTTTGTTTGTTCGTTGCTCCTGTCTACCACCTTTCTTCGTTCCAGCCAGCTTCGTTCTCTGCTGCATGCAAGTAGCTATTGCCACCTCAGGCCCTCTTGGGGTTATTCCTTTCCTTCTGTCCCTTCTGACCTCCACCTGTCTTGTTTCTTTACTAGCACTCTTTCTGGAGTCCTCTTCTCGGGATGTGCCTCGACCGTTCTGTCCGCCTTTACTCCACATCACTCCCTACATCCTCCCGGCTACTCTTGCCATGTACTATTTTCCCTTTTACTGCCACTTGTCATCCCTTCTCTGACCCTTTTCCTGGCCTCACACCTGCCCTCCACCATCTCATTCCTTGATTGCCCCTCTGCTAGCATCTCGAGATGCGATCCATCCCTGCCCTACTCCGTCAGCTGCCCCTTTTTCCATTTACTCCTTTCATTTCGCTCGTGTGTCCTATCTGTCATCGCCGGTTGTGTCCTTTCCCTACTTCTGCCACTTGCTGCCTTTTCCTAAACATTCCTTTCTGGATCGCTATTGCCATCGTTATCGACTTCTAGGAGTTTCTGCAATTGTGCCTTCTCCTCCAGGTGAGGGAGCTCTGTTCCTCTGAGATCCATCGACCTTCCATTGTTTCGACTCCCCCAATTAGCCAGCCAGTCTGCCGGTCTGTTTCCTTTTTGCCTTACATGTGTGGGGATAATATAGTCTATCCTGTTTATCAATTTCCCTATTTCACTAGTCAACCATGCTGTTCTCCAGCTCCTACTAATCTTTTCTGGCGGTGTGTTGTTTTGCAGTCCGTTTACCGTGTCGAATACCAGTTTCGAATCACCTTCAATTTGAAGATTCTGGTACTTTTCCCAGATGGAAATTTCGAGTCCACGTTTTAGCACGTGTAACTCCACTTCATTGTTCATTTCTTCTCCACAATCCATTGCATAAATTCTCAGAGTGGTTCCTCCATCGTTCCTGAGTAACCCCCCTATTCCTGCTTCGCCCAGATTACCTTTTGCTACCCTGTCAAAGTTTAGCTTGACAAAGCCTTGGGGTGGATGCCTGTAAGTGCTAATCTCCTCGACCTCTCTGGTTTGAGGTTTACTTTGTGTTCTATCTGTCATGCTCTATTTTAATTGTAAGCGTTGCAAGATTCTCTCCTCTGTTTGGTTGATCTTCTAGTGTCCATCATTCCACCATTCTGTCAAAATAGTTTCTTTGATATTTTGTATTGTTTGCTTCCATATTTCGACCGAGGTTCTCCTTTCTCCTTTGAATATCATGTTGTTTCTTTCCTTCCAGATGTTCCAGAGCATGAGACCTATGGACAACGTCCACTCGCGATTTAGGATCTGGTTCTGGTAAGGTTTTCTTGGCCAATTTTCTAGAGTATTTTTTATATTATGGTAGTTTCTATGAATGTTTTCTAACATTTGTTGGTGATTTTTCCATAAGTTACAACTGAAAATGCAGTTGTTGGTTATGTGCTCCATCGTCTCCTCCTGTTCTTGGCATAGCGTGCATTGTGAAGGTCCCTGCTTGCCTTTTCTCCATATTTGATCCCAGGTTAGTGCAAGTCCATGAAGTAAAATCCAGAGAAAGAAAGCTACTTTAGGCCAAGTCTTAATTTTCCAGATGTTTTTCCATTTTTTTTATTATTTCGGTTGATTATGCCCTGCCTTTAAATGATAACCTTCCGCTATAGAGAACGTGCCTTTTATTCGAGTTCCCCATCGGAGTATGTCCTTCCCTATTTTAACTGCCACTTTCTTGGATGCCAATTCTTTGTTGTAAGTTCCCCAACTTGCTATCTATGGGGTTGCTACCCAATCTTCCTTTTGCTTCCAATTTCGCCAGTATTCCCCTATGCTTGGCTTCCAGAAGTTTCCGACCAATTCCCCTTCTGTTCGGGAGGTAAATTCATGGATTTCTTGGAGGGATTCTTTATGGAGAAGCTTTTCTCACTGTTGCCAGGATTCCTCCCAAAACTTGGTTGTGTCCCCCTCTCTTACTTCCCAAAAGCTGTAATCTCTAATTAGCTCTTTATTGGTCCTAGCCAAATTCCATATTGCTGATCCTTTTTTTCTCTGTTTGGCTTCTCATCCTGTCTTCTAGCATCTCTGCCTCCTCATATTTCTTCTCCCATATATTCTTCCACAGGTCCTGCCCTCCCTATGTCCACTGCCACCATAGTTTTGATCCTATCACTTGGTTGAAGGTGTACGGGTCACGCAACCCTAAGCCTCCATCTTTGATTGGTTTGCTGAGCCATTCCCAGGAGAGCAATGCCCATTTTCGTGTTTTACTTGTTCCTTGCCATAAAAATTTCTTAATAATGGCTACTAATTTTTGATATATAGATTTAGGAATGGCTTGGCTAGACATCTGATATATTGGGATTGATTGCAAGACTGCTTTAAGTAGGATTATCCGGCTAGGGGTATTCAGAGTCCGGAATGTCCAATTCTCTATCTTCTTTCTTATCTTGCCTATAAGAGGTCCCTAGTTTGATACTCTGTACTGATACTCATTAAGCATGACGTTGAGATACTTAGCTGGGAAACTTCCTAATCAGAATCCCATTGTTCTTGCTAAGAATCTTTGGGATGCTACCTGGGTGTTGAAGAAGAAGATTTATGATTTCTCATTGTTAATCTTAGTCCCTGAGGCTTTCGTAAATGCTGAGAGTATTTTTAGAATCTGTTGGTCTTCCTTGAGAGTAGCTTGGCCGTATAGCATGACATCATCTACAAATTTTTGATGTGTTATAGGGATTTCATTACCCCAAATGCGCAATCCCTGTATCTATTCATTGGTCAGACGCGCTTTCACCAGCCGACCCAAACCCTCTGTTGCGAGAATGAATAGGAACAGGGAGAGGGGATCTCCCTATCTGAGACTTCTCGTAGGGTTAAAAGCTTCCGATGGGGATCCATTTAGCAGGACCGACATCACCGGGGTATTAACCATTAACATTATCCACTTCACCCATCTCTCATCGAAGCCATAGGCCTTTAGGATACCCCCCAAGTATTCCCAACTAAGACGATCATAGGCTTTTGCTAGATCCAATTTTATTAGCATACCTTTGTTTTTGGAATTTTTCAGTGAGTGTATTACCTCTTGAGAAATTACTATGCCATCTGTTATTTGTCTTCCTTTAACAAATCTAGTTTTCTCCTGAGCTATGAGGTCAGGCAAGATTGGTTTTAGTCTGTTTACCATTATTGTAGCCAGTATTTTGTATACTACATTACATAGAGCTATTGGTCTGAAGCCCTGGGGTTCTTCTGAGTTCTCCATTTTCGGGATCAGAGCCAGGAAGGTGGCATTTAGGGCTGGGTGCATGTGCTTCGTACATCTTGATTCTTCCACTAGTTCCACGAGGTCCTGGCTCATGATTCTCCAAGAGGCTTGGTAGAATTATATAGTAAATCCGTCAAGCCCTGGGGCCTTGTTCTTCTCCATTTTTTTTACCACTTCCTCTTTCGTGATCACCTTAAGTAGGGCCAAATTTTGATCTCTGGTCACTTTTTTGGGGATATATTGGCAAACATTAGTTATTGCCTCCTCCCTTCATATATTAGGTTCAGTTAGGATCCCTTTGAAGTAGTCTACCAGTAACTTATCCATTTCTTTTTGTTGAAGTATCTTGTTCCCTTGACTGTGTTTGAGTGAGAAGATTCTATTATGTTGTCTATGGTTCAACATTGCTTTATGAGAGAATTTTGTATTTTTCTCCCCTTCTTTCAACCATTGGACTCTTGATTTTTGTTTCCATAGAATTTCTTCTTGCTTTCTTCTTTCCTCAATTTGGGTAATCACCCTCCCTTCCTCCTTTGCCAACTCCACACTTCTTCCTCCCTCTATGATTTGTTGTTGGATTCTCTCCATTCTTGCTTGTAGTATTTCTTTCTCTTTTTGAATGTTACCAAATTCCTCTTTGTTCCATTTCTTTATTTTTCCTTTTAGGTCTTTTAGTCGAATTTGGAACGTGTGCATTTTATTTCTACCTTCCATGCCATTTTTACTCTCCTACCACCAAGTTTTCATTTTGTCTATGAAAGTTGGATCTCTTAGCCAGAAGTCCTCGAACCGGAATGGCCTGTTTTTATTCTAAGGATTCATTTCAATCTCCAATTTAATAGGCCAGTGGTCTGACCCTATAGATGGAAGAATGGAATCTTCATAGAAGATATCCTTTCCTATTAGTTATTCAGAGGCTAGAAATCTATCCAGCCTTGATGTTATTTGTCTATTCCCGCCCCTTCTGTTGTTCGAGGTAAATTTTCCATTTATAGTTGGAATGTCCACCAACCTTAATTCCATTTTCAAGTCTCTGAATCTCTCTATCTCCAGGTCCTCTCTCTGTATTCCTCCTTTCTTCTCGTCTTTGGAAGTTGTCATATTGGAATCTCCTGCAATGATCCACAACCGCTCCTGATGCATATTCCCAAGCTTTTGCATATGAGAGAGGAAATTACCTCGATCTACTGGGGTGTGTGGCCCATAAACTGCTGTAACTAGAAACCATTCGCTTTGCCCTATGAGTCTAAACTTTCCTGTAAGGATTCTGGGCAGTCCTATCCACCAGTTTGTTATGACTTCTACAGGGTTCTAGATGACTGCAATCCCTCCCGCACTTCCTTTAGCATATAGGGTTACTTGCTCATATTTAGGTTTTATTTTATTTAGGATTTCCTCCATCATCTGGCCAGAGATTTTGGTTTCCTAGATCATCATTATCTATGGTTTGTCCTTTCTCGGCCATTCCGCAAGGTGTCTCTGCTTCCCTTTACTCTTCAGACCTCTTATATTCCAGGATGTGATAATCATTGGCGGGTTTGATTGAGGTTTTGGAACACTGTCGAAAGTAGAACAACTCTCCCTGTATTTACTAACATTTCCCCCATGAGCTGGATGGAATCCTTAATATTTTTTCGGCCTCATTTTTTTCCTCCTTTTAATTTTCCTTGCTGGTCTGGTCGACTATCCTTTTGACTCTCTTGATGCTCTTCCATCTCTGTTTTTCCTTTTCCCTGTTTGGCTTGATATTGCTGGAATGTTTCCGCATAGAGTCTTTTTTGATCCTCGGGGATGAATCACTCATCCAGGTTTCTCCATTCATTTAATAATTTTCTCGAAACTTCTTCTTCTATGCTTAGGTCTTCCCCCTGTTTATCTCCATTTCTGTCACCATATTTTGTCTATTCTTCCTATTCTTTTTCTTTTTCTAGGATATCACTTTGTGCTTTTCTCTTGGTGTGGATCCTGTCACTACTAGAGCTGCTTTCTTTCTCTTTGTCTTCCTGGTATTCCATGGTTTTATCCTCATCTTCCCCTTCTTCTTAGAGGATTTCAAAACTGTTTGATTTGCCTGGGTGTGTTTTTCATTCCTTTTTACCTTCGTTAGAGTTTTCTTTTGTTGGTATTCTTCTACCCTTCACCTCCTGGAATCCCTCTTGGTCTGTTAGTTTGTTTGTTTGTTTGTTTTGTTTTGTTTTTTTTTTTTTTTTTTTGCTGCTTACTTTTCCTCTCTTCTTCTTCCGCTGTTAAGGGGCACTCTTTGACCAGGTGTCCATATTCATGACATCTACGACATCTAAAGGGTATATGTTCATAGTCCAAGGTTTGCTGCCAAACTTCTTCGTGGTACTCTAATTCTACTGTATCAGGGATCGGGTTAGCAATATTCATGTATACACATATCCTAGCATATGAAGTATACCTTCCTTTCTTTGTAGTTTCCGCTATTTTCACAAAACTCCCTATCATGTTTCCTATCCCTTCTAGAATTTCTGGGTCCCAGAAGTCCATTGGTAAGCCAAATAATCTAACCCATACCAGTGCTGCTAAAAAATTCCTAGTTTATTCCTAGTTTCGTGATTGCCTGACAAGATTTTCTATCACTAAGTCACCAATGTTGTGTGTGGGTTGAAACGAGATTAAGGCTTTGAAGACTTGTCGCATGCAAGCTTGCTCAAACATAGCACAATATATTGAAAAGAGCAGCCAAATGCTCCACCTATAAAGAAACATGGATCCTTCCTCCTCGGTGACAAAACTAGAGAGGAATCTGATGTAATACATCAAAATTGTGGGCCACCAACTCTAGACGTCCAGGGAATTATTCGTCATGCGGAATATTAATGTCATGATAACCTTTAATTCAAGGTTATTCAATCTCCAAATCTAAATTGTTCGATATATTAAATACCCAATCAACACATAATTTTTATTCATGGGATATTGACTATAGTTGGAGTACAAAATTCCATAATTGACACACCTTGTTCTAGGCTGCAACTTTGTTAGCCATTGAGTCCGTAACTTAGTTGCGGTGCCTTTTAATGTGATAAAACTCAACCTTTTCAAATTTTTGAACTTGCATCTAGATTTTGAGTATCATTGAAGGGAGATTGGAACCTTTCTAGCTTGAGGGTTTTTTGAATTACAATCATCGATTTCCGAAAGACTTCCAAATGAGAAACCTTCTTTGCAATTGTCACTTCCAATCCTTACTATAGAGAAAGAAGCTTTGCTTGATTATTGGTTATTCTTCTTAATCCCTAAGTGAATTGTGTCTCTATTTCTTCCTCGGGGTGGTAAATTAACCCTCTCACTCCTGCCTCCCCTATGGAAATATGTTATTATTATAAACTAATCTAAAATATTATTAAAATTTTTATAATGATATATACAATAAGATTTTAAAATAATAATATTATTAAAAAAAGTAAAATATAATATGTATTAATAAATCAAACAAAAGGGAAATACTAAAAGAAAAAATTAACTAACTAAACCCCCCACCTCCAACACAGATATACTATAATAAAAATAATGAAGAAATATATTAAACAATACCATGAGAAAATGAAAACTTAACATATAAAAAAGAAAATAAAAACTTAACATATAAAAATAAAAATAAAAACAAAAAAATTAAGCATAATAAATCATATATATTTTTGAAAAGAAAGAAAATAATTAAAAACACACAAAGTGAATATAAGTATAAAGAGAATATGAACTAAAACTATTGTTTTTCTGGTTAATAGTTCATTTTTTTGGATATAAAAAAATATGTCAAGGATCCAAGACTCAAAGGAAACTAGTAGGACTAAAAGCCTACCCTCTTACAATTTACCATTCAACTATTCCATGTGTTGTGGTTTTTGCTGAATAATTTTGATGAGTCAATTCACATTTGCTAATATTATTGAGTGATGATTGCCCCCATTATTGGTTGACAATTAAGGTATGATAGGTTTTCTCATTGTTTAATATAAAGAAAATAAGAATAAATAAAGAAAACTCAAATCCAAAGAAAAAAACATACCTAATAAAAATAAATACACCAAAAATATGATAATTTATATATATATGATTCATTAAAAATCAAAATAACACTAAAAAAATAATAATAATAATTAAAAACAAAAATAGAGATAAATGAACAAATAAAAGGAAGAAAAACGAGACTAGAGAAAATAAAAAGCAAATAATATTAGGAAGAGTAGACTAGACAAACAAATGGAAGAACATACCAACCAAACACTTGGAAGAGCAATAAAAAATCATGGGAATGAGAGAGAGAAAATATGAGATCAAACATATTAATACTACCTAGTTCTATCACAAATCAATGAAAAGATGAGCGAAAATATGCGAGTACTACCTAGTTCTTCTATTGCATATCAATGAAAGCCAATTCTCAATAATATCCATCCCTCCATCCTTATTGAGGTGATTATATTTCATATTGATTTCAATAGCCTCTTTGATTATACGCTTGAATTAGTCATCCTTTTTGGCTAGGATCTTAGTGTCTTCTTGGTACACATGGTGTCTAGTTCCATTGGAATTCTCAAATAGTGTTGAGAAGTGTCAGGCCAGGCAGTAACTCCACAAGGCAAAAATGATTCGTGTGTTTTATTCCATCAGGTAGGTCTTCATTATATACTTGAGGGAGAGACTATTCAGTTCATCTCCCGATCATTGTTCATATTTCTAATTTATTTATTTACATAAATTCACCCAATCATAAGGATTAGGTGTCAACATTCCCCCCCTTAATCTGAAGGGATGTTGGTGAGTCCAAGCATCATTCTAAATCATTCAAGCTTTTCTCTTCCAAGCGATTTGGTGAAGATGTCTGCAATTTTCTCATTTGTGGAACAATGATGGAGATGGATTGTTTTGGCCTCAACATGATGTCGAATCAGATGATATTTAGTATTGATGTGCTTCGTTCGATCATGGAATTTTGGGTTCTTGGCCAAATTTATTGCAGAGGTATTGTCAATCATGAGTGGAGTTGATTGTACTTGACCCTTGCTGCCCATGTTTCTGGCTTTCTGAGGGTCTGTACAGGTTGTCTCTTCTCCTTGACTACCGAGGGAGGTGGCTTTCTCTCCTTTTTTCCAAGGACTTCCTACCCATTCTTCCTCTGGCCTTTTCTATAAATTTTCTTGGTGCTTGGGTCTGGCTATTTACAGGGGTACCTCTCCTTCCTGAGTTTCCTTCCTTCCCCACTTTGATAACATTCTTGGAATTGGTCTTTCCTTTCCTCAGGAGACCATTGGTATTTTTCCCCGGATGACCAGTAGTTTTCCTCGGAGCCATGGCTTTCTGGCCTGCTCCTCTAGTCAGAGGTGGACACTACTTCCCGGGTCTGAGGGCTCCTACATACTGGCTATGTCTTCCTCCTGATCTAAGCTTCATGGCCCTCTCAGGAATGTTTCCTAGACTCCTACTTCTAGCTACAACATAAAAGACCGAGCAAGAGGTTGAGACTACATACCACCTTACCCCACCGTTGTCGTTTCCTTTGTCTGTTTGTTGCTCCTGTCTACCACCTTTCTTCGTTCCAGCCAGCTTCGTTCTCTGCTGCATGCAAGTAGCTATTGCCACCTCAGGCCCTCTTGGGTTATTCCTTTCCTTCTGTCCCTTCTGACCTCCACCTGTCCTGTTTCTTTACCGGCACTCTTTCCGGAGTCCTCTTCTCGGGATGTGCCTCGACCGTTCTGTCCGCCTTTACTCCACATCACTCCCTACATCCTCCTGGCTACTCTTGCCATGTACTATCTGCCCTTTTACTGCCACTTGTTGTCCCTTCTCTGACCCTTTGCCCGGCCTCACACCTGCCCTCCACCATCTCATTCCTTGATTTCCCCTCTACTGGCATCTCGGGATGTGATCCTTCCCTGCCCTGCTCCGTCAGCTGCCCCTTTTGCCATTTACTCCTTTAATTTTGCTCGTGTGTCCCATCTGTCATCTCCGGTTATGTCCTTTCCCTGCTTCTGCTATTGCTTCCTTTTCCTGAACATTCCTTTCTGGATCGCTATTGCCATCATTATCGACTTCTAGGAGTTTCTGCACCTGTGCCTTCTCCTCCATGTGAGGGAGCTCTGTTCCTCCGAGATCCATCGACCTTCCACTGTTTCGACTCCCCCAATTAGCCATCCAGTCTACCGGTCTGTTTCCTTTTTGCCTTACATGTGTGGGGATAATATAGTCTACCTTGTTTATCAATTTCCCTATTTCACTAGTCAACCATGCTGTTCTCCAGCTCCTGCTAATCTTTTCCACCGGTGTATTGTTTTGCAGTCGTTTTACCATGTTGACTACCAGTTTCGAATCACCTTCAATCTGAAGATTCTGGTACTTTTCCCAGATGGAAATTTCGAGTCCACGTTTTAGCACGTGTAACTCCACTTCATTGTTCATTGCTTCTCCGCAATCCATCGCGTAAATTCTCAGAGTGGTTCCTCCATCGTTCCTGAGTAACCCCCCTATTCCTGCTTCTCCCGGATTACCTTTTGCTACCCCGTCAAAGTTTAGCTTGACAAAGCCTTGGGGTGGATGCCTGTAAGTGCTAATCTCCTCGACCTCTCTGGTTTGAGGTTTACTTTGTGTTCTGTCTGTCATGCTCTATTTTAATTGTAAGCGTTGCAAGATTCTCTCCTCTGTTTGGTTGATCTTCCAGTCTTCATCATTCCACCGTTCTGTTAAAATAGTTTCTCTGATATTTTGTATTGTTTGCTTCCATATTTCAACCGAGGTTCTCCTTTCTTCTTTGAATATCACGTTGTTTCTTTCCTTCCAGATGTTCCAAAGCATGAGACCTATGGACAACATCCACGCGCGGTTTAGGATTTGGTTCTGGTAAGGTTTTCTTGGCCAATTTTCCAGAGTATTTTTTATATTATGGTAGTTTCTATGACTGTTTTCAAACATTTGCTGGTGATTTCTCCATAAGTTGCAACTGACGATGCAGTTGTTGGTTAGGTGCTCCATCGTCTCCTCCTGTTCTTGGCATAGTGCGCATTGTGAGGGTCCCTGCATGCCTTTTTTCCATATTTGATCCCAGGTTAGTGCTCGTCCATGATGTAAAATCCAAAGAAAGAAAGCTACTTTAGGCCAAGTCTTAATTTTCCAGATGTTTTTCCATTTTTTTTATTCTGTCGGTCGATTGTGCCCTGCCTTTAAATGATAACCTTCCGCTATAGAGAATGTGCCTTTTATTCGAGTTCCCCATCAGAGTATGTCCTTCCCTATTTTAAATGCCACTTTCTTGGATGTCGATTCTTTGTTGTAAGTTCCCCAGCTTGCTATCTCTGGGGCTACTACCCAGTCATCCTTTTGCTTCCAATTTCGCCAGTATTCCCCTATGCTTGGCTTCCAGAAGTTTCTGACCAATTCCCCTTCTGTTCGGGAGGTAAATTCATGGATTTCTTGGAGGGCTTCTTTATGGAGAAGCTTTTCTCGTTGTTGCCAGGATTCCTCCCAGAACTTGGCTGTGTCCCCCTCTCTTACTTCCCAAAAGCTGTAATCTCTTATTAGGTCTTTATTGGTCCTAGCCAAATTCCATATTGCTGATCCTTTTTTCTCTGTTTGGCTTCTCATCCTGTCTTCTGGCATCTCTGCCTCCTCGTATTTCTTCTCCCATATTTTCTTCCACAGGTCCTGCCCTCCCTGTGTCCACCGCCACCACAGTTTTTCTCCCATCACTTGGTTGAGGGTGTATGGGTCATGCAACCCGAAGCCTCCATATTTGATTGGTTTGTTGAGCCATTCCCAGGAGAGCAATGCCCATTTTCGTGTTTTACTTGTTCCTTGCCATAAAAATTTCTTAAACATGGCTACTAATTTTTGACAGATAGATTTAGGGATGGCTTGGCTAGACATCTGATATATTGGGATTGATTGCAAGACTGATTTAAGTAGGATTATCCGGCTAGGGGTATTCAGAGTCCGGAATGTCCAATTATCTATCTTATTTCTTATCTTGCCTATAAGAGGTCCCTAGTTTGCTACTCTGTATTGATACTCATTAAGCATGACGTTGAGATACTTAGCTGGGAAACTTCCTAATCGGAATCCCATTGTTCTTGCCAAGAATCTTTGGGATGCTACCTGGGTGTTGAAGAAGAAGATTTCTGATTTCTCATTGTTAATATTAGTCCCTAAGGCTTTCGTAAATGCTGAGAGAATTTTTAGAATCTGTTGGTATTCCTTTAGAGTAGCTTGGTTGTATAGCATGACATCATCTACAAATTGTTGATGTGTTATAGAGATTTCATTACCCCAAATGTGCAATCCTTGTATCTGTTCATTGGCCAGACGCGCTTTCACCAGCCGACCTAGACCCTCTGCTGCGAGAATGAATAGGAACAGGGAGAGGGGATCTCCCTGTCTGAGACCTCTCATAGGGTTAAAAGCTTCCGATGGGGATCCATTTAGAAGGACCGACATCACCGAGGTATTAACCATTGACATTATCCACTTCACCCATCTCTCATCGAAGGCATAGGCCTTTAGGATACCCCCCCAGTATTCCCAACTAAGACGATCATAGGCTTTCGCTAGATCCAATTTTATTGGCATACCTTTGTTTTTGGAATTTTTCAGTGAGTGTATTACCTCTTGAGAAATTCCTATGACGTCCATTATTTGTCTTCCTTTAACAACTTTAGTTTGCTCCTGAGCTATGAGGTCAGGCAGGATTGGTTTTAGTCTGTTTACCATTATTGTAGCCAGTATTTTGTATACTACATTACATAGAGCTATTGGTCTGAAGCCCTGGGGTTCTTCTGAGTTCTCCATTTTCGGGATCAGAGCCAGGAAGGTGGCGTTTAGGGCCGAGTGCATGCGCTTCGTACATCTTGATTCTTCCACTAGTTCCACGAGGTCCTGGCTCATGAATCTCCATGAGGCTTGGTAGAATTCTATAGTAAATCCGTCAAGCCCCGGGGCCTTGTTCTTCTCCATTTTTTTTACTACTTCCTCCACTTCCTCTTTCGTGATCACCCTAAGTAGGGCCAGATTTTGATCTCTGGTCACTTTTGTGGGGATATATTGGCAAACATTAGTTATTTCCTCCTCCCTTCGTATATTAGGTTCAGTCAGGATCCCTTTGAAGTAGTCTACCAGTAACTTATCCATTTATTTTTGTTGAAGAATCCTATTTCCTTGACTGTCTTTGAGTGAGAAGATTCTATTATGCTATCTATGGTTCAACATTGCTTTATGAGAGAATTTTGTATTTTTCTCCCATTCTTTCAACCATTGGACTCTTGATTTTTGTTTCCATAGAATTTCTTCTTGCTTTCTTCTTTCCTCGATTTGGGTAATCACCCTCCCTTCCCCCTTTGCCAACTCCATACTTCTTCCTCCCTCTATGATTTGTTGTTGGATTCTCTCCATTCTTGCTTGTAGTATTTCTTTCTCTTTTTGAATGTTACCAAATTCCTCTCTATTCCATTTCTTTATTTTTCCTTTTAGGTCTTTTAGTCTAATTTGGAACGTATGCATTTTATTTCTACCTTCCATGCCATTTTTACTCTCCTGCCACCAAGTTTTCATTTTGTCTATGAAAGTTGGATCTCTTAGCCAGAAGGCCTCGAACCGGAATGGCCTGTTTTTATTCTGAGGATTCATTGCAATCTCCAGTTTAATAGGCCAGTGGTCTGACCCTATAGATGGAAGAATGGAAGCTTCATAGAAGATATCCTTTCCTATTAGTTGTTCAGAGGCTAGAAATCTATCCAGCCTTGATGTTATTTGTCTATTCCCGCCCCTTCTATTGTTCCAGGTAAATTTTCCATTTATAGTTGGAATGTCCACCAACCTTAATTCCATTTGCAAGTCTCTGAATCTCTCTATCTCCAAGTCCTCTCTCTGTATTCCTCCTTTCTTCTCGTCTTTGGAAGTTGTCATATTGGAATCTCCTGCAATGATCCACAACCATTCCTTATGCATATTCCCAAGCTTTTGCATATGAGAGAGGAAATTACCTCGATCTACTGGGGTGTGTGGCCCATAAACTGCTGTAACTAGAAACCATTCGCTTTTCCCTATGAGTCTAAACTTTCCTGTAAGGATTCTGGGCAGTCCTATCCACCAGTTTGTTATGACTTTTTCAGGGTTCTAGATGACTGCAATCCCTCTTGCACTTCCTTTAGCATCTAGGGTTACTTGCTCATATTTAGGTTTAATTTTATTTATGATTTCCTCCATATTCTGGCCGGAGATTTTGGTTTCCTAGATCAGCATTATCTGTGGTTTGTCCTTTCTCAGCCATTCCGCAAGCTGTCTCTACTTCCCTTTACTATTCAGACCTATTATATTTTAGGATGTGATAATCATTGGGGGGTTTGATTGAGGTTTTGGAACACCACCGAAAGCAAAACAACTCTCCCTGTATTTAATAACATTTCCCCCATGAGCTGGATGGAATCCTTAATGTTTTTTCAGCCTCGTTTTTTTCCTCCTTTTAATTTTCCTTGCTAGTCTGGTCGACTATCCTTTTGACTCTCTTGATGCTCTTCCATCTCTGTTTTTCCTTTTCCCTATTTGGCTTGATATTGCTGGAAGGTTTCAGCGTAGAGTCTTTTCTGATCCTCGGGGATGAATCGCTCATCTAGGTTTCTCCATTCATTTAGTAATTTTCTTGGAACTTCTTCTTCTATGCTTAGGTCTTCCCCCTATTTATCTCCATTTCTGTCACCATATTTTGTCTGTTCTTCCTATTCTTTTTCTTTTTCTGGGATATCACTCTGTGCTTTTCTCTTGGTGTGGATCCTGTCACTATTAGAGCTGCTTTCTTTCTCTTTGTCTTCCTAGTATTCCATGGTTTGATCCTCATCTTCCCCTTCTTCTTAGAGGATTTCAAAACTGTTTGATTTGCCTGGGTGTGTTTGGCGTTCCTTTTTACCTTCGTTAGAGTTTTCTTTTGTTGGTCTTCTTCTACCCTTCACCTCCTGGAATCCCTCCTAGTCTGTTTTTTTTTATTTTTATTTTTATGCTGCTTACTTTTCCTCTCTTCTTCTTCCACTGTTAGGGGGCACTCTTTGACCAGGTGTCCATATTCATGACATCTACGACATCTAAAGGGTATATGTTCATAGTCCAGGGTTTGCTGCCAAACTTCTTCGTGGTACTCTAACTCTACTGTATCAGGGATCGGGTTAGCAATATTCATGTATACACATATCCTAGCATATGAAGTATACCTTCCTTTCTTCGTAGTTTCCGCTATTTTCACAAAACTCCCTATCGTGTTTCCTATCCCTTCCAAAATTTCTGGGTCCCAGAAGTCCATTGGTAAGCCAAATAATCTAACCCATACCAGTGCTGCTAAATTTTTTTCCTTATCGGGGTTATAGCATTCTTCCCAATATCTCATGAATAGACCAGCATTATAATAAAAATAAGGGCCATTCTCAAACACTCTTTCTTTGTCTTGTAGGTTTGAGAAGATTACCGTAAAGAAGCCTTTTGCTCCCAGCTTCAGCTCGATGTGTCCTAGGGGCTGCCATTTTTGCTGAATCCATCTGGTGAGGTCTTTTTCTGATGGCCAGACTCCAACGAACTTGCAGATCATGGCGTGATCTTTCATGTAGCTTCTGTACCTTTCTAGTTTGTTTGGCGGGATTACAAACCATGGTTTCTCCTCTGCACATGGCAGACATTTGCCCCTTCTGCTTGCCTGCCAGGTCGCCCCTAGGACAGGGCCTGCATTCTGCTTTCCTGCTGCCAGCTGACTGTTTTGTCCTTCGCCTGCCGTTGCGTCTCGGTAGGAGGGGATCTCTCCCCTCCTGACCTCTTCCGTCATTACTGTTACTCTCGGTTTCCATGCTTGTCTTTTGTTGTTACTCTCGGGTTTCTGCACCGTTGTCTATCTTGGTTTCTCCCCACCGTCTACCTCATGGTCGCCTGGCCATTAGGGTTTGTTGCAGAGCTCATTTCTTCTTCCTTCAACAATTAATTTATGTACTTTATATAACATTCAAAAATACAATTTAAATAATGAAAAATTACACATTGTATATATATATATATATATACAGAGAGAGAACCACTACAAAGTCATTGGGATCTATCAAGGAATGAGAGGGATATAATTTTTTTTTCCAAATTTTACACTCCAAAAGATATTTGCATCTAACTAGATTTCATCCCTCTCAGCTCATGCTAGTTCTTTGCTTAAGATGGATCTATACAAATATAAAACAATTGAAAAAAAATAAGTTAATGGTTAAAAGGTTTGAAGTATTCTCATTATTTTAAATTTTGGTACATTTTTACGTATATTTCTTTTATCAATTTTTCTAAAATCTAACAACTTGGTTTTTTGTACTTACCAGGTTAAGTTATGCACTCTATATAGCTTTCAAAAATACAATTTAAACAATGAAAATTACACATTGTGTAAATATACAGAGAGAATCACTATAGATCCATTTGGATTTATCAAGGAATGAGAGGTAAATTTTTTTTCAAATTTTGCAGTCTAAAAGAGGTTTACACCTGATGGCACATGCTAGATCTATGTTTAAGATTACACAAGATATTAGTAGAAAAGAGTTACACTAGCTTAGATCCATCTTAACCCTGGATTTATCAAGTGATGGTAGGGACCAAATCTCTTAAGGTGCAAACCTCTTTTTTTAGTGCAAAACTTGAGCATTCTCTCAAGGTGAAAACCTTTTTTTGAGTGTAAAACTTAAGGAAAGGTTTCACCTCGAGAGATTTGATAGCACCTTGATATATCTAGGGTTAAGATGGATCTAGGTTGGTAGTATTCATGAATCAAAGGTTGAGATTTATCGTGTCTATTTTGAAATAGAGCTTCCATAATTTTAATTTAATTATCAATAATTATAGGTGGATGGTAGAGATTTTAACCTCCATGGAATATTCTAGAATATTAGTAGTAGTATACACAAATCAAAGGTTGAGATTCATCTCCAAAGTAGTTAATTTCCTTTATGTCCTTTTAATTAAATTGATTAATTTAATAATAATAATTTAAAACATAGTTATAATTTAATAAGTTTTAAAGATTTTTTTAGTTTTAGCAACATGAGATGTATTATGTGGAAATTGTTTTGATGCTTATTATGGAATGATGCCTATTTTCATTTACCATCCATTTAATTAAGATGGTTGTGCTAGTTATTTCTTTTTAACCATTTTAATTAAAATTATTACTTAAAGCATCACAAGAAATGAGTTATGGTTTTTTGGGTAGTTAGTATTGATAAGCCATGGTATTGTAACAAAGTCTATTTATAAATTAATAATCTCCATGGTAAAGTGGGGTTTAATCTCTATGGTTAAGAATCGTGTTAAATGTATATATGTTTAACACTTATATTAATTATTTTTATAATAATCAATAATAATTTAAAACAAAATTATAATTTAGTTATTTTTTATGATTTTTTCAATTCTAGCAATATGTGATGTATCATAAAGTAAGTGTTTTAATACTTATCATGGATTGATGCTTATATATATTTACTTCCATTTAATTTATATTGTTGAGCTAGTATAATATTATTATCATAAAGTATTGTTATAAACTTTATAATATTATGGGAATATATATATTAAGAAACAAGTATTTTATATTAATTCTACTGGAAAACCGGCCAACACCTTTACATTCAGAGCAAAATCTACATCTTCATTGTTCCATAATTTCACAAAAAGAGTCCTTCTACCTTGCCAATAACTACCTAAACTCCTAGTAGCATTTATTTTATAGAGTCTCCAAAAAAAACTCGATTATACACTACATACTTGTAGAGCATTAAAAAACATTAAAAATTAACCACTACCAACTTGCCCAATTCCATAATTTCCTTCGTGTCCTGGCTGAATAGACTCCACATGATGAGGAGGGTCCTCACGCATGGATTGGTCCAATATTTACTCTTGGTCCTGCCCTTCTCATTCTCCTTTTGTCGGGTTATCTGCAATTCCAAAGACCTCCTTAAGGATTTCCAAAATTTTTGTTTCCATACTTAGTTCAATATGGCCCTCTTTGAAGGCCAACCTATCCACTACCATCTACATTGTTGAAAAACCAAGGTGAAATGAGAGTGAGTCTTCGAGGCTACCTTGTCACCCTGCTTAGATATGAGGGATGCCGAATATGACATACTCGACGCCAGATGAACCTTCGGATATACTTCGCTTTCTGACTGGACTGAGCGCTCCATCCTGCATAAAATTCTAGAATTACACTATCTCAACGAGATTTCTAGGACCAATGGTCTCCATTTATAAACTATCGCTCGCAGCCTGCATCTACCTTCAACACGCTGCTCGCATTCAATTTTTTATTCCTAGTTTCGTGATTGCCTGACAAGATTTTCTATCACTAAGTCACCAATGTTGTGTGTGGGTTGAAACGAGATTAAGGCTTTGAAGACTTGTCGCATGCAAGCTTGCTCAAACATAGCACAATATATTGAAAAGAGCAGCCAAATGCTCCACCTATAAAGAAACATGGATCCTTCCTCCTCGGTGACAAAACTAGAGAGGAATCTGATGTAATACATCAAAATTGTGGGCCACCAACTCTAGACGTCCAGGGAATTATTCGTCATGCGGAATATTAATGTCATGATAACCTTTAATTCAAGGTTATTCAATCTCCAAATCTAAATTGTTCGATATATTAAATACCCAATCAACACATAATTTTTATTCATGGGATATTGACTATAGTTGGAGTACAAAATTCCATAATTGACACACCTTGTTCTAGGCTGCAACTTTGTTAGCCATTGAGTCCGTAACTTAGTTGCGGTGCCTTTTAATGTGATAAAACTCAACCTTTTCAAATTTTTGAACTTGCATCTAGATTTTGAGTATCATTGAAGGGAGATTGGAACCTTTCTAGCTTGAGGGTTTTTTGAATTACAATCATCGATTTCCGAAAGACTTCCAAATGAGAAACCTTCTTTGCAATTGTCACTTCCAATCCTTACTATAGAGAAAGAAGCTTTGCTTGATTATTGGTTATTCTTCTTAATCCCTAAGTGAATTGTGTCTCTATTTCTTCCTCGGGGTGGTAAATTACCCCTCTCACTCCTGCCTCCCCTATGGAAATATGTTATTATTATAAACTAATCTAAAATATTATTAAAATTTTTATAATGATATATACAATAAGATTTTAAAATAATAATATTATTAAAAAAAGTAAAATATAATATGTATTAATAAATCAAACAAAAGGGAAATACTAAAAGAAAAAATTAACTAACTAAACCCCCCACCTCCAACACAGATATACTATAATAAAAATAATGAAGAAATATATTAAACAATACCATGAGAAAATGAAAACTTAACATATAAAAAAGAAAATAAAAACTTAACATATAAAAATAAAAAAAAACAAAAAAATTAAGCATAATAAATCATATATATTTTTGAAAAGAAAGAAAATAATTAAAAACACACAAAGTGAATATAAGTATAAAGAGAATATGAACTAAAACTATTGTTTTTCTGGTTAATAGTTCATTTTTTTGGATATAAAAAAATATGTCAAGGATCCAAGACTCAAAGGAAACTAGTAGGACTAAAAGCCTACCCTCTTACAATTTACCATTCAACTATTCCATGTGTTGTGGTTTTTGCTGAATAATTTTGATGAGTCAATTCACATTTGCTAATATTATTGAGTGATGATTGCCCCCATTATTGGTTGACAATTAAGGTATGATAGGTTTTCTCATTGTTTAATATAAAGAAAATAAGAATAAATAAAGAAAACTCAAATCCAAAGAAAAAAACATACCTAATAAAAATAAATACACCAAAAATATGATAATTTATATATATATATGATTCATTAAAAATCAAAATAACACTAAAAAAATAATAATAATAATTAAAAACAAAAATAGAGATAAATGAACAAATAAAAGGAAGAAAAACGAGACTAGAGAAAATAAAAAGCAAATAATATTAGGAAGAGTAGACTAGACAAACAAATGGAAGAACATACCAACCAAACACTTGGAAGAGCAATAAAAAATCATGGGAATGAGAGAGAGAAAATATGAGATCAAACATATTAATACTACCTAGCTCTATCACAAATCAATGAAAAGATGAGCGAAAATATGCGAGTACTACCTAGTTCTTCTATTGCATATCAATGAAAGCCAATTCTCAATAATATCCATCCCTCCATCCTTATTGAGGTGATTATATTTCATATTGATTTCAATAGCCTCTTTGATTATACGCTTGAAGTAGTCATCCTTTTCGGCTAGGATCTTAGTGTCTTCTTGGTACACATGGTGTCTAGTTCCATTGGAATTCTCAAATAATGTTGAGAAGTGTCAGGCCAGGCAGTAACTCCACAAGGCAAAAATGATTCGTGTGTTTTATTCCATCAGGTAGGTCTTCATTATATACTTGAGGGAGAGACTATTCAGTTCATCTCCCGATCATTGTTCATATTTCTAATTTATTTATTTACATAAATTCACCCAATCATAAGGATTAGGTGTCAACATTCCCCCCCTTCATCTGAAGGGATGTTGGTGAGTCCAAGCATCATTCTAAATCATTCAAGCTTTTCTCTTCCAAGCGATTTGGTGAAGATGTCTGCAATTTGCTCATTTGTGGAACAATGATGGAGATGGATTGTTTTGGCCTCAACATGATGTCGAATCAGATGATATTTAGTATTGATGTGCTTCGTTCGATCATGGAATTTTGGGTTCTTGGCCAAATTTATTGCAGAGGTATTGCCAATCATGAGTGGAGTTGATTGTACTTGTTTTACCTGCAAATCTTCAAGAATTTTCCTGAGCCACACAATTTCTTTTATTGCTTTAGCTGCTGCCAGTATTCTGATTTTGCTGTGGAATCTGCTGGAACTGATTTTTTGCATGATCTCCAGGAGACAGCTCCTGATCCAAGACTCATAGCATATCTTGAAGTTGATACCCCAGTTTCTTTGTCTCCATCAAAGTCTAAATCAGAGTATCCAATCAAGCTGAAGTCGTCCACCTGTGTATACTTGATTCCAAAGTCTTGAGTTCCCTTCAAGTACCTTAGAACTCTTTTTGCAGCAGACCAATGTCCCTCACAAGGCTTTTGCATAAACCTGGAGAGGATTCCAACAGCAAACGAAATGTATGGTTTGGTAGTAGTTAGGTAGTTGAGACTTCCTACAAGCTGTCTATACTTTGTTGCATCCTCAAATTCTTTTCTTTCAATAGATGTGAGCTTTAAGTTTTGTTCCATTGGAGTAGTAAGAGGATTGCACTCTTGTTGGGTATATGACCAAAGTCCCACATTGACTAGAAGTGGGGAGGATCATGGGTATATAAGGATGGACAAATATCTCCATTGGTATGAGGCCTTTTGGGGTAAGTCCAAAAGCAAATCCATGAGGGCTTAGGCCCCAAGTGGACAATATCATACCATTGTGGAGATATGTGGTGTCCAGAGTCCTTACAAGTGGTATCAGAGCCATGCCCCGAAGTTAGCCAAGTGGATGAATCCTCGGAATGCTGAACGAAGGTGGTGGGCCCCAGTAATATCACGATGGGATCCGTGGATGAGCTCGGTTAGATAGGCGGTGTGCTCCGGATTCTTCATGGACGTGTCCTGGTCCCAACACGGTGAAGAGGAGTTGAGCTGGGATAGAGCAAGCTCTCGAGGCAGGTGGTGCTCCATGTAAGGCGTGTGCTTCCAACGCATTGGAGCAGAGAATCCTAGTTGGTAGAGAGTGGACGGATGGATAATCATTTGAGGGGAGGTTCGATGGTCCTTTGTTCGAGGGGAGGATTGTTGGGTATACGACCAAAGTCCCACATTGACTAGAAGTGGAGAGGATCATGGGTATATAAGGATGGACAAATATCTCCATTGGTATGAGGCCTTTTGGGGTAAGTCCAAAAGCAAATCCATGAGGGCTTAGGCCCAAAGTGGACAATATCATACCATTGTGGAGATATGTGGTGTCGAGAGTCCTTACAACTCTGTCATGCCAAACCTATTCAATAGATCTCCAATGTATTTCTTTTGAGAAAGAAATATGTACTTTGGATGTTGGGTTACTTCAATGCAAAGATAGTAATGAACATAGCCCAAATCAGTCATTTCAAAACTTTTCCCCAATTCCTTCTTTATGGATGCAATGTATCTTTCATTATTCCCTGTCATCAAAAGATCATCTACATATACCACAAGATATACAACTATTTTTCCATCTTTCTTGACAATTAAAGTTGCATCATCAAGATCAAAATGTTTGAAATTGAGTTTCAGAAGATACTCAGTTAGTTTTTCATACCAGGCTCGCGGTGCTTGTTTGAGTCCATACAAAGACTTCACAAGTTTTCATAATTTATGTCCATGTACTTTCACAGCAAATCCTTCAGGTTGGGACATAAAAACATTCTCTTTTAGATCTCCATTCAAAAAAGCATTTTTTACATCCATTTGATGGACTTTCCAACCGTTCTAAGCTGCTAGTACAAAGAGTGTCTGGATAGTAGCCCATTTTGCTGTGGGGGAAAAAGTCTCCTCATAATCAACCCCTTCCTTTTGTGCAAAACATTTTTCCACAAGCCTAGGACTTTCCAACCGTTCTAAGCTGCTAGTACAAAGAGTGTCTGGATAGTAGCCCATTTTGCTGTGGGGGCAAAAGTCTCCTCATAATCAACCCCTTCCTTCTGTGCAAAACCTTTTTCCACAAGCCTAGCTTTATGCTTGTCAAGTGAGCCATCAACTTTATACTTGTTCTTGTAGACCCACTTGTAGCCAATTGGTTTGGTTCCTAATGGAGGATCAACCAACTTCCAAGTGTCGTTCTTTATGAGGGCATCATTCTCCTTTAGCATCGCTTCTTTCCATTCATCATGAGAAGCAGCTTCTTTGAAGGAAGTTGGTTCAAAATCTGTGGACAAGTTCAATTCACAATCATAAGAAACATCCATATCAACAGGTGAATTAGAGTCATTTACATCACCTCCATTTTGCCAGTTTGAATCTTTGGTTCATGTCATTCCAACTTCATCAGGATGAACACTTTCAAGTGTCTTTGTCAGCCACTTTGGGGGACCTTTCTCAGATGGTCCAGGCTGCTCCGTTGATTGAGTTGGGACTGAATCAAGATTGAGTCTCTCAATTCTATCAATTACATCACTTAAAGCATCATCCGTTGTTGGAGTTTCATGCGGGGAGAGTGTTCTTCAGAAGAAGATTCCACATGTTGATCTAGTATAGGAATCCCCTCTTCAATATGTGGAATCTGATTATCAAATTCTTGAAATGATTTTTCTTTTGCGAATCTATCCAAGCAATCAAGTTGTTGCTCAACAACATTGTCAGTTTTGGATGATTCAAGGAAAATTACATCTCTAGATACAAAAAAATTCTTATTTACTTCATCATAGAGGCGGTATGCATTGAAGGTGTTTGAATACCCCAGGAAGATACACTTACGACTTCTAGCACCAAGTTTGTTTCTATGTACCTTTGGTATCAAGGCATAACAGGTGGAACCAAAGACCTTGAGATGCTTTACCGAAGGAACATGTCCATACCACATTTCATATGGAGTCTTCTTTCTTATAGCATTAGATGGACATATATTCTTTATATATGAAGCACATAGAACAGCATCAGCCCAAAACATTATCTTTACATTTTTGAAGAAGAGCATGGATCGAACCATATTTAAGATTGTCCTATTCATTATTTCAGCTACACCATTCTGTTGGGGATTATAAGGCATAGTTTTTTGATCCCATGTTGGTGAAGATAGTTTTCAAATTCATTTCATGTGTATTATTTTCCATTATCAGTGCGAATAGACCCAATATGAGATTGTGCATCATTTTCAATCCATTTATGAAAATTCTTGAATGTTTGAAAAGCATCAAATTTGTTCTTCAATAAATAAACCCAACACATTCTAGCGTAGTCATTAATAAATGTCATGATATATTTATTTCCATTTGCAGAAGGAACAGGCATTGGACCACATAAATCTGAATGAATGAGTTCAAGTTTTCTATGTGCTCTTGAATGTGAATCATGAAAAGACTATTTGCTATGATTTCCTAGAATGCAAGCATCACATTGCTTAAGTTTCCTAAGAATTGTAGGCAAACCAGCAACACCATTTTTCTTCAATAAGCGGAGACTGTCATAGTTCAAATGTCCAAATCTAGCATGCCATAATAAACTTGATGGAAGTGTACCTTCTTCATGATGAGAATTGTATGAGAAATGTTGTGCACGAGCAGAGGTTCCTTGCAGCTTGAGAAGCCTTTCTTCTTCTATTCCCCTCATGACCAGTGAGTGGTCAGATGCTTTTCTTACCTAAAGCTTGCCATCAAACATATGAATGGAGTGACCTTGCTGGTGGATGTGGACCAAGGACAACAAGTTTCTCTTGATATGTGGGAGATATAGAACATGATGCAGAAGAAAGTCTGGAAGACCAGGTAGTTTAAACCTGATTGTGCCAAGCCCTGATGGCTTGATTTTTGATTGGTCTGCAAAGTATTCTACTCCATCAACATTGTCAGTGAAATCTTCAAAAGAATCTTTTCTATGAGTCATGTAGCAGGTTGCTCCTGAATCAAGCAACCAATCATTTTTCCAAGAAGCAAGTGAAGCATTAAATAAATCTTCATTTACTCCAATGTTACATTGTGCCACAACATAGTGAGTGGATTCAAGTGCTTTACCTTTGTCTGTATCATCATTTTTACCTTTATGTTGGTTTCTTTTCTGCTCAATTTTGTCCCATGGTAGCTTGCATGTAGAGGCATCATGTGATCCATTTCTTTTGCAACGTATGCAGTGCAAATCTGCCTTTTCTCCTTGAGAATGTCTGCCCCCCCTACCTCTGAAATATCTTCCTCTTCCTCTTCAACCACCTCTTCCTCTTGTAGAATCTTGAGCAGGATGCTTTTCTTTATGAGCAAGTCACACAACCTCTTCAGAATATTCAGGGGTTGTCTTCTCTCCAAAAGCTTTCTCTCTTTCAACAAACTTTTTCACAAGAGTCAAAGGTTATATCTTTGAGATTTCCATTTGCTTGCAATGACTCAAGATAATTGGAGTAAGTAGGATAAATTGCCTTGAGAAAAGAAATAAGAGGAATATCCAATTCAACCTTAGTGGATTTGATATCATGCATTATAGACTTTACTTCAGATGCAAGAGCAAGAGGATCATTATTTTGCAGTTCAAGAGTGACGAGTTTAATCATGAGTTGAACAACTTCAAGTGCAGAATGTGAGTCATAGAGTTCTTTCAGCTTTTGTAAGGCCTCAAAGGCAATTGAATATGACGAAATATGGCGACTCACCTCTTCATTTACAGATGTTGCGATTAATGCATAAGCTTTGCTATTCTTGTTTTCCCAAATGACGAGCTCTTTGTCTAAGGTAGGTTGTACTGGTTCATTGTCTCCGTCTTCGACACACACTCCTTTCCACAACTCATTGAAAATGAGGGTGTTTTTTATCATCCGGGACCATTCAGGATAGTTCTCCTTGCCAGTGAGAACTATTCCCACCATGGATATGATTGAATGCATTCTGTAAAAAAAAATACTTCTGTCAATATACTGTAAAATTGTACTTCTAGTGGTAAATTATTATTATTATTATTATTATTTTTATAGCAAAATAGTTGTAACATTTATTAGAACTTCAAGAAGCACAATACTACAGAAGGAGGTGCTCCGAGATCTTTACAAAATGATTCAACTAGAACAAACCATATGCCTTAATTTTCAAAGCTAGTGCGCCACTGCAGCATAATATTAGAAGTTTATGATCCCCAAACAAAAAAAACCTACCACCAGTAGTTTCTAAACAAATACTCTACTATAATAAAACGAAACACCAGTCAAAGTTTATCATGCTGATAACATTGGCCTTGGCAATGGCCTCACGATCGACAGCCTTGAAATCGAAGGAGAAACTGTGAAAGCCGCAGAAAGTATTTCCACACCCCACATATCTGTTGATTTTCGTGGTATTTATTAGCGTGAAGCACCATCTTGAAGAATATCAATGAGTTCATTTAATGGTAGCTCTTCTTGTTCAATCTCTAAACTTTAAGATTGTCTTACTTTGCACTGACAAATCGCATTGAGAATGAAATGCTTGGAGGAAGTAAAATTATTTTCCAGATTTCCAAAAGGAAAGGGATCACCTTGTTTTGCCGCCTTGTACTCAGCTTTCTGAAAGCCGCAGAAAATATTTCCGCACCGACAATTGAAGCTGGTCAGACCGACTCGTTTCCTGCAAGAGAAGCACCAGTTAGGAAATAAAATTTATCTTTCTGAATCTACATCTCTTTGCAATCAGCGAGAGACGGTTTTAATGGATGTTGCAGAGGCGAGTCTCAACATAAGTATGTTGGAGTTAATTCGCTACCATTTACTGGAAGTGGAGGGTGGTATTGATATCTGAGACATGGAGGATGGAGGAGCAGCGCAATATGCAATGCTTTGACACGAAAGAGTAGCATAATAATAGCAATCAACGCATTCAAAAGTGTATTGAATGCGTATGGTCTGTCCAAATGCTGCACCAAACACTACAGAGGATATGGCTAGCTTATGGCAGAGGAACGTTTTAGCAGAGAATACGTGGAGCAAAGTTCAGGTGAATGTCAGGTGACTGCGTGGGGCAGGCTACCAACGTTTATGAACAGGCAGCATTTTTGAATGAAGAGACAGTGCTTTGTATGGACAGCTATTTTGAATGGAGAGCAGAGGAGCAGAGGAGAAAAATAGGGAGTTACAAAGGGCATAAAAGCTAAAAAAAAGAGTTGGCTGTGATACCATGTCAGGCCAGGCAATAACTCCACAAGGAAAAAATGATTCATGTGTTTTATTCCATCAGGTAGGTCTTCATTATATACATGAGGGAGAGACTGTTTAGTTCATCTCCCGATGACTGTTCATATTTCTAATTTATTTATTTACATAAATTCACCCAATCACAAGGATTAGGTGTCAACAAGAAGTGTGTGTGCCCATTTTTTATGTTATATTTGTGCTTTTTAATTCTCATGCAAAAATATCTCTAGTTTCCCTTATGTAGCATTTGAACAAAAAAATTCTACATTATAGGCCCATTTATGGTAGTGTTGGTCTAGGGTTTCTTTCATTGATCTCATCTTATATATAGTGGTTTCAAGATTTTAAAAAGAGGTTATGATATCTTTTTTTAATATGACCTTAACATTCCTATATGTGGCCCCCTTAATGTAGGGAAGGTGATCTATATTTCTTGGATGAATTTCTATAAAATAAGGCCCGCTTCCTACTCTATCCATAGCTCTTCTTATTTCGATTATAATATCCTTATTGTTATAATCCATGCTCTTGAAAACATTGGAAAGGTGATCAATCCCTAGTTTAAGTGATATTCATCAAATATTCTAACAACCCTCACGGGTAGGGTGTTAAGAACCCCCATTTTTGTGTGTGATGGTAATGAGATTTTGCATGAAGGTAGCTCCATATATGAGTGTTCTTCCTATAGACTTCATGACCAAGGTATCCATCTTACTTCTTTTCAATTAGTACATCCAAAAAGAGGATTGATCTAATTAGTGATCTGAAATGTTGACAAATTTTCAAGATGACTACTATGGATTTTCTAAGCATTTCACACATAAAATTTTTATCCTTTCCAAGAGTTGGGGTTTTGGATCCTAAGTTAACACCACCACCTATTATATTGCTATGGAAATGGTAAATGAATATTATTAAATCTACAAAACCTATTTTCACGCTTGTTTCTCCACCCAATGCCACAAAAGTACACTTCTGCCCCAACTATCATTCTTCATGAATTTTACAAAGTGAATACTCACTCTACAGATAACTCCCATGCCCTAGAGTCATTTTTAAAGTTGTTTGAGAGGAATTACTTTTCAAGGGAGGAAAATAAAATAATACTTCTTGAAGGAGGGGATCAATAAGGATATTTTGAAGGCTACAAAGGTAGATATGGAGGAGAAGACCAAGGAGGAATGAATGGAAACCACACAATTCCAATAAGTTCATGCTTCGATTCCGATAAGAATGATCTAATAATATCATGTTACAATAGGGCCATGTGTCATGAAACAAAGGATTATCTATATCTAAGAACCAAAAGGGAGATGAGGGTGAGATAGTAATGCAAAACTATTGAACTCTAAACCTTGATACATCATAGGGGTAGAGGACCCTAGGATTAATGGGGTAATTAGGGGAATATCTTACATAGGAGTTAATGGTGACCATTAGAATTCTTCCCACATAAGGAAAGTTGCTCTTATGGATCTATATTTCGATGTAGTGAAGTATAAGGATTATTATGAATAATCCATAGATGCAATACATGAAGTAATTGTTGTAGTAAGGAATAATGCAAGCAACATCTAAATATCCTCTAATCCCCTTGAATGCTTATGGCCAAGAATAATAATACATGGACCTCAATGAGGAGCCACGAGAGAAATCACCTTGACAAAGGTAATATATGACTTATTATATTCTCTGATTAAAACTTTGGATGATGAAGGTTTGGTAAGGAGGTTGTATTCCACCTTTTATTAACTCATTAAGGGAGGGAAAGAGAAGCTCATTTATGCCCCTTTGCTTAAGATCTAGGTTCAAAAATTTAGAAGAAAAATATTAGGACCAATTGAGAGTTTAATATGGATGCTCAGATCTATGGGTACAAGGTTTAGGATGTCATGTTTGACCTAGTTATAACATGAAAATCCTTCTAAAGAAATTGTGGGAAAATATGGGGACCCTATGCCTAATATATTCACTCATCAAGTTATGGATAGAAAAGCAATACATAATCTACCCCATTGTCTACCTAAAAAACATTGAGTTTCATCTTAGAATTGTGAAAACAATGGTGAATTTTGAGGTCATCAAGATTGTCGATGCGAAGGAAGCTTACCTCGATATCCTGGGGTTTGAATGGGAAAATGACAAAAAAACCATAATTAACTCGAAAGAGGGATGGATTTATTTTGAATATGGTGGAACAAGAGTGGTACAATCCATCAATCCTATCAGAGGAGACTGATACATAGAGTCAATAAATTGCACCTTAGATGGTGTGGTGATACATTAGTTGTATAACTTAATAGTGGGGTTGCAAGACGACTATATGAGTCTCGTGGTTGATGGATTTGTAAGTTAGTGGAACATTTTATCCCATGACCAAAAATATTAAGAGGATATTTAGGATTGATAAGAATGTAACCACAAGATTACATATTGATGTTGGGTTGTGGTCGAATCAGTTGATGGATAGGTGTTAAATTATGGGACCCTCTACTGTTTTTATGGTACAAAGGATTTTAAATAATTATGGAAGATATAAGTATATTTATCTTAGAAAATAAATTGATAAGAGCATTGGATGTGACATGATGGTCCACACCATCTATATGGAAAGTTACTCACCTAATTGTTGCAACCATTAATTCAATTTAACAACATCAATCTCACCTTGGTAGGGACCTTTGATGTCCATTTTAAATAAAGATTGAGAAAAAGTGATGGAACTAGAACTTGGTCTCTCTTTTTCTAATTCTTATTTTGAATCCATTTCTGGGTCTTTGTTATCTCTATATTTATCATATGATCCAAATTTTGAGTTAGAGCTGCCACACTCCATAAAAGGTCCAAACTTGTTCTCTAGAGCTACCATGAGAATAACCATGTTCCAAGAAATGTTATGAATTTATTTTTTAGCTTCAAAAATATATCTTTCAATTCATCCCATGGATCATTTATATAGCCATACACCATCGATACGATTTTCAAACTTTACACCAACTTTTGTATCTTGGAACATCCCATAAAACCCAAGAAAATTGCTTTGATACCAACATGATCTATAAATTGTCATAAGTATTCTAGTGGAACAATTCATCACAATAGATCTTATAATATTATATAGTATTTTACATTGCAATATTATATTAAATATTACAAACATAATATTGCTAGTTTTAATAAAATAATAATTGAAAATAAGTTGAAAAGGAAAAATGAAGGGGACAAGAATTAACACACTAGCCACACAATGAACACAATATGTACCCTGGGAGAACTTAACATGGGAAAAACCTAGCTAGAAGAAGAAGCCTATGCTTTGATATTTCCTTCTTAGTATGAAAATAAAATTTAAAAAAAAGGGGCTCAGTATGGATATTTCATGGACACAATGTTCAATATGGTAGTTAAACGAATCCCCTTCTTCTTATATTATGTTTCAAAATCCCACTCTCAATGCTTTACTATCATACAGAACAATACTCAATACAATAAGAAAGGATCCCCTATCTTTCCTAGAAGCCCAATATTTAACATGGTTTCATAGCCATCTAGGGTTAAGGTTTTTAATGTCTCAACTCCCAATTTAATATAGGGTTTTAAACCCTTTGGAATATTCTCAAAATTTCACATGTCACTAGCTCAACATGTGTGAGTAGTGGACATTGAGGTGGCATCCACTTGGTACCATGGTGTTTAACAAGATAGGTCAACTTACAAGAGACATAAGATACATTTTAAGTCCATTGTATGTTAAGAAAAATTGGCACAATATAGTGCTAAGGCTTTTGGTTTGTGTGGGTAAGGTCGCGAATTTGATTCCTCGGCCTGCCAAAACATTTTACATGACCTTTGAGAAGGCACATGGTGGCCTCTGGGTTTGCCACATGTCAGCCTCTCATTGGTCCACCTCAATGTCTTTGACCAATAAAATGTCGAAAATTGTCAAAATATGATTGAGCCATATGTCGAAATATCCTAGGAATATTCTTTTTGTTGACTGGGTTGTACGATGCCTAGTCAACATCCGAGTCAGTCATGTACCCAAAATTTGCATGTTTGACAAAACGGACAGTAGGCTCTATCTTTCTCATACGACCTCCATTTTGAGTGAAACGAGTTGCACTAGGATCATATCACCGAGATAGACGCGGTCGTTTAGATTTTGAGTGATTTTGAGCACTTTGATGTTTGAGCAATTTTTTGCCCCTAATCCAGATTCCGATCACTCCTTCCTCCTGACAGGATTTTGGACCCACAAAAGCTAGTTATCTGATGAGAGATGAATACTCTTCTCCTTCCCAAGTTATGCCAATTGATTCTACCTGGAAAAATATCCATGACAACCACTTGGGTTCATTGACATGCCTTGCCTTGCAAATGGCTTGTTACTTCAACCAATGTTCTCCTTTTGCTGTTGACCCAATCCAACACTTGTTGGTTGCTTTCTGATTAAACACCCTGTTGTACCAAACCAATCCTTCGGTGCTTGGAAATTTGATTCATGACCTTCCCACTAAGAATCATGTTTCTCCTTTGCGACACATGCATTCGACACAAGATTCTCCTTGGAAACCACTTTTCCATGTTAAGCCCATTTGAGTGAACTACAACAATGAGTTCCACTACCAGTAATAACAAGAAAATAAATGGCCTTTATTTTACCTCTACGGTTCCAAATTTCACATCTGGAAGAATGCATTTGCCATCTCTTTCACTTCTTGGCATCAACATATCAAATTGTCTACAATGGCTACAAATTGTTTTTGGCATTTTTGTCCACTTTCGCTTCTTGATTCCATCATCCTCCGGTATTAACATTCTACTTATGTCATGATTTGAGAATGAAGGCTAATCATGAGCCTCTTGCTCAAGCGTGGACCATCCAAAATCCTATGACATCTTGTCACAAAAAACACCATTAACCTTGAAAAACATTCATGTAAGAATATAACTTGACGACCTCTTCCTTTTGCTTCTTCAAAGCAAAAAATGTCACATCATGTGAACATCGCCATGTACTTTTACATCTTGGTGTATAAAGCATCAACTAAACACAAGTCGAAAAAACATGCTTCTTCAAACAACTGACTTTCATGTCAAGAAAAAGCATGTATGGTAACTTGACAATTTACAACAAGAATTCCACATTCTCATGAAACAATTTGTCACATCTCCCTTTCATATTTGGAGACAAAATCAACTCTTCCAAGTTGATATAACATACATGTAATAATCAATCAACCAAACAAGTTGACACTCATGCATGTGCAAATGATCAACATTCTCAAGTTGACAACATACATGTTAACAAAGCAATCAACCAACACAAGTTAATCACTCATGCATGTTCAAGCACAATGAAAATATTAAAATTCCATTATTCACACACACGAAATCTCATGCATGTATAACAATTCTCAACTCTCTCACAAGTACAATCACAAGTACAAGAATCCCATTGGTATGTACGAGTACTTAAAGAGATGAAATGACCAAATTTGTTGCAATAAAGTGAGTCAACATACTCCACTTTCAAACACCTTCCTAGCGTAAACATGCAAGTTCAAGAATGCATCAAGCATGAAAATTTGTAGTTGCAAATTGCCATCTTTGCTGCATCTAAATGAGTCAACATAACTCTACTTTTCCAACATCTTTCTTCATGCAATATGCAACATACTTTCAGGAGAAAAGAAATGCATTCAAATTACAAGGAAATGCATCAATAAGGCAAGATTTGCATCAATTTTCAAAAGAAATGCAAAGGCCTTAATTGGTTAATAAATCTAACCATCTCTTTCCAAACCATTTCAATGGTGCTTCTTTCAGTTGCACTTCATCATGTGTATCATCCTGACCCACATCAATTATGTAATCCTCTTTTCCATTCTTGCCAAAATCTCTCTCCACCTTCTTCAAATGTTGTGGATGACTTGTTGGATGCAAAGTCCAACACTTGTCTACAAGATGACCATGCTAATTGCAATGAGTGTAAAATAATTGCATCTTCTTTTCAACATGGTTTCCATTATCCTATGGACCTTTGGATTTATTTCTCTTTTGTTTTGAAGTTTCCTATGTATGGCTATCCTCTTCCAACACCTCAAAACAGTATGGTTATTCAAACCACAAAAGGAATATGTAAATTTTCTCCAAATACTATGTGAATTTTACCATGTTTATCATAATCAAAAGAAACTTGATTAAAGTTAGATTTATACCTTGTACATTCACCTTTGTCTCGTTCTTGAGGAGGTGAATTTGATGAGGTAGTGGCTCTCTTAGGAATACTAGTGTTATAGACATATTTGGGCACTGCAACCCCAATCACATATGTCCATAAACTAAGGGCTTATAAACCCCTAAAACTGTTGTTTCAAACCCTAAAGGAACAAGGTCAGCTAATTACATCATCTCCCAGAAGTTCTCCATGAAAAACTACTCATAACTGGTTAAAACAGGACCATACAGACTGCTCCATGCATAGGGTACGATGCATCTCACCTATTATACACGGGGGTGCGATGCATACTGGAAAGCCCTTCTGTAGGGTGCGATGAGCAAGAGAAAACAAATGGCAGCAGCAGTTTGCTAGGTGGAAACCCAAAGAATCTTCTAGAAAATGCTCATATGACACTTACCTCTCTGAATTTACCCAGGGATAAGTAAGAGATCTGAAATCTCCAAGTGGAACCAAGAACTATCAGTGAAATGACACTAATCAAAATCCCAGAAGCTAACTCACTCTCCTGTAAACATCTATATATGGATCCCTCATCCAAGAGATCCAGGAGGCTAGAATTTTGTAATTTGCAAGGAAGTGTTGTTGGTTTCTCCTTAAAGACATTGTTGGGTGATCTTGCTTTGTATGAGGTGAAGAGGGCTTTCATGCTGGGAGGATGATGGTGGATCAGACAGCCTGGTTGTAATCCTCTCTTCTACTACTTCTATCAATAAAGCTATTTGAGATTTCCTCCATATGCTTGTATATCTCTGAATCTCGTTTATGTATGGATTTATATGGTTAATGTACATCTGATCCTACATTATTTATGGTTATAGATCTCTATGCTTTGATGTATTTTGCTACCTTGACTCTACAAGTGTTCTTTGAAGTGGGACAAGCGAGAAAGGAGTGGTGAAAGCTTCATCAAAGGAGAGAGGAAACAAGCAAGGAGACTAACGAAACACTGAGGTTGGTGCTCTCTGCTTCTCTCTCATCTATCTCTCATAAAGGAAAATACAAGTAACTTTAATCTGTTTGTTTCTAAGATAGCTACCCATCTTAGTGGGACTAGCAGCTCTAAATGGACACTAGTTTTCCCGATAACAAAATGGCGACTCCGCTGGGGAGTGAATAGTTTATTTGTTTTGTTACTGTTGTTTGCTTTACAAACCACAGACAGAGCCTGAAGTCAAGCCAGCTAGCCTTCGAACTACTTTTGCTATGCAACTGCAAAGTAGATCAATGTTGCTTCAGTCAATCTCCGGGTTGGTTTATAAACTGAACATCTAGCTTGCAAACATCCTAAGTGCCCTGGTGGTAGCTCAAATAACCTCATTAGATCAGACCCTATACTTTGTGTTTATTGAAAATCATTAGCTCAGCCTAAATCCCTGAACATAGTTGCAAACTGTGAGTGAAAACCAAACACAATCTCGTCCCTGGACCATCGCACTGTCTCTTCTAGGAAATCTGGATGCATCGCACCTCCCGTGTGTCGCAGGTGAGATGCATCCCTATTTCCCTGTGTTACGGGTGTGATGATTGACTAACACTGTTTTTGCCTCCAGATTTTGGTTTTTTCTTCATTGTCTTCAGCTTTATTCAGTAGTTTTGATGTCTGTGATCAGTATATCTCTGTTGAAACCATCTTCCTCTGCATTATTCAGCCTCCATCAGAAGGAATTGTGAATGCTTTTTTATGTATCTTTGATCATTTACAGTTCTCCTTTGCAAATAGTAGATTAATCGAACTGTCATCTTTTGATTCGAAAGTGTCGTTTTCAGTCGAGAAAAAGAGTGTCACAAAGCATTCCTCTTTTAGATAGTCGATTACACTTTTGCCATTGTATTTGATTTGAATCATTAGTATTTCAAGTGTCGAAAGCAGTTTAAATTCAAAATCGCGAAGTGTCGTCTTGACCTTACTTTCGTTTTTTGAAAAGAAAATTGTTAGTACTGTCGCTTTGGAAAAAAGATAGTTCAGATCTATAATTTGTTTTCTTTTTGTCATTCTCACATTAAGGAACATGCATGTGCATTTGCATTATGACTGCATGCTGAAGTTGATTTAGGAAAAGTGCATCTAGTGTGTGCTCTCTGCTCTATGTTGAAAGAATTTCTTTCCTCTTTCCTTAGTAGCTAGGATTTTCATTGCAAAAAGAAAATAAACAATTGTTTATCATCTTAGATTGCATATTTAGGAATTGTATATCTACATCACGCGGTGAACCTTAAAGGCAAACTTCTTAAGAAAGATCAACTATAAAATAAACTTCAATGAACATAAAAACGCTTTGGAACCTAACACACAACATTTAGAAGTCTAGGCTAGAGACGTATTTTGGCGTCGTAAAGCCTAGTAACTATCACTTTCATCGTAGGTCGGGTGATTCCTCCTCTTTGAGGCGAAAAGTGCCAGTACGGACTTGTGCTCCCATATACCGTCGAGTATATATTGGGAGACCACAATAGGCTACATCCTTTATCCTTAGGAAGCCGTGTATGCCGCCCTATCAATCGCAATGCACTGAACACAACATTCGGGAAGATTGACTGCCGTACCGTAAAAAGTATTCTGCAGTTTTGCGATTGGTTTGGTAATCCCTCTGTCTAGATTTCCAGAGTAGTAACTTTCAGTCCTTTTCAAACTCCTTAAAAGAAAAGGTCCATCTGAGCACTTGTCACTTCAGGCTCATTAAAAATCGAAGGCGACTAGAGTCATCTTTAGCTTTTTCTCGACTCTTAAAAATTGAAAAAGCAAGTTGTTTCATAGCGTCATAAAATTTATTTTAATTGGAATAACGTCACTGTTCCCTCGTTGGTCTTTAGGTTGAGAAATGGAGTCTACCAATCAAGGATTTCCCCTTGGGGTAAATCCTAGTCCCTTCTCCTCTTGGGGGGATGTTGGTGCTCCACATATGGCCACATTGTCCCTTCCAGGATTCACAATTGGCCTGCCTGTATTGCTTTTCTCGACCTCTGTTGTTCAAAACACCACAATTCCTCACCAATCAAATCAGCAACTAGATGAAATTACTCTCCCACCTTCTATTTCGTTTATTTCTCCCTCTCCTTCTTCCTCTTTGCTTGGTGAAGCTAGTAACGCTAAAAACCAAGTAACTAAGAAGAAGAAGAAAGGGAAGGAGAAGAAGAAGAAGAACCCAACAGCAAAAGGGGGCAACCGTACATCATCTAGCGAAAATACACACACTGCGCCTTCCAAACCTAAATCTCTATGTGTCATTTGCAAGGGAGACCACTATCATCGAGATTGTCCCTACATCCCACGGATCTTGAGGGACTAGTCTCCCCTCTTTCACAATCCGGTGTCTTCAACCGCTGACGATCATGTTGAAAGCACACAGTCAACTAGTGAAAACGAAGTCAATGGACAAAAATGAAGATCCAAATTTCCTTGTAGACTGTGTGAAGGTGATCATGCCCTCCACCATTGTCCCTTCTTATACGGAGCTAAAAGAGTCTTGGATAATCGTCCTGCATCACCGCAGTAACTTCCTCCTGGATACAAGAAACTCTTGCTGAGTCCATCGCTAGTTGAAAATCCGATTGACACACCATTGTTGTCGGTTGAAGCACCTATCATTGAAGATAAACCCTCTGAGTCCACACCAGACCAAATTCAATGGGTCGAGATGGCAGTCAACCTAATCTTGTCTTCAGAGGGTCCACCTTTAGATGATACTGTTACCAAAGAGAATGAGAACGACACCATTCAAATTCTCTTCGTAAACACAAAATCTGATGAACATGGGGGCAATCTACCCATTCATTTACCACAGGAAGGAAGTTCGTCAGAGATGTATCCAGTCGTTTATTCGGTCCCACCTCCAAGCAACATAGTCATTTCCTTCGATTGGAATCTACTAGGCAGACCCCGCCTACTATCTAATGTACCATTCCAAATCATAGTACAAGCTTACAGAATAATCATGGTTGGTACTATTATTGATGAAGGGGCTTCTATGAGTATCCTTTCCTCAACTGCTTGGAAAGCGCTTGGTTCGCCATCGCTTCTGCCTAAGATTTCAAATCTGACAGGCTTCAACAAAGGAACCAGTCGATCGTTAGGGATCCTTCCAAATTTGCCTATAACTTTGAGAAAGAAAACCATTCATCTAAACGTGATGGTAGTCCAAGGACCTCTACATTAAAATCTACTCCTTGGGCATGACTACATTTATAGCATGGGAGCTATCGTTTCTTCACTCTTTCGAGTGATGTGCTTTCCACATGAAGGTAGAGTGGTCCAGCTCGTAGACCAACTTTTGTTCCCTGGTTCAAACACAGCTATTAGTCAAATTCCATCCCTAACTGGTCTTTTTGCACAAGTAATGTCTCATCAATCTCCAGTCTGTCCACCTGATGATTGCGAGTGATTCGGTGATTGTGACTAAAACCCAGGAGACATGCGCCCTGGTCTGCTTCGGCAGGAAAACCCCGAATATAAGGTAGGTTTCCGCGTGGGAATATGACTAGTTTTACAATCCTGTCCGTCTAGGAAAATGGATCAGACTGGAAAAGGATTCCCTCGTCAAAGGTTATGTGATTGGCACTGACAACAATCACCTTTGTCCATTTCGATGGACATCACCAAGGAAGTGTTTTGTCTGTGACGCGGATGGAACAATCTTGCTAATGCGAGAACTTCTATATGGTGACCTGGAAACTCTACTTTATACCTGGGGGCATGCAAACCTTTTTGCATGCAAGTGAGAAACGACCATTTATTTTCTTAGTTTGTAGGCTCCTAACCCTTTAAACTCGTAGGTTGGTCGTTCCTAACTTGCATAACGAAAGGCTCCGGAGAAAAGTTTCAAATGTAGAAATTTTGAATAATATGACACATATTCAATGGAGATTATCCTGATCATGTACTATTCCGAAATACATACACAATACATAAGCTCCTCTACATTGATCATCAATTTACAGAAGCAGAAACATTCACAGGCGCACATAGAAGCATCAATCAAACTCATTAACACAGTATGTATCCCAGGGAAAGCATCTCGCTAAAAACCCCAACTATATGTATATTATATTGATTGGATCATGTAACATTACAAAGTACAATGCTTATCACAAGAAATCCAATACCAGCTCCACTTGTTACACACAATACAGCTCAGATCTGATCTCCAAATCTATTCCACTGCTTGCCTGCCTCCACAGCTCAATACCTGCTCAAGAATGAATGAGAATGGTTTACCAAACTCGTATTTAACCTCCAAAGAATCACTCACACTGGGAAAGACGTGAGCAGAGGCTATAATACTTGGTATTGGCCAATTCATTGGCATACTCAGTCCCTTTGATTGTGCAAATCATCATGCACAACTATAGTCATAACTGATAGCAATCTGATCCTCTAACACCTGTCCATGCTGAACTGAACATGCACTGACATGCAACTGAGTTAACTGATGCATTCTATAGTTGCATTATGAGTTAATAATTAGTTTAACAACTCATCATTAGTCTATTTGCAGTTAGACTAATTACAACTAGTTTAACCAAGTCAAACTGAACATAACTTCATTAACTCTACAATCAACTCCACCAAACTCAATTGATTGAGTTCTAACTGAAGTCATGCATGCAACAACTCAACTGACCCACAAAGAAAGCGTACTTCCTTCTGACAGTTGCATGTGCCACATCTGTAGCTCAAACTGAAGTGCTCCAAGAGAATAAGATCAAGTTTATAGTCCAAATATTACTATGAGACAATAATATTTGACTTTCCTATTTTTGACAGCCAGTCTAAAAATAGACTTTGATCACTCCTGCTGTGATCACTCCTACTGTGGTCACTCCTGCTGTGATCATCCTTGCTGTGGTCACTCCTGCTGTGATCATCCCTGCTGGGATCCAAAAATAGAACTTGCACCATAATTTGCCTGCGGGCCCACTTAGTGAAGGCGACTCTTTTCACTAAGCTCCATCATCTTGTTGCATTCTCAACAAGCATTTCTTGTTGCACACTTTTCAACACTCCCTCTCAAAAAGAAAGGCTTCCTCTCAAACCCGATCCTGTAACCCTGGAATGTTCTCCATGCAACACATCTGGCCGGTCCACTTGCTCTGTCATCAAAGTCTCTGACTGCTATTGCCTCTGTCGACTGAAGACTCTGCATCTCTGTGCTCTTCAGTATCTGGCTGCTCTAGCCTCTGTCACTTTGATCTCTGACTGCATCCGTGCTGCTGCTGGTTCTATCTCCCAGCATTGCATCTGCACTGCACCTCCCAACTGACCTCCCTGTTGGGCTAGAAACACCCTCTGATGCTGAAGCTCTACCTGCTGCTGACAAGTGCTCCCTCTCTGACATCTGTGCTACTGCAACATCTCCATGCATCTCACACCATTGCACACCTCTCAGTGTGACCTATCAATGTGCAAAACACTTGTGCCTCTCGCATTGCTGCAGCCTGCTAGCTATGCGCTGTCCTGGGATTCCCTGCACTGTCGCTATCTCTGCCGCTCCATCCGCATCTGTCTCTACCCAATCAATCAGTTCCTGCTACTACACATTGGGGCTCCCGTAGCAAGGTCTCATCCAAGAGGTTGGGTACCTCAAGGATCCTGCCCCTCCTCCTTGGGACGATCAATCCACATCACCCCACCTCCTACCTAGAGGTATGGCTGCATGCGATCCCTCAGCCCACCTGGCTCAAAGTTTCCCCCTACTGGAGGTCTCTGCATGAGTAGATGTCTCTACTCGATCTCCTCTCAGCTTCCCTTGTTGTGGCTGCTCCACAACCTCCTGAAGCTGCTGCACCAATCGTGGCTCCTCCACAATTTTCTGAGACTTCTTATGGCTCTGCATGTTGAGAGGAAATATACGCTCCCTCTCAACCACCAAGTCTCCATCAGTTGCCTCGCTGCTCAAGTCTTTGCATGCATCTTGAACCTCAAGAGCATACAGGTTCCTCACCTGTGAACCAATCTCATGACAACGAAAGCATCTCACCTTCAACTTGTCAACCTTCTTCCCATTATTGGAAGAAATGGATTCAGAAAGAGAAACCTTCCCCTTCCCCTTCTTCGGCTTACTCGCTAAGGCACAGTTCTCCTCATCATGCATAGATGAAGAATTGTCTCTGGTGTTCTGTCTAATCTCCTCCTGCATCAAATCTGACCATAGTCGTTCCCAATTTGGCAGTTTCTCCCTTCCATTCACCGAGTCCTGGTAGCTATGCCAACTCTTAGGAAGGTCAAGGAGTGTTAGACTCACCATCCTCATCCGAAAGTCACCCCCACACTTTCCAGTTCATCCCGGCATTGGGTGAACTTCGTGAGATACTGGGGCATACTATCTCCATTCTCACACTGAATGTTTTTGAGTTTTGTTGTTGCTTTGGAATTAAATTTGAATTCCACTAGCTCAAAACTCAACCGCTTCTGATCTAAAATTCGTGAGAACAAATTATTTATTGTACAGAGATCGACTGTATGGGCATTCACCGGATATCTCACCTTCCAAAAGAAGGATGAATCCAGAGGCTACCTGACCCAATCATAGACTCTGCCTGAAGAAATAAAATGTAAACACTTCCTGAATAATAGATCTGATGATCAATACTCGCTTGATATCCTGTAAAAATCTCTTCTACAAATCAAGCACCTCTGATACCATGTAGAAATTTTGAATAATATGACACATATTCAATGGAGATTATCCTGATCATGTACTATTGCGGAATACATACACAATACATAAGCTCCTCTACGTTGATCATCAATTTACAGAAGCAGAAACATTCACAGGCGCACATAGAAGCATCAATCAAACTCATTAACACAATATGTATCCCGGGAAAAGCATCTCGCTAAAAACCCCAACTATCTGTATATTATACTGATTGAATCATGTAACATTACAAAGTACAATGCTTATCACAAGCAATCCAGTACTAGCTCCACCTGTTACACACAATACAGCACAGATCTGATCTCCAAATCTATTCCACTGCTTGCCTGCCTCCACAGCTCAATACATGCTCAAGAATAAATGAGAATGGTTTACCAAACTCGTATTTAACCTCCAAAGAATCACTCACACTGGGAAAGACGTGAGCAAAGGCTATAATACTTGTTATTGGCCAATTCATTGGCATACTCAATTCCTTTGATTGTGCAAATCATCGTGCACAACTATAGTCATAACTGATAGCAATCTGATCCTCTAACACCTGTCCATGCTGAACTGAACATGCACTGACATGAAACTGAGTTAACTGATGTATTCTATAGTTGCATTATGAGTTAATAATTAGTTTAACAACTCATCATTAGTCTATTTGCAGTTAGACTAATTACAACTAGTTTAACCATGTCAAACTGAACACAACTTCATTAACTCTACAATCAACTCCACCAAACTCAAATGATTGAGTTCTAACTGAAGTCATGCATGCAACAACTCAACTGACCCACAAAGAAAGCGTACTTCCTTTTGACAGCTTCATGTCCCACATCTGTAGCTCAAACTGAAGTGCTCCAAGAGAATAAGATCAAGTTTATAGTCCAAATATTATTATGAGACAATAATATTTGACTTTTCTATTTTTGAAAGCCAGTCTAAAAATAGACTTTGATCACTCCTGCTGTGATCACTCCTGCTGTGGTCACTCCTGCTGTGATCATCCCTACTGTGTTCACTCCTGCTATGATCATCCCTACTAGGATCCAAAAATAGAACTTGCGCCATAATTTGCCTGCGGGCCCACTTAGTGAAGGCGACTCTTTTCACTAAGCTCCATCATCTTGTTGCATTCTCAACAAGCATTTCTTGTTGCACACTTTTCAACATCAAATGGTGCAAGCTTCCTAAAAAATGAACCTATCAATGAGGCATCCTTATTATACGACTGGCACAAGCAGTTTTACACAAGGTTCAATCTCGTTAAAAAATAAACCTCGCCATGAGTAGCTTTACGCGAAGTTCAAGCTCGTTAAAAAATAAACCTCGCCATGAGCAGTTTTGCGCGAAGTTCAAGCTCGTCAAAAAATAAACCTAGCAATGAGCAAGTGTTTCTAAAAAATGAACCCCGCCTCTGGTAAATAACCATTTTGATCACATGACTATCAGCTTTTGAACCTTGGTCGTGTTCTTACCATCACCTCCACTCTTTTTTAGCCGATCATACGCCTCCATTTTATTGTTTACCCTTTTGAGGAACAGTTGCGACGAGTGATTCTATTAGCCACCTTCTTTACACTGCCGTCATTGAAAAGTTCCAAACCTTACCTGGAACTAACTGCTATCCAAAAACATCACTTGTTCCTCAAAAAAACGAGTCTCCTTTAAGCTCTTTTCATCTGACTCGTAAAATATGAAAAGATTGCCGAGAAAATGGCCTCTCCACCACGTTAAAGTGATTGGAAGTGCCATCCCTCCTCTAGATTTTAATATTTTTGGACCTGAGGGATCATTACACAAAAATATCGAGCGCTTGTCTTTTTCGGCTCATTAAAACTATCGAAAATTCATCCCTTTCGTATTATTTTATACTTTTTCGGGCTTAAGGGATTATATTATGAAAAAGGGACCATTGGAGTTGCCTTTATGTCTCTTTTTAGACACTCTAAAATTGAAAAGGACTGAGTTATCTTTGTCGTTAAACTTGTTAAAACAATAGCGACAAACTTATCCATGTAGACAAGAGCGAGTTTCACTGTCGCTAGGCTCATTAAAACATAGCGACAGGTTTGCCCGAAGGGAAAATTATAGAACAAGCATATGTTATCCTCCTCAAGCTTGACAAAAATAAAGAGGTACTGGTCAGCAATGACTGGGGAAAAAGGGAAGAAAACTTGAATAGCTTCATTGGTAGCAGGTCGCTCTTGAACATGACACTTTCACTCTGTCACCATGATTGAGTCGGGTTGGGTTATTCCGTTCACCGGTCATATCACCATTGGTCCACCATACCATCCACCTTGGGGTTAACGCTGCCAATCCATTTCAGTGTTGCCGGTATGTTCAAGAGAAGTTGCTCAGAGGATTCACCAACCTAGCTAACGTCTCATCCGCTGCAATTCCTTCACTCTCCATTTTTCATGACCGCCACCCTGAACCTTGTACCATCAGATCGTTTTCACCTCCACAAAATCATTTGCTCCATTCCGTGTCGTAGATGTGGGATTCATTAAGGCCCTCCTACGATGGGTCATTTCTTGTTGACATCAAGTCATTATCCAAGAAGTTGACTTAGGAACAACCCTTTCAGTACTTTGAAGCTTGCATGCCTCAATGGCAAGTTTCTCACTTACGGCGACAGGTTTACATCAATTGCCTTTGACCGAAAGATTTTACGTGGTGTTCAACATCAACTCATGTCTTCACACCACGTGAATTGTACTACAGTACCTTGAGGGTCATCATCATTATCGGTGATTCCTCTCGCACCTGTTAACAACTTACATCATTGGCTGGTAATCAGGCGATGTCTTTCCATGTTCGACATCACGACATCTTTTCACATGGATCAACTTGTACTTCGGGCGAAGATTGAACGAGCTTGAAGACCCTGAATCTAGTTTCATCCATCCAGGCTACGATATATTCAGGAAAATAAAGACATCAAATGTACATCATAGCTGCACAAATAATCATCCAAACTAAAGGATGATGGCTCTACCAGAATCATCAGCCTGCCACACAGACGATTGTCTGTCTTATGTACATGAATATGAAGTTATAAAGATGAGCATGGGAATGCCCGCCTCAGCTAGATCATGAGAATATTATGAAGATAATTTATTGTGTTGTATCTTATTATAGGTCACCTTCCAGTTCGAAAAACCTTGGATCCTCATTATAAAGCATTTCACCTGACATCAAAATATTTACGACCTCATGCTTTAGGGGGCAACTATTATAGACATATTTGGGCACTACAACCCCAATCACATATGTCCATAAACCAAGGGCTTCTAAACCCCTAAAACTATTATTTCACACCCTAAAGGAACAAGGTCAGCTGATTACATCATCTCCCAGAAGTTCTCCATGAAAAACTACTCAGAACTGGTCAAAACGGGACCATACAGACTGCTCCATGCATAGGGTGTGATGCATACTGGAAAGCTCTTCTGTAGGGCACGATGAGCAAGAGCAGACAAATGGCAACAACAGTTTGCTAGGTGGAAACCCAGAGAATCTTCTAGAAACTGCTCATATGACACTTGCCTCTCTGAATTCACTCAGGGATGAGTAAGAGATCTGAAATCTCCAAGTGGAACCAAGAACTATCAGTGAAATGACACTAATCAAAATCCCAAAAGCTGACTCACTCTCCTGTAAACATCTATATATGGATCCCTCATCCAAGAGATCTAGGAGGCTGGAATTTTGTAATTTGCAAGGAAGTGATGTTGGTTTCTCTTTGAAGACATTGTTGGGTGATCTTACTTTGTATGAGGTGAAGAGGGATTTCATGCTGGGAGGATGATGCTGGATCAGACAGCCTGGTTGTAATCCTATCTTCTACTACTTCTATCAATAAAGCTATTTGAGTTTTCCTCCATATGCTTGTATATCTTGGAATCTCATTTATGTATGCATTTATATGGTTAATGTACATCTAATCCTACATTATTTATGGTTATAGATCTCTATGCTTTGATGGTATTTTGCTGCCTTGACTCTATAGGTGTTCTTTGAAGCAGGACAAGTGAGAAAGGAGTGGCAAAAGCTTCATCAAAGGAGAGAGGAAACAAGCAAGGAGACTAGCGAAACACTGAGGTTGGTTCTCTCTACTTCTCTCTCATCTATCTCTCATAAAGGAAAATACAAGTAACTTTAATCTGTTTGTTTCTAATATAGCTACCCATCTTAGTGGGACTAGCAGCCCTGAATGGACACTAGTTTTCCCGATAACAACAAGCAATGGTTTCAATGACCTTAGATCTTTCAACATACTCTTGTTTGTCATTTCCACTAGTTGCATGCTTATGAGCATCTTCTTGCAAAGTGGGTATAAAAATTTTCCATTCCTCATGAACACAAACTTCACAAGCTTAAGGTAATGAACATGTAATGAAATTCCTTCTTGGAACACCTTCATGTGCCTCCTTGGCTTTGGAGCATTCTCCATCATGTTTTCCATAACCAAGACCCAAATACCTAGGCTTTTCCTCAACAACAATTGGCTCAACTATTCCTTGTGCATATATGCCTAATCCTTTACCTTCATATTTGGACCCTATTCCTCTAGTGTGTCTTTCAAAAGCACCAAAACATTCATTTTGAGAGGAAATTGAAAATAAAATTGAATTGCATACCTCATTTTCATGCACATACTTGGCTAGGGTTTCCTTGGAAACATGGAGTTGAATCTCCATATCATGCATCTTTTCAAGAAGCTCTTGCTTCTCCTCCTTCATGGCCATCAACTATTCTTGAAGTATAGTGTTCTCCTTCTCCTTCCTATCTTCATTCACCTCTTGCACCATATCTCTCATGATGATAACCTCTTGCAACATCTCTAAATCAAAGAATCTTGCTAAGGAAGATGGATTAGAAACATCACTTGTTGAAGCCGCCATCACACTTGTAATGCATCAAAAAGCTTCACAAAGCTTCAAAAAATTTCTCAACGAAGAAGCATCTCAGACCATCTCCCTTCTTCAGCTTACACACATAAACTTGCACACAGTTAAATTCTCCTTGCACAAATACAAAACCAATAGCTAATTTTCTAGCTAACCTTGGAAAACCATCTTAGGGCTAAAATGAGCTAACAATGCTCTGCTAACAACTTGATCTGAATGTTGGGAAAACTTGTTAATGCTATGCAAGCTCCCTCATAAATATTAAAAATATGTGTTTAGGATCGTCTCAAATTAACCAAAATGTGAAGGATTATGTGTTTAGGATCGTCTCAAATTAACCAAAATGTGAAGGATTATGTCTTAAGTATTGAGTTTCTTTTAAGAGAAATTTATGAGATTAATTGGTTGTTTAAAACACATATATATTAGGTAAATTGTAGATAAGTAAAACATAGCAACTCATAACACAAAGCTGATAAAGGAGTTCACCCCTCCTGGGCTACATCTCCTTAGACCTACTTCAATGGTTAGGCCCTCTTTGGATTAATGGTCAATTCTCTGATTACATGGACCTGCAATAGTCTAATGGCTTTGCAACCTACTCCATTGGATTCATAAGACCAAAAAACCCCAAAAATTACTATCCAAGTTCTGCAATTGGACTTCAGCTAATCTACGCTTAACCTCCTTTCCTAGTGGCCCTAGGCTTCCTTAAACTTCAACATAGAAAAATCATGTACAAAAGTGCCTTTATGCTTCTGCAACCCATACCATTGTGTTCAGAGCATCCAAATCATCTAGGAACGACTCTTTCGAGCCAAAATTGGTCGAATAATGAAGAAGTTATGCTCTCTTTAGTTTTCCCTAGGAAAACTCCACCAAATCTAGAGAAACTCTAGTTAACCCTACCAAATTTGGAGCAGCGTTAGATTTGTCGAGCCTACTAAAACTGCCGCCAACTAAATCCACACTTAATTAAGGGTTAATCATTGATAATTAGCACTAATCCCCATGGTTAGTGTTAGTGATGGCTCCTGGTTTGTAGTGTTGGTCCCATGCGGAGGGGGCTGGCCCGTGGGGCCAGCCCTCTTCTCCCCAAATTGCCACGGTTTATGTCATGAAATACATTTTGTGCCCATTGTATGTTAAGAAACATTGGCGCACTATAGTGGTAAGTCTTTGGGTTTGTTTGGGTGAGGTCGCAAGTTCGATTCTTGAGCCTGCCAAAACATTTTACATGACCTTTGAGAGGGCACGTGGCAACCTGCGAGCTTGCCACATGTCAGCCTCTCATTGGTACACCTCAATGTCGTTGACCAATAAAATGCCGACAATTGTCAAAATTCGATTAAGGCATATGTCAAAATATTCCTTGGAATATTCTTTTTTCTGACTGGGCTGTATGGATGCCTAGTCAGCATCCCAGTCAACCATGTACCCAAAATTTGCTTATTTGACAAAATGGACAGCATGCTCTATCTTTCTTGTATGAACTTCATTTTGAGTGAAATGAGTTGATTTGGGATTGTATCACCGAGATGGACGTGGTCATTCAGGTTTTTAGCGATTCTGAGCACTTTGATTTTTGAGAAAAATTTTGCCCCTAATCCAGATTTTGATCACAAACTTCTCCAGATAATGGTGCAACACATTGTTCATCAAACACATGAATGTGGCTAGAGCATTGGTAAGACCAAAAGGAACCACCACAAACTCATAGTTCCCATACCTTGTACGTAATGAAATTTTGTAGATGTCTTCATCCTTGAACCGCACCTGATGATATCCTGATCTTATATCAATCTTCAAAAATATTGCAACTCTCTTAAGATGATCAAACAAATCATCAATTCACAACAATGGATATCTATTCTTAATAGCCACCTTGTTCAACTGCCTATAGTCAATGCACAATATGAGGGTACCATCCTTCTTCCTTACAAACAACATTGTTGTTCCCCAAGGAGACACACTTGGCCTTATGTATCCCTTATCAAGCATCTCTTTAAGCTGCAACTTCAACTCCACCAACTCGGGTGTGTTCATCCTATCAGGTGCCTTAGATTTTTATTTTCCTCTCGACATCAAATCAATAGAGAAATCCACCTCCTTATGATTTGACAACTCTGGAGTATCTGCAGGAAACACATCCTAAAACTGTTACAAAACAAGGTACTTTCTCAGAACTTCATCCTCCTCATATTCCTTCCCTTTGTCACTGGAAACATGTACTACAAACAAAAACATCCTTTCTAATGACAATGCTTGGCTTGCATAGTTGTAGTAATTCTTACCGATGTAGGCTTCTTCTTTTCCTACAAGACTCTCTTTTTTCCATCATCATTCAGACGCTTAATGGCCTTGTCATAGAAATCCACCTTGGTTCTATGAATGAACAACCAAGCCATGCAAAAAGCATGTTATATGAACCCAAAGGAATAGCATTTAGATGTGCTAATGTAGGCATACCATTAAGCTCAAATGCACAAGATCTCACCCAATCATGACATCTTCTCTTAGTCACTATAGCCAACTGCACCAACCAATATTCTACATGAACTTCTTTATTCAATTGATATTGATCCACCGGTTCAGGACTAATATAGCTATAATTTGATCCAGGATCAATCAAAATATAAACAATTTGATCACAAAGCTTACCTTCCATCTTAATAATGGATGCCTAATGATCTACCTTCTTGTTATTCATTGTTGCATAGTTTCGGGGAATGCTCTGACCAACATCCCCAACTGTCTATGCCTCCTGAGCACTGTATATCTGAGGCAGACCACCGTGATGCCATGGACAATCCCTCCTGTGATGGTCTCCACCATAGGTCAAACACCTCAGGCTGAGACCCATGTCCTCTCTCATCTGCATTGAATTTCTTATGAGGTGCCACATTTTCCTTCTCACGTGCATCCTGATATTTTCCTTTCTTCTTAAGTAATTTTCCTTTAGTATTCTCATTACCTTTCCAATCACGCTTGAACTCAGGCTTGTGCCTTGACTTCTCATAACAATGCTTCATCTTCTTGATGGATTCCTCCAATGACCAAGGCTCATCAAATTCAATTTGGTCTTTGAATACTACTATAAACCCACTGATGAACCTTTGGATCTTCACTTTCTCATCCTTGACGTAAGGCACATATCTCAACAGCTCTAGCAATTTGTTTTGTACTCTTCATTTGTCATGGAACCCATCTTGAGCTCATATAATTCCTTGGCTTTTCCATCATAATATCTCTTAGGCATGTACTTCTTCCTCAAGAGTCTTTCAACCTCATCCCAAATCAACACCTCTTCTATGATACCTCCGACATGCTTAACATCTTCCCACCAGATATATTCTTTTCCCTTGAGACTAAAGGTATTTATCTTGTCTTTCATATTTTCTGAATAATCATGCAATCTAAAGAATTTCTTCATCCCAAGAAACCATGTTTCTGCATCTTATGATTTCTTTATTTCTCCATCAAAAGTAGGAGTCTTGGCTTTCTTGAACTCCTCTAGAAAGTACCCCCTCTATCTCCTATAAAGATGTTGGCAGTGATGGTGATGATGTCTCTCGGAACCAGAGCTAGAAAAAAATCCATGAGTGCTAGCCCTCCTCTCAGGTGTACCCAAGGATCTCCCACCCTTTACTATATCATCTTTTTCCATCATGTACCCCTTCTAAGACCTGCTTCCATTTGCACCATTCATCTTTTTCTTCCTGTCCATGATTGGTCCCTAGTTGTCACTGCTTCTGCAAATTTGAAAGGCTCTGGAGGATGACTGCATTAACCTCAACTTTATTTTCTTGAGCTCTAACAATAATTTCATGTGCCTCAATCAACCACTCCTTGTCTTCCTTGCAACTCACAATTCCTACCTTCAAACTTCTTAATGTGTCTGCCAAATCAGGAGAATGTCCATATCCCTGTTGCTCAACTAATATCTCCCATCCTACCAATGTCTCTTCAAGCTTGTACGAAGAGTCATATGAACTGTATTTAACTATTATGACCATATCTCTTGGCCTTTTATTTCATGTAATATGTCATTGTTATCTAAACAAAAACATAATCAAAATTATACCTCAATGTATCTCAAGGGAGGCTAATGCATATGCACAAGCCAATTCAGATTAGCACGATACAACATCTCAAGCATACCAGCTCATACATGGATATCATAACCATAACAAAAATTATCTAACATGCATGCATGATATACATATAAACAACTAATATGCATGCATAACAATCTTCATTTACCCTGAGGTCCAGTTTTGTAACCTCACTCTAATACCACCTTGTAACACCCCACCCCATTTATACACGCTTTTAAAATATCTCCAAGGTAATAATGAGCTAAAATTTACTATGAAATGACCCAACATCCAAGTTCCAGTTATGGAAGTGGGGTCTACAAACCAGAAACATACTGCAATCTCCTAGGAGCACCACATCACCCATATACCAAACAACTTTTTTTGATGACCTGGCCTTGGGTTGAAACTAACTTTTTTCTTGACCTAACAACCCAGTCACACACATGCCAAGATTTTCATGTGTCCAAAAGGCTCTATCCACATGCACATGCCTTCCTCCTTCCGGTTGCAGCCAAAATTTCCCAGTTCATAAGGTGCGGCTAGCAACCCAATTCTGAATTTTCATGGCTAGCTACATGCCAACTACCCAGAATGACCTAGAATAACCCAGAACTCAATCTAAGATGATAATAAGTCAGTAAGATGAATACTAAGGCAAATTCTTTCTCAGAATTTTCCAAACACATGCCAAAAATTTCATCAAACACATGGTAAACATAGTAACTACAAGTCATGAATACATATTTGTTCATTGTCATCTTAACTTCATTAGAGAACCATCAAGAAGTCTCAGTTCCCTCTCAAGTATCTACAACAACACTTTTTAGCACATGCATTCACATACCATTCAATAACCTATCAAACCATAAGCAAGATCCCTAACAAGAGAACATTATACAACAGGAGTGTACCATGCCTATAACAAACATATAACCAGAATAAATCCATGACGAACTAGTCATAAAATCAACACAATAGTCCATACAAGTGTGACATTGATCTCGATAAGAAATAATGCATATTAACATATGCATAAATCCAACCCAATTAAGGACTTCCATGTACCACCCAACTATATATTGGGCTAAACCAAATCTCTCATTCAGTCAATCACCCCCGTGCCATATTCCAAGCATGAATGTGGGATCATATGGGTTAAACCAAAACAGAACCAAAAAGGGCTTCCAAAGGCCAAAAAATCTCAACCCTCAACCACAGTGATTTCACCTAAACTAGTCCAGAAATCACTAACACCAAACAAGCTTCAATGCCTCCGACTTTCTTCACCATATTGGAAACCAGAACACTACTGAGAGGGGGGGTGAATCAGTAGTGTAGGAATTTTACCAAATTAAAATTTTATTTTACTTTGTGCACATCATTAACTACTTCAGCAATAACTTAAATAACCATAATAGAGATTAATGTCAACAATCACACTGGACCATACAAGAACAAGTAACTTTTAGAACTACTCTTCAATTCATTCATAAGGAAATATACAACTTGTTGTTACAATTTCTCTAAGTACAACCAATAGGAAGTTACAAATCCCTGATTTTTCAGCTACAACTAAATGTAGCTGCAACCCCAACTATTCTCCAGCACCCACTGGAAGGAGCACCAACCCCTAGTCAGTAAGCTACAACTTACTTTGACACTCATTGTTCCATCTTTCATCCATTTTCATACTAGGATCAATGACTGCCTTCTCTTCTTCAAAAAACAAGTGAATCCATAAACACCAACACCTTTAGAAATCTCCGGTCACCTTGCTACATTAGAATCTCTACCTCAAAAAACTTTTATGTATTCTTCTTGACTAGGCCTATTTTTGTAGATTTTCCTTTTTTCTAACTTTGGCTTTGTTTATTTTGAATTTGTGCATGAAGCCTTATTTTTTTCCTTTTTCCTTCTCATTTCAGTCTTCTAGATTGTGTTTACTATTATGGGCTTCATCTCCAAGTCAAACTAACCTTAACCACTTTTTTCTACAACTTGAACTGAATTTTTCTGCTTTTTTTTTGCATTCCGAATTTTTACAGGATTTAGCAGTGCGCTTGCTATTTTTATCTACAGTTAACTTTCTCTTAGTATGCCAAATCCGCTACCAAACTGATAGTTCTACCTTTTTTCCTTTAAGCCCCTTTTCTCTCAGTTCCCTTACCTATTTTTCTTCCATAAAACCAGTCTCCGCGACCAAGACATAATACTTTGGGCGCTAAGCCCTTTTGAGGCCTACATGGGCCAATTACTTGTTAAATAGCTTTTCGTCATTGGTCACGTTTCAATGCGGAGTGACCAAGGAGTTGGCACTTAGCCGCTCAAAGAGATTTTGCGGCTCTTTATACCCATCGCACCCTTGGTTTCTTCCTACGGCATAGGGCCTAGTATGGGCCTTATCCCAAAGCCCCCAACATCTTGGCACTTTGTTTAATTGTGCCTTTATTCAACCGTCGGGGCCTTGGTGCCAGGTAGACGTGTCTGTGGGGACCTCCTAGTGCTCATTTCATTAGTTTTCGCTCTACTTCTGTGGCCCGATGTCTTCTGCCTAGCACTGCCACTAATTACACAAAATTGAATCTTTTGAGCTCTTGTCCCGTGGGCTGAGTTGTCTCATGGGGTCCTCCCGCACTTCTATTATTTCTTACCACTCTGTGTTTTCTATCGATATGCCCTAGCACTTTCCACCTGAAAATACTTCTTGCACACCATTTTAAATCTTCCGGGCTCATCCCACCAGGATGACACGACTCCTGCCATGTGTCGACCTATGAGTGGTGATAGGTGTCACCATGAAAAAGGGAAACTTGGGTGCCCAAAAATGGTGAATCCACCTGCCATCTATCCATGTTGATGTCATCATTTTTTGTCATCCAGGCCAATCATAAGTTGTCACCTGTCCTATTGTCAGCGAGGAGAGAGAAGGTCCTCTTATGCCTATTTTGCGATCATTTTCCTTTATTATTTGTTTTTCTCAAAAAATTGCTTGGGTTCAAGCCTTTTGTCCTCAACACCACTCCTAAGCGAATTATGGTTTTGGAGGGCATGTCTTCGGAGTAGCTCTCCGTCGTTGATTTGCATGATCAACTATGTAGGAAACCACCTCCCGTAACCACAAATCTCGTTTAAAGGGTTGTCTTCAGTGCCATCGGAAAGTCGCCATGTAGCACGACGCTTAGCAGTGTGTGCCCTAAAAAATCTAATGGGATACCACTGTTAGGCCAACCTGTACAGTGGGCTCTGCTGCTCACTTGCCATTGGATAGCACCTAACTGTTGTGTCTTGGATACTACCGCTCGGTCGCTTAGACTTTGGTGTTGTTAGAAAACCTCTGGGGTGAACTTGTTGGGTGGGCTCTGCTTGTGGTCCAACCTGCTACTTTCACATTTTTCCAGAGCTCTCGCTTAGCAGCTCTGCTGATTGTAGCGCCAATTTTGGCACTTGTGCCAACTTTAGCTATGTACCAAATACTCCAGTCACCTTTAACTTTGTTATGTTGGACTTGGGGTCACCAACTTTTATTGGCTTTATTTTTTCATCCAGGAAGCCATTTTCAAATTTTTGTATACCATTGGAAAGCTCCTTCAAAGCTCTATCCATCTGAGTGGCTTACACCTACATATTAGATGCTCCGTTGCTCCAAAACTAGATCCAAAGGCATTGCATTGATTTTGATTTTTTTCCCTTCTTATGTGCCTGGAACCTGATCCTTGAGGTATTTCTTTGACACCTCTTTCTTTGGATGACACCTAATGACATCAATGATAACTTATTTCCAACACCTTGTTTCCATCAATGACAACATATTTCAACATTCTCCCCCTTTGGCATTGATGGAAACACCAAAATCAAATAAAACACCCTTTGTTGTTGTAAAAACATGTAAACATAGATTTCTACTAATGTCATATTGTTGTTGGTTTTTGCTGTCACTATGGATCTCCCATTTTTTCTCCTATGGATTTCTCCTCCCATAGACCTCTCCCCTTGTTTTTAATATTTGTTTGATTTAATTTCATTAGATCTCTCCCACTTTAACATCAATGGCAATGACACCATCATGCTCCCCCTATCACCATACTCCATATTTCAACCTTCTTTCTCTACAATGTTGATCCTATGAACCTGGCATTTTCACCTTGATAAGTCGATAATGCAATAGTTGCCTTTATTTGCCTTAAAGGAAAATCTAGTGAAGGGAGGCAAGAGGCACAATTACTAATATTTGCCTCAAGTACTCAAATTGTTCTCTAGGAAGTCACTTGGTGAATATATCAACTACTTTCTCTTTGGTATGTACATAATCCAACTTCACAATTTGAGTTGCAACTTTCTCTCTCAAGAAATGATACTTGATGGGGATATGGTTTGTTTTGGAGTGAAAAAATGGATTCTTTGACATACTTATTGCACTTGTGTTTTCACAAATAATGGGGATTGGTTGATCATAAAACACTTGTACATATTACAAAGTTTGCTTCATCCACAATAATTGAGTACAACAAGAAGTTGTTGTAATGTATTCTGCTTCAGATGTAGATAAGGAAATGGAAGCTTGTTTCTTGCTTAACAATGAGACTAGACTTTCTCCAAGAAAGAAAGAACCACCACTTGTGCTATTTCTATCATCTACATCACTTTCCCAATCAACATCAGTATAAACAGTAAATGAAAAATCTTTACCTCTTGGGTACCACAGTCCATAGTCCATTGTTGCTCTGAGATATCTTGGAATTCTTTTGGTTGCTAATATATGGCTTTCTCTGGGATTTGCTTAAAATCTTCCAACTATAGAAACATCCCGCATGATGTATGGTCTTGAAGTTTTCAAATATAAAATGATTCCAATGATGGATCTATATAAGGTATGGTCCACTTCTAGAGATTCATCCATCCTACTAAGCTTGCAACTTGTCACCATTGGAGTGCTCACTAAAGAACATTCTTCCATGCCAAATTTCTTCATCACTTCCTTGAGATACTTACCTTGAGAAATAAAAATTCCTTTAGGGGTATGTGCTATCTGCAATTCAAGGAAATATGATAACTCTCCAAGCATTTACATCTCGAATCCGGCCTTCATATCAGCTGCAAATTCACTGGTGAACAAATCTAAATCACTAGCAAACATGACATCATCAACATATACTACTACCACAATGAGTTTTTCATCATTTTATTTTACATATAGGTTGTTGTCAGTTGCAACTCTTTTGAATCTACACTTGATCAAGTAACTATCTAGCCTAGAATACCAAGATCTAGGGGCTTTCTTGAGACCATACAAGGCCTTCTTAAGTCTGCAAACATAATTTTGTTCCTCTGTCAATTGAAATCCTTCTGACTGCTCTATATAAACTTCCTCCTGTAGCTCTCCATTAAGAAAATGAAATTTGACATCCATTTAGCAAGAAAATGCCAAAAACATTCTTGTTTCTTCTAATCTAGCAACATGAGAAAAAATTTCATCAAAATCCAAACCTTCTATTTGAGCACAACCTTTACATACCAACCTAGCCTTGTTTCTTACCACTTCTCCAAGGTCATTTAATTTATTTCAGAAAACCCGCTTTGCACCAATGCCATTCTTGTTGGCAGGTCTTGGAATAAGTTCCTGAGTCTTATTTTTATCTATTTGATCCAATTCTTCATTCAAATCTTCAGTCCATTTTCCAAATTTTGTAGTGAAACTGAGTTGTGGCCTTCTCCATTTCCTTCTTCAGCAATACAATTTCTCCTTCTAGCTTCTCACGTATTTGAGCCTTTTCATTAAATTGTTGGTTTAAGGAATCTTGTATTTTCTTGCCTTCTTCTATTTGGAAGAGCAATGTTTCAACAACCTCAACTTTTTATTTTATCAAAGATTCCTTCTAGGTTTTATTTTTCTTTCTCTACCTCTCTATCTCCTCAAGTGCACTTACCAATTCTCCTTCAAGATCAATTTATCCTTCATCGTCATCATAAATAACCTCGACTTGCAGATTTTCTATGGCCATAAGCATAAATTCTTTGGATCTATCATAATCTATGTCCTCATCTGAGGATTGGTTGGGCTCATTTTCAGAGGAGCTCTCTTATTGAACATAGAAACCTTTCTTCTTAACCTTCTTTTCATCCTTTTGAACTTTCTTATACTTCTATTTAGGATCATAATCCTTTTTCTTCTTTTCAAAACACTTTGATGCATAATGACCAACTTTGCCACAATTAAAACATTTAAAGGGAAGCTTACCTTTTATGTAGATCTTGTAAAAGCAACATACTAAGAATTCTAGGGTCAAAGAGATTTATAAGCTCTCCCAGTGTGAAAGGATTTGAATTAAAAATCTCATCAAATTGGATTTGGTCCATGGATTGCATATATATTGATAACTTTGTATCTCTCCCAATTTTACTATCTAGGATATTCTTTTTTTCATTTCATTTTTACCCCCTCTCGAGCATCCCATGGGTACTGACCTTTGTAAGAATTTTGTTGTATGTCACATGAGTAATGACCTTTGTAAGCATTATGTTGTATGTCACATGGGTAACATTTCCTTTCTCTCAACCATGGAGTGAATAAAGGGTACTTCTATAACATGTTGTGATCCATATTTAAACAGGAACACAACAAATTACATAGATAACCATAAACACAGAGATGCAGTGGAAATAATACTTCATTTCATTAATGTGAAATATTGAAATATGCTTACAAACAACAACGGAAATAAACCATCTAGGGTGATGGTAGCTTATCTCTGAGAAGAGATGAGGCGGCTACATGCCTCTTAACTATGTTACAATGAGGCTCGAAGGCCTATTTATTGTTGAGAAACAATGGAAAACCCTAAACATCCAACAACCTAACCCTAGAAGATGAAACGCCAAACTATGGGCCCCGTTTGGGTAAATTGGTACATCAACTTCTTAGGGTCGTAACTTTGGCATATGATCTCTATTTGACGCGCAAAATATCTTGTTAGAAATATCTATCCAAGAACTACAACTTTAGGAAGAGAAACATCGGTCCATGGACACATGTTGCTCTTAGTTTTCCCAACAAATGTCGTTTAGGGCCTCAAAACGACTCTAGAAGTTCAGGACCCGAAAAACTGCTAAAAATAGTAAATTGTGCTACAATTAAGGAAAATAAAAAGCTGAAAGAAACAATGGTGGGGGTCCAAGTGGACTTGGCAGGTGGCCACCAATATCCACCTGGATCATTCCTCCCCCCTTAGGAAGCAATGGTCCCCATTACGTTGAGTTCCTCCATGAGATGAGGAAACTTTTGTTGAACTTGGTCCCTGGTGAGCCACTTTCCTTGGCGAAGGAGTTGGCCTGCTTTGACAACTCGATATAGTTGGATATTCTGATGGCGAGTGTGCTTGATCTGTGTGTACATGATCCAATCAGTTGCAGCTTTTTCCATGCAATCTGGATTTAACTCTGTGGGTGTGAGTTGTTATGCAATGTCGAATGTGTCTAGTAATATGGAAAGTATGGCCGAAGGCAGTCCACATTGAACACTGGGTGCGGGCCAAGGAATGGGGGAATGTTGAGCTCAAATGCATTGTCTCCCACAGCCTTGGTAATGGTGTAAGGAACATATCAGAGTGGTCTGAGTTTCTGATAGACTCTGGTAAGGGGTTCCTTTTGCAAATGCAACCAGACTTTGTCGCCCACCTGAAACTTGTGTGGCACCCGATGTTGATCATGTCGCTACTTGTACTTGGCATTTGATTTCTCCAGAATGTCATGGACCTGCTGGCGAATATGTTGGATGTGCTCAATGAAGTTGGTTGCCTTATCTGTTTCGGACTGGACATGAGTCGAATCTGCATGCGTAGCTGCAAATGGCATGGCCACATCAATGGGACATAGTGGTTGGAATCCCAAGCCCACCTTAAAAAGGGGTTGTGGCCAATCGAGCTGTGAAGAGCCCAGTTGTAGTTGTGCTGAACATAGGGGAGGCTCTTTTCCCATGTGTGTGGAGGCATTGAGTTGTACATGCGCAAAATGTGTATGATCATCCTATTGACAACCTCTGTCTAGCCATCAGTTTGAGGATGGAAGGTTGTGGACTTAGTGAGTTTGGTGTCTAGCATCGACCAGAGACTAGACCAAAATGTACTAAGGAACCTGTTGTCCCAATTTGAGATGATAGACTGTGGGATCCCAAAGTGTACCCACACTCATTCAAACAAGAGTTTAGCATTGGCTTCTGCTGTGATGTTCTTCTTACAGGCCACCATAATGGCCATCTTCGAGAACCCGTCAACGACCACAAAAACACAGTCATTTCCATGTTTAGTGGAAGGAAGGCCTGACATGTAATCCATGGAGATGGATTCCCAAGGTCGACTACAAATAGGCAGTGGGGTATAGAGGCCTTGCTTCTTGATGGTCGGTTTGGCAATGGCGCAGGTAGTGCATGATCTGATGTACTTCCTGGCATCCTATCGAAGATTGGGCCAATAGAAATACTTCTGCAGTACTGCCACCGTTTCTCGACCCCAAAATGCCCAGCAGCCCGACTGTAGTGTGCTTCCCAAATCATCTCAACATGCTCGATTGAAGGAACACAAAGGTGACCCAAGTGGCATAACAAGGCATCCTGGAGGTGAAAATCTGGAACCTGCTGACCCTCCAAGAGTGTCTGGTATGTGTGGTCGAATTCTAGGTCACTTTTGTAGAGTGGCCAATCAGAAGTCTCGTGCCCACAAGAGTTGAGCACGGTGGTTAACGCCATGATCGGTGGTCGATTGAGGCAATCTGCAACATTATTGGTGCTGCCCTTCTTATACTTGATATTCAAATGGAACTGTTGCAGGTATGTGGACCACTTCTGATGGCGATCATTCTACAATTTCCCTTGGGTCTGTATGAACTGCAGGGGTCGGTGGTCTATGTGGATGACCGTTTCCTTCCCAAAATGTAATGCTACCATTTTCGGTGGTTTGCGTGGACTTTGTCTGAAAGTGTCTCACTGTGATATGTCACTGGATGCCCGTGTTGAGTAAGGACTGCCCCAATAGCATAGTCATAGGCATCTGTCTCGACCTCAAATGGTTGTTGCAAGTCTAATAATGCGAGCACTGGTGTTGTGAAGAGGCGATCTTTCAACTCTGTGAATGCCTTCCGTTGACATTTAGACCAAAAGAATTTTTCTTTCTCTCCTCCCTTGGTGACTTGACTCAAGGGCCAAGTGATATGTGAAAATACCAACACGAACCTGCGGTAGAAGTTGGCAAGACCTAGAAAGCTATGAAGCTATGTCAGAGTGGTTGGAGATGGCCAATTTTGAATGACTTGGATCTTGGTTGGATCCACATGCACCCCCTATTCATCAATAATGTATCCCAAACACTGAACCTGGGTCATGCCAAAAGTGTATTTCTCCAAATTGGCACATAACTTGTGTTGCCGCAGTGTTTGGAGAACCTGTCGGATGTGGTGGAGGTGCTCTTCCCAACTCTGGCTGAAGATCAGGATGTCATCCAAGTATACCAATACAAATGAGTTGGTGAATGGCCGAAATATGTCATCCATTAGCCTCATGAAGGTTGTAGGAGCATTCGTCAACCTGAAAGGCATAACCAACCATTCGAAAAGGCCCTCCTTGGCTTTGAAGGCAGTCTTCCACACATCGGAGGGTTCGATTGGTACCTAGTGATATCCTGACTTCAAATCAAGCTTGCTGAAATATTTTTCCCCCTTCAATTGGTCCAGGAGGTCATCAATCCATGGGATCAGGTACCTATTATAGACAGTGATCTTGTTCAGCGCCCGATAGTCAATACTGAGTATCCAAGTCCCATCCTTCTTTTGTACCAACACGATCAGGCGCCCACAGGGCGATGAACTCAGACAGATGTGACCTTTTTGCAGCAGCTCCTGAATCCACCTCTTGATTTCATTGTTCTCGAAAACGGAGCGCCGATAGATTGGTCCATTGGGCAACGATGCACCTGGGGTCAGATCGATGAAGTGTTTTACCTGACAGTGCAGAGGAACCCCTGCAGGGGAGGTGAAGATGTCCTTGTACTCCTCCACGACATTGTCCATTTGTAGTTCTCATGCGGAGGGGCCCTGTCTGGAGGTCGTGGCCAGTGTCTTCTTCTTTCCTTGAGGGTGTATCATCAGGAAAACAAATTTCCCAGTTTTGGAAATGAGCTTATTGCATTGTGTTGCAGTAACCAAAGAGATGGCGGTAGGCGGTGCTAACTCCGATATCCTGTACAACTTATTTCCCAAAGTAACAATAACAGCACGATGCCTTGATTCATACAAAGCATATCACTTCCACAAGTATGGTTGTCCTAATAATACATCACAAACTTCAAGGGGAGCAATGTCACACAATACCTCATCCGTGAAGTGCTTGATGTTGTATGGAAGGCGACACTGTTGGCTCATGCGAAGATCCCGTCCTTGGTGAAGCCACTCGATGGTGTACAGTTGTGGATGTGTTATGGTCGGTAAGCCCAGCCGCTTCACGACCTTTGCCAAAATGAGGTTCTTTTGGCTACCGATGTCGACAATGAATTGTAGCGGGGAGCCCTTTACCCACATATAGGAGTGGAAGAGATGCTCTTCCTCCTCTGGATCTTCAGGTTCCCCCTTATGTATCTTCGTGGTGGCAACGATGGTGTTGGGCTCTGCATCGATAATCTGCTTCCCTTTGTCATTCCCCTTGTTGAGTTATGACTCAAAGTCGGAATATGCATCTGATTCTGAAACCTTTACCTCATCCACCAGTGATTGCTTGGCCCGACACTCACTTGTGTTGTGAGTGGAGCTCTTATGGAACTCACACCACTTTCCCGTGTCCTTTTTTGACTTCACGGTGCTGTTCTTTGCTTGCAGCTTTGGCGGGTTTTCTTGGGTCACCCCACCTTGGCTTTGTCCTTTGTTCTACAATTTGGGGGAACCTTTCCCTTGCTTTGGATTTGCAGATCCAAAGTCTTACTTCTTCTATTTAAACTTTTGCTCGACCTTGACGGCATATCGGTATGCTGTGCTGAGCGAGGGGATGTTCACGAATTCTATTTCTTCCTGGATGTACTTGTGCAGGCAGCCGCGGTATTTGAGTACCAAATGCTACTCCGTATCCTTGATATCCAACTTTGTGTGAAGGATATGGATAATATTGATAAACTCCGACACGTCTTGGTTCCTCCCTTGCCACAGCGTGGTCCACTTTATGTATTGATTCATAGCTTTCGATAGGGTAGTACTGCTCCTTGATGGCATCCCGAAATGAATCCCAAGTGGGTGCGGCTGAAAATAGTGAGCCTATACTTTCATCTTTCTGCTCGCAGTAGGTTTCCGGCCAATCCTTGACATGGGGGGCTACTTTGAGAAGAGCAAAGATAATATTTTGCCAACTAGAAAAATCATGAACAGAAAAATAACCCTTTAGCAGATTTAACCATTTATCGACGACATCTGCGTCTATCTGACCCTCGAATATAGGGATTTCAAAATTAACTTGTACCTTAAATGGTGTGGCATTTCCAAAGTAGCTATTGGAAGCCGATGTGTCGCCTCTAGGTAGCCGCTGAAGGATCTGGGCAAAGTTGTCCATCATCGTGTTCCTTTGTCACTCGAGGGCTTCTTCGAGCAATATTTTGATAGGATCTCCTAGCCCCTCATCTTTCTTTTCATCTACCATGGGAGGCCGTCAGGATTTGCGAGGCTAGTCTTGCAAAGGTTCAACCAGTTCAAGCCCTAACTCCTTATATCCCGTCCTCGTTGGGGACATGCAAAGAAAAATAGAGAAAAAATAGACTGCTCTAATATCACTGATCCAGATTTAAACAGGAATGCAACAAATTACAGAGGTAACCATAAACACAGAGATGCAGCGGAAATAGTACTTCATTCAATTAATTTAAAATACTGAAATATGCTTACAAAATGGAAAAAAACCAACTAGGGCGATGGTAGCTTATCTCTGAGAAGAGATGTGGCGGCTACATGCCTCTGAACTGTGTTACAATGAGGCTCAAAGGCCTATTTATTGTTGTGAAACAATGGAAAACCATAAACATCCAAAAACCTAACCCTAGAATATGAAACACCAAACTGTGGGCCCCGTTTGGGTTAATTGGTACGTCAACTTCCCGGGGTCGTAACTTTGGCATATGATCTCCATTTTATACGCATAATATCTCGTTAGAAAGATCTATCTGAGAAATACAACTTTGGGAAGAGCAAGATCAATCCATGGACCTATGTTGCTCCCAGTTTTCCCAAAAAACTAGTTTAGGGCCTCAAAACGGCTCCAGGAGTTCAAGACCTGAAAAACTACTAAAAATAGTAAATTGTGCTACAATTAAGGAAACTGAAAAGCTTAAAGAAACAATGGTGGGGGTCCAAGTGGACTTGGCAGGTGGCCACCAATATCCACCTGGATCATGTTGTGTGCTATCCCACCCAGAAAGACTTCAAGCCAAGAATCAAAGCTCCTGTAAATAGGTGTATTTTCGGATCTATCTTCCCTTTGTTCAGTTATTTTCTTCCATGGATAAAGAATGCCATGCCTGCCTTCTGATCCCCTTTCCTCTTTTTGGTGAGTTATTCCATCGATTAAAAATGCATGTACCTTTGGTATAATTGAATGAATGCCCTTTAGTTTTCCCGATCCTCGCTTGAGCTTCCTCACAAATTTGGCTTCTTCTTCATTTGAATCATAGCATGAGTCATCATGCTCATCCTTGCACTTATTTTCTACTTTGAAGGTTGATTCTTTGGCTACAGACTTTCGTTTCAAAATCCTCATCCCATAGGTTGTAAGTATTCCAAGGAGTTGATATAAGGTGAGAATGCCTATATTAGCCATTTCTTCAATTGTTGACACCATGGGATTAAACCTCTCAGGAAGAGATCTAAGCACTTTTTGAACTACCACATCTTCATCTAACTTCTCATTGAGCCCTCTTATGGTGTTCACAACTTCATCAACTCTTAAAAAATACTTTTCAATATCTTCGTCATCATGCATGATCAATTATTCAAATTGGATCCTAAAGCCTTCGAGTTTAGCTTTATTTACCTTGTTGTCTCCTTCATAGAAGTTGCCCATCTTGTCCCATATTTCTTTGGCCGATGTGTAATCCATCACTTTTGAAAGTTCTGATTCTAGTAGGTCAGCAAGAAAGGCATGCATTGCTTTAGCATTGCATTTGAACTCCAACTTTTGATCTTTGGTTACCACTGTTGAAGGCATTTTACATTCTTCTTCCACAACATCCCACACATCATCTCCAAGTGATTGAATATATGTCTTCATCCTAAGTTTCCAGAACACATAGTTTGTTCCATTGAACATAGGTGCCTTATTGGTAAAATATCCTTCCGGGTTTGCCATGGTCCTTGATCTTTCTTCCAGTTGTTGGATTGATCAAAAGTAATTAGCTTTGATAGTAATTGTTGGGAACCAGGACACTATTAAGATGGGGGGTGAATCGGTAGTGTAGGAATTTTACCAAATTAAAACTTTCTTTTACTTTGTGCACATCATTAAATACTTCATTAATAACTTAAATAACCAGAACAAAGATTAATGTCGACAATCACAATGGAACACACAAGAACAAGTAATTTCAAAATTTCTCTTCAATTCATTCATAGGGAAAGCTACAACTTGTTGTTACAAATACTCTGGTATAACGAGCAGAAAGCTACAACTTGCTTTGACAATCATTGTTCCATCTTTCATCCATTTTCATTCTAGGATCAATGACTACCTTCTCTGCTTTCAAAAACAAGTGAATCCCTCAAAAACCAACACCTTCAGTAATCTCTAATCACCTTGCTACACCAGAAGCTTAGTCTCAAAAAACATGTATCTACTATGCTTGATGTTGAGCCCTGAACTTGCATCTTTCCTATACACCTTCCTAGACTTTTTCCATTTACCTGGACTTCCTAAGCTATCTACATCATTGCATATTAATAATAAAAGAGCACTTAAAGTGGTTTTTAACTATGTTTTGTGTCTGTTGTTTGAATTAGATTTTTGCTCATTGAGCTACAGAATCCTGTCACTTTCCGCAGCTGCTTCAACTTTCCGCAGCCGTTTTTGTTAAAGTCTATATTGCAGTTGTCTTCAGGCAAATCAAACCACATGGGCAAGTTGAAAATGACGTGGACATGGACCGATTCCTATTGGCTCAGTCGGATTCATCAGAGGAGGCCATGGTCAACGGTGGTAAAGTGGTGGTCAAACAGAAGAGTCCTATGGCAACAAGACTCTGTTTCCAAGCACGTGAAAGATTTTCATGGCCGTTTCTAGGTTTCTAGAGGCATGCTAACACCTGTAGGCTACCCACGATGTAAATCCAACAAGCCGCTTTCAATAGATTGCATCATCTCGGCAGCCATGATGCTAGATCCATGGACGTTGTCGTTCACGTGTCCTCTGTCAGCACAGTTTTTAGGAAATCAGTTATGTAGCCTTTTGTTATAAATAATGTGTTTCTATACGCATAGTAGTTAGTCTTTTGGAATGTAATTTTGCTATTAAAAGGCCCACTGTGTCGTGACACTAGTTTCATTATTGTGACTGCGTTCTGAATATATGAGAAGACTCTGTTTTCTGAGCATAATTCTTGATTGATAGTTGTTGCCTGAGGTTGTGCAGAGGGGCCCTGCACACGCCAAGGCTTTGTTTCTTATTGATGTACAGTTTCATGTTATGTTTCTTTATGTTTATTATGCCATAGTTATTCACTTATGTATATTGCATTTCCTATGGTACTAACGTTTCATTTTTGTTCATAATTTTACATGCTTTACATTGTTGTTAACGCTGATCAGTGTGTATGTTCTAGATTACAGTAGGCAGCCCGGGCATTTGCATATAGTTTTCACAATGACTAATGACATGGAATCAGTCTTTCTGTTGACTTACTTTTCTTAGCTTTTAATTTCAGTTCTGTTTTGTTTATTTCAGTTTTGTTCATTGGCTTTATTAGTTAGCTTAGATATTAAATTGCTCATATCATTGTCAGTTACCTCCGAAAGCCATAGCGAGACTAATGGCGAGGGATTGAAGTATGAGTGTGTAATTTGATATTAGTTTTATTTTCTGCATTTAGATATCAGATTGCTCAAGTTGTTGATGATTACCTCCGAAAGCCATAGCGAGACTAACTGGCGAGGGGTCAGACTATGAATTGATGTGATTTGATTTTAAGTTTACTTTTCTGCAATTAGATATCAGATTGCTCAAGTTGTTGATGATTACCTCCGAAAGCCATAGCGAGACTAACTGGCGAGGGGTCAGACTATGAATTGATGTGATTTGATTTTAAGTTTACTTTTTTGCAATTAGATATCAGATTGCTCAAGTTGTTGATGATTACCTCCGAAAGCCATAGTGAGACTAACTGGCGAGGGGTCAGAATATGAATTGATGTAATTTGATTTTAGCTTTACTTTACTTGCAATTTTTTGGATTTCTTTGAGTACATTAGCTTAATTCATTTCTTTTGTATTTAAGCAGCAACAGAGATAATGGTTTCATGATCAATAGTTCACTATTTTTTTGATTAGAATAGTGGCACATTTTCATTTTCTTTTAGGAATTAATTTCATCATTAGCATGTTCTAATACCTTCTGAAGTTTGAAGTTTTGGAAACCATTATAAAGGACATAATTTCCTTGAAAATTTATATCCATGCTTGTCTTTTAGAATTCCTATTTCACATTAGGAGATAAACGAAGATAAAAACCCCCAAAACAAAATAAAAAAAAAAAAATCAAAAACAACAAAAAGTAAGAAATATGTTAACTTGCACATATAGTGCGCCACACTTCAACAGTTTACGACCCCCGGATTGAAAATTAATATAGAAATTTAGGACACCCTAAATTGACCAAACATTTTGGCGCCGTTTCCAGGGAAGTGTAACTAGGTAGCCAATTTCTTAAAAAAAAAATTTATTCAAAGAAGGGAAAAATTGATAACTTCTCAAAGTATGCTCTCCTCTTGCACCTAGTGTGATCTAGAGGATCAAAACAGAGAGTTATTGGTTCAATAATTTCTTGAGTATGCTCTCTTCTTGCACCTAGTGTGATCTGGAAGATCAGAAAGAGAATTATTAGCCCGACTTGAAGATTAAAAAAAAATGACATGCATAGAGCAAGAGATTCTAGGGGAAGGTTTATAGCTAGGGCCAAGAGTTCGATTTTTACAGCTCCATCTACTTCAAGGCATAGACAAGATACACCTCCATCATCTCCAACTCACACTCCCAGCCTTAGGATTCCTGTAATTCAAGGGGCGGCAGCTGAATTAGGAGACTCTCCCACACTATCCATCAAATCTGACCTAGGGAAAGAACCTTTCTTCACTTCTACAGGGGAACATATTGTAATCAAAGAAGTAGAATCACTTGAAGAAGAAGAGGGAGAAATTCCTCCTCGTTCACCATTAATAGAAGAACCAGAGGACTCTGGAAACTCTGAGGAAACTATCATGACAGAGGAAGTAGTAAACGGATTTGGAGGAGGAGGTAGAGTAGGAGGAAACAATGGAGGAGGTAGAGGTAACAATGGGGAAAATAGGGATGGAGATAACTCATTTGGATTCCCTATAGTTGATGAACTTATGACTATATGAAGACTCTCAAAAACTCAAATTGTTTCCTTCAACATTGAAGGGAGCTACTTTGAAATGGTTCATGGGATTAGTCACTCAATCTATTAGGACTTGGAATGATATGAAACAAATATTTCTGGATAGATACTTGGACTATTGCATGCCCACCAACCATAAGAATGAGGTATTCAAAATGGTGCAAAAAGAAGATGAAAACTTGGAGGATTTACTTGAAAGATTTCAATACAACTTAAAAAGAGCAAAAATGAGTAAATTAGATGAGGAGACCTTGAAAGCCATTCTATTAAAAGCCATTAGAGATGAATGGACAGATATTTTAAACATGATGGGAAAGGAAGATATTTCTCAACTTCCACTTCGTGACATAGCAGAACTATGTGTCCATCTCTCGAGGGGAAAATCTAAAACGGGAAAAGGGCTTAGAGATCCTTCTTTTATTAGAGCAAACAAATCTGCAACTGGATCAGTAAGTAGGGCAGAGATTGGCAATATGCTTGATGAGTTCAAAACTGATATTCTAGGGAGCCTTAGTGAACAACTAGACACCCTTAAAATACAAAACAAGCAAAAAGCAGAAGCTGAAGCCTTGGCCATCTTTTGTCCAAAATGTAGGAAGAAACATGCTCTAAGGGAATGCCCCTTGGATGCAAAAGTTGTAGAAACATGTATGATTTGCTCGGAAAGCCATGAGAACAAGGATTGTCCTTAAATTCCTAGGCTCAAAGCTGTCTTTCAAGAAGATCCAAATTCAGTAGAGTCTCTCTGTTTTGTTTCAAGGAGACCTTGGCAGGGGCAACAAAATCAAGGGTTTAACAACCCTATGAACTTTCAACCCCCGCCAAATTGGAATTCTTGGCAACAACCTTGGTCCCAACCTCAAAATCCATATCAATCATGGGTACAAATTATGCAAAATCTTGATGGGAGATTTGCTCAATTTTATCAATATCCTCCATCTTTTCAAAATCAACAAGCTCCACAACTTCCAAATCAAAACCCACAACTTTCATTGCCATTTCCACAACAACAACCTTCTCAACAAAATCCAAATTCTCAACTCTTGCTTCCATTTCAACAAAAGACAAATCAACTACCAGCCCAGCCATTGCCAAATCCTAATAACAAAAATCCTCAGAATGTTTACATGGTAGAAGGACAACAATTTCCTACCTATATGATTGTTCCTCTTAATGATGTACAACTCAGGTCTGGTAGAGTTTTAGAAAAACCTTCTATAGATGTTCAAAAGCAAAGTATTTCTGAGGAAGATTCTCTTAAAGTCAATAAAGGTTCTAAAGCATCTCTTCAAAACCCAAACACTCAAAAATAAAAATAAAAAGAGTCAACCCCCACAACTCCAATAGTTGAGCAACCTGCATCTTCATCTACACCTCCTTTCCCTGAAAGATTACAAATTTACAAAGGGGTGGAAAAACAAATCTTGTTGCCTGACTATGATTTCCTAGATGAATTAAAGAATGTCTGTATCAAGATTCCCTTGCTACAATCCATTAGAGAGATTCTTATTCTAGCAAAAACAATAAAGGAGTTGAGTCTCAAAAGACCAAGAAGGAAACCAAGAGATACAAGAAGAATCCACCTGGTAGGAAAAATTGCAGATATCATGATGGGAAAAATCACCATGTAGAAGCATGTAGATCCTGCTAGTCCAATTGTCAAGACACATATAAATGGGGTAGAAATCCCAAATACTTTGATTGACTTAGGGGATGCTATTAACATTATGAGTAGATAGACTATGGAACAGCTTAAACTTCCTAATCTTGTTTTTACACCTACCTTACTGCAACTTGCAGATAGATCAATAATAAAACCAGATGGTGTATTAGAAGATATTTCAGTCTCCTTAGATTCTTGGGAATATCCAGTAGATTTCATGATTTTGACTCCCAAGAGTAATTTAGGAGGGCACCCACTCATCTTAGGAAGACCTTGGCTAGCCACAGCTGATGCTTTCATTAGTTGTAGATCTGGGGATATGTACATTTCTGATGGTAGTTCGACAAAGAAATTCAATTTGTATCCTCCAGAAAAAGCAATTACAGAAGTAGGAGATAATGAATGGGTCGATGATGAGGACACTATACAACCTGTCTTTACCATTTCTAAAATCAGTGAAGATAGTCAAATTCTGAACACATTAGAAAACTTTGAAACATCTTCAGAATATGACCACACACAATTTTAGTTAGATTCTGACATTGAGTATTTATCATCAAGACAAATGTCTCTTTACTCTATGGAAGAGTTTGGTAGTTCCACCATTGAGATTTTTCCAGGTAAAACATTGAATATCAATAAAAATTTGGAAAAATCACAACAGGAAGAGCTAACCAAAATATTGCAAAAACATTCTACTGCATTTGCATGGGAGTACACTGATATAAAAGGTATTGACCCTAAGACTTGCATTCATCACATCTACATTGAGGAAAACAGTAGACCATTCAGACAACCTCAGAGAAGGATGAATCCAAACCTTAGGGAGATAGTGAAAGAAGAGCTTCAAAAACTACTCAATGTAAACTTCATTTATCCAATTTCAGATAGCCGATGGGATTCTCCTTTGATTACAGTACCTAAAAAGAATGGTAAATGGAGGGTATACATTGATTACAGGGAATTGAATAAAGCAACTTTGAAGGATCACTTTCCTTTGCCCTTTATCGATCAAGTATTAGATACACTAGCAGGCAAAAAGTACTTTTCATTTTTGGATGGTTTTAGTGGCTATAATCAAATTCAAGTAGCACCTGAAGATCAAGATAAGACCACATTTACCTGTACATGGGGAACTTTTGCTTATCGAGTGCTTCCTTTTGGATTATGTAATGCACCCACAACATTCCAAAGAGTAGTACTAGGAATCTTTTCTGATCTAATCCATGATTGTGTAGAGGTTTATATGGATGATTTTACAGTTTATGGTTTGAAGAGGCATTAGAGAATTTGGAAAAAGTCCTTATAAGATGTAAAGAAACAAACCTTTCATTAAGTCATGAAAAATTCTTTATGATGTTTACTGAAGGTATTGTTTTGGGACATCACATTTCAGGGGATGGGATTAAAGTTGATAGATCAAAAGTTGAAGTCATCTCCAAGTTGCCTATTCCAAATTGTCAAAAATATGTTAGAAGTTTTCTAGGATTTACTGGGTACTATAGAAGATTTATAGAGAACTTCACTAAAATAGCATCTCCCCTCTTCAAATTGCTTACAAAAGACTATGAATTCAAATGGGATCATGATTGTCAATCAGCATTTGAAACTTTGAAAACAAGAATATCTGAAGCACCCATCTTAAGAGGGCCAAATTGGAAACTTCCTTTCTATATTTCTACAGATGCTTCAGATACAACTCTAGGGGCTGTGCTGGGTCAAAAGGATTTAGTTCCTTATGCCATTTACTATACCAGAAAAATTTGACTCCCACTGAGTTGAACTATACTATAACTGAAAAAGAGTTCTTAGTTGTTGTTCATGCAATCAATAAGTTTAGACATTATATAATAGCCTATGAAACTTTTATTCATACTGATCATTCTGCGATTAGATATCTAATGAAAAAACCTGTTACTAATGGCAGAGTTACAAGGTGGCTCTTACTTTTACAAGAATTCAATATTACTGTGTTGGATAGACCTGGGAAACAAAATACAGCAGCTGATTTCTTGTCTAGGATTCAGAATACTAAAGAAGATTCTCCTGTAGAGGACAAGTTTCTTGATGAATACTTATTTGCAGTAACTACTAAGACCCCTTGGTATGCAGATATAGCTAACTATTTGGTTACAGGGAAACTGCCTCCACATTTATTTCCTAGTGAAAGAAGAAAGATTATTCAGGAGAGTTCAAAATATTCATGGATTTCTAACGAATTGTTTAAAATAGGGCCAGATCTTGTGATCAGAAGATGTGTTAGGGAAGATGAAATGCCTGATATCCTCAAAGCATGTCATGATGAACCATGCGGCGGACACTTTGTTGACAAAAGGACAGCCTATAAAATCCTCTCTTTGGGTTATTATTGGCCATCCCTTTTCAAAGATGCAAAACAGTATGTCAAAAGGTGTGACAGCTGCCAAAGAGTAAGGAAACCTACCCTTTCAAATGAAATTCCATTGCAGCCACAGGTACTCATTGAACCCTTTGAAAAATGGGCTTTAGATTTCATTGGACCTATTAACCCACCATCTAAACAAAAATATGTATATATTGCTATGTACTGATTATGTCACTAAATGGGTAGAAGCCAAAGCATTATTTTCTGCTACTGAAAATTTAGTTGTTAATTTTCTTTATGAGGATATTTTTACTCGCTTTGGTGTTCCAAGAGAGATTGTGACAGATCAGGGAAGTCAATTCACATCCAACCTGTTGGAAAATCTTATGGAAGAATACAAAATCAAGCACAGAAAATCTACTCCTTACCATCCGCAATAAAATGGCCAAGTGGAGTCTACAAACAAAGTTATTGAAGGCATCATCACCAAAACTGTTCATCTACACAGAAGAAATTGGGCAGAAAGGCTTCCTGAAGCCTTATGGGCCTACATAACTACATGGAGAAATACAACAGGACATTCTCCCTATGAACTAGTTTATGGAAAAGAAGTCTTGCTCCCCATTGAGTTCCAAGTCAAAACTTTCAAGATGGAAGTTCAGTTGGGGATGGATCTATCAGAAGCCCAAAATCACATAATGGAGCAGTTGAATGAGCTAGATGAGATCAGACAAGAGGCAATTCAAAGAACTAATCTAGTTCAATATCAAAGAGCTAAGTGGCATGACAAATACATCAAAGAGAAAAATTTTCAAGAAGGAGATTGGGCATTGCTATTTGATTCCAAGTTTAAAGATTTTAAAGGAAAATTTCAGACTCATTGGCTTGGGCCATATGAGATTGACAAAATCTTTAGCAATGGAGCAGTAAGAATCAAAACCATTGATGAATATCAAACTCCTCTTATTGTGAATGGCCACAGATTAAAGATCTAACATAAGCCACTCTCAAAAGAAGAATTTGTCAAAATATTTCAAGATAATTCTGCAAAAAGGCTGGTGAAGAAGAATCCTTCTTCTCCACCAGCTTAGCCTTTGTTCCTTTCTGTTTCAAAAAAAAAAAAATTATAAGCCTGAAAACCAATCACTAATTGGCAGTCTTATACAGAAAATATAGAGCGAAAATCAAGAACTCCTAACGCCCTATATTTTCCAAAAAAAAATTCTCTCTCTCATTTCACAGTTTTGTGACACTCCACTTCATTTCATTCCACTCCACTTCATTTCATTCCACTCCATTTCATCCATTTCATTTCATTTCACCAATAAAATTTTCTTTCATGACCATTTTCATTCAGTCAGTTATCATCTATCCATCTCCATTCAGTCAAATGATTACTGTGTCAGTTTCCGCAGCTGAAACCAGTTTCCGCAGCCAGAAGCAGTTTCCGTAGCTATCACTCTGTTTTTCAAAACTGACAGTCAGATGTTAGTTCAATAATCATGAAATCAAATGCAGGTATGACCGAGGACATATTATGAAGACATGAGGCACTTAAAGCATCAACAAGGAGCAGCTGATCAAAGATTAATGAAAAAAATGGCAAGAATTCCAAGGTATGAGTAGAAATTTATTTCAAATAGCGTTCAAAGCACATTTTTACATAGTTATAAAACCATAGCTCCATTATATGCAATGATTAGCGTTGATAACTCCATAACCATTCCACGATCTCTATATGATTCCCCCACAATCCTTGCATTTATTTGCAAACGGCCTCATGATCAAGCCTCCGGTTTTAACTCGTGTTCGGCTGTACTTTGATACTCCACCTGTAATTATGGGACGTGGTTGATTTGATCACGGCTTCTCTCCGCCGCACAAATTCCGCAGCCATTTCATAAACGTGTTTACGTCCACTCTGCAGCCATTCAGTTTAAAATTCTGTCAGGTTCACTTTACTTCCCTACTATTTTATTGAAGCCACGGTTGCATTTCCACCTTGTTCATATCAGTCTCTGCTCCATTCCGTAAATTCACTCCTACTACCTGTTCTTTGTTTTCCATTTACAGTCACTGTTTTTTTTTCTCCATAAACCCTGTTCATCACCATAACCCAGCCGTCTACCTCCGCTAAAACCCTTACTCACGCAGACAAATTTTAAAGGCAGAAGGAAGGATGGGTCTGTTGTTGAGGGCAGAACTGGAAGGGCCCAAGTTTTTGGAAGGATACCCGCAAGTGAAAAACATATTGAAAAAGGAAAGGTGGCTACGGTTTATTCAAAAATTCAAGGGCTACAACAAGGAGATTACAAAGACTTTTGCGAGGTCTTTTAATGGCCTGGACGTGGAAGTGGGAGACCTCAAGTTTACAATCACCGAGGCATCTATAGCAGCTACTACAGAACTTCCGCAGGAGGGTGAACGTTGGTTCAAGAACAAGAGCTTTGGCGAGAATGCTTGGAGGGTTATCCTACAAAATCCAGGTATGGACGTAACTATTTTTAAACGAGGAATCCCTGTCCATGCCTTAGAAGAGAAGTGGGCCAGTCTATTGTTGATTATTCAAAAGTTCATTACCTGTGAGGGATGTTTTGGATCAATGTATATGTATCACACCTAGCTATTGATGAATTTCCTAGAAAACCAAACCCTCAATATGCCCTACTTTTTACTGAACAGTTTGAAAAAGATGTCTGTAACCATCCAAAAGAATCTGGGGGACATAGAACCACACTTGTATCACCATGGCCTTGTGAAAATCTTGATAGAAAAACAATTGAAAGAAAGGAAGGATACATGGGAGCAGTTTCTAATCAGAAATTTCTTTCGAGATCCACAAGAAGCCCCTAAAAGCAGTACATCAAGAAGACGCAAAAGAAAGAGAACAAGTGATCAAATTCAAAGTACTCCTACTAACGCAGTTGAAGAAACTAGTAGAGAAGAAAGACTGTCTAAAAGGAGGAAGGAAAAGACTGAGGTTAAAAAGCCAACAAAATCAAAAGAGAAAAGAAGCATTGAGGCTGTACATCAAACCCCAGAACCTTCCTTAGAAGAAGACCATCAAGTATTTTCTGAAAGACTAGTTCACCTTCAGGAACAATCAGCTGTAGCCAAAAAGAAAGGAAAAGAAAAACAGAGTAGGGAGGAAAAAGACACTAGTCCACAGCATGTAAGAAGAAGCTCCAGGCTAAAACGGAAATTAAGGATAGTGCAAACCAAAGGAACCCACTTTATTGACTTTGGAGGGGAAACACCGGAGCAGCCTCCAGCAACCTCTCCTGACCGTAGCCCACACCATACTTCCATTCCACAGCCAGATTTTGACATGGGTCCTTCTCGGCCAGATTTGGAAATCAGTCCTTCTCAACAGGATTTTGGGGCCAGCCCAAGGAAAGCTACATCCGCAATAGACCTGAATTAGCAAGAGATGTATGATTATCTAGAATCCTTGGAAAAGACAGCCACAAGCCCAAGCACTTCATCCACTCAGCCTCACACAGCACAAGAAGCTCTAGTCCAATCGTTGAAACAAGAAGTATTTGAATTGGAGGTTTTAAATAGACATATTAAAAATGAAAATGAAGCATTAAAGGAACAAAGCAGATTGGACAAGATCATTCATGACAACACTATGTTACATCTGGGGCTGTGGCAGAAAAAGAACAAGAAATTGAAGAAGAAATGCAAGAGGTTGAGTAAAGCACTTATCAACCTCAAATTCAGATGCTTGATGAGGAAGCCTAGAATGTTAGAAGTACCAAAGAAGAGGAGAAGAGAGCTGGATGTGCTGGCAGAGGTGTCAGAGCATATGGATTGAAGAGAGGATGTTTAAAATTTTGGTTGCAGGGGGACATGCAACACCTTCACAGTGGGGGTATGTTGAGCCCTGAACTTGCATCTTTCCTATACACCTTCCTAGACTTTTTCCATTTACCTGGACCTCCTAAGCTATCAACATCATTGCATATTAATCATAAAAGAGCACTTAAAGTGGTTTTTAACTATGTTTTGTGTCTGTTGTTTGAATTAGATTTTTGCTCATTGAGCTGCGGAATCATGTCACTTTCCGCAGCTGCTTCAACTTTCCGCAGTCATTTTTGTTAAAGTCTATATTGCAGGTGTCTTCAAGCAAATTGAGCCACATGGGAAAGTTGAAAATGACGTGGACATGGACCGAGTCCTATTGGCTCAGTCGGATTCATCAGAGGAGGCCATGGTCAATGGTGGTCAAGCAGTGGTCAAACAGAAGAGTCCTATGGCAACAGGACTCTGTTTCCAGGCACGTGAAAGATTTTCGTGGTCATTTCTAGATTTCTGGAGGCACGCTGACACCTGTAGGCTACCCACGATGTAAATCCAACAAGCCACTTTCAATAGATTTCATCATCTCAGAAGCCATGATGCTAGATCCATGGACGTTGTCGTTCATGTGTCCTCTGTTAGCGCAGTTTTTAGGAAATCAGTTATGTAGCCTTTTGTTATAAATAATGCATTTCTATACGCATAGTGGTTAGTCTTTTGGAATGTAATTTTGTTGTTAAAAAGCCCACTGTGTTGTGACACTAGTTTCATTATTGTGACTGCGTTCTGAATATATGAGCAGACTTTGTTTCTGAGCATAATTATTGATTAATAGTTGTTGCCCGAGGTTGTGCAGAGGGCCCCTGCACACACCGAGGTTTTGTTTCTTATTGCTGTACAGTTTCATGCTGTGTTTCTTTATGTTTATTATGCCATAGTTATTCACTTATGTATATTGCATTTCCTATGGTACTAACGTTTCATTTTTGTTCATAATTTTACATGCTTTACATTGTTGTTAACGCTGATCAGTGTGTATGTTCTAGATTACAGTAGGCAGCCCGGGCATTTTCATATAGTTTTCACAATGACTAATGACATGGAATCATTCTTTCTGCTGACTTACTTTTCTTAGCTTTTAATTACAGTTTTGTTTTGTTTATTTCAGTTTTGTTCATTGGCTTTATTAGTTAGCTTAGATATTAAATTGCTCATATTATTGTCAGTTACCTCCGAAAGCCATAGCGAGACTAATGGCGAGGGATTGAAATATGAGTGTGTAATTTGATATTAGTTTTATTTTTCTGCAATTAGATATCAGATTGCTCAAGTTGTTGATGATTACCTCCAAAAGCCATAGCGAGACTAATTGGCGAGGGGTCAGACTATGAATTGATGTGATTTGATTTTAAGTTTACTTTTCTGCAATTAGATATCAGATTGCTCAAGTTGTTGATGATTACCTCCGAAAGCCATAGCGATACTAACTGGTGAGGGGTCAGACTATGAATTGACGTGATTTGATTTTAAGTTTACTTTTCTACAATTAGATATCAGATTGCTCAAGTTGTTGATGATTACCTCCAAAAGCCATAGCGAGACTAACTGGCGAGGGGTCAGAATATGAATTGATGTAATTTGATTTTAGCTTTACTTTACTTGCAATTTTTTGGATTTCTTTGAGTATAGTAACTTAATTCATTTCTTTTGTATTTAGGCAGCAGCAGGGCTAATGGTTTCATGATCAATAGTTCACTGTTTGTTTGATTTAAATAGTGGCACATTTTCATTTTCTTTTAGGAATTAATTTCATCATTAGCATGTTCTAAGACCTTCTGAAGTTTGAAGTTTTGGAAACCATTATAAAGGACATAATTGTCTTGAAAATTTATACCCATAGTTGTCTTTTAGAATTTCCATTTCAAATTAGGAGATAAACGAAGATAAAAACTCCCAAAACGAAATAAAAAAATCAAAAACGAAAAAAAGTAAGAAATAGGTTATCTTGCACATATAGTGCGCCACACTTCAACAGTTTACGACTCCCGGATTGACAATTAATATAGCAATTTAGGACACTCTAAATTGACCAAACATTTGACTAGGCCTGCTTTTATAGATTTTGTTATGAAACCAGCTCACAAAAAGATAGAAAAGAGAGATCCACGCCTTAGAATTCAGCCTCTTCGAGGGGGCAACCTCCTTTACATTACATAAATGAACAATTCTTGGATGATACAAATGAAAATACCTCCTTTCTATATATAGGAGTCTAAGTGGTCCCAATACAATCAAAGCCTACATAACAATAATATTGTAGGGCACAACAGTAACAATGGTGGGCTTCTATGTGGCATAATAGTAACAATATGGGCACTACATGGGTACATCAATATAATAAGTGGGTTATACTAATAACAATAAGGGGTTACACTAGTAGTATAGGGGCCTAACAGATTTTTTTTTTTTCTAACTTTGGCTTTATTTATTTTTGAATTTGTGCATGAAGCCTTATTTTTTTCCTTTGTCCTGCTCATTTCAGTCTTCTAGACTATGTTCGTTGTTATGGGCTTCATCTCCAATTCAAACTAACCTTAACCATATTTTTTTGCAACTTGAACTAAGTTTTTTTGCTTTTTTTTTCATTCTGGATTTTTAAAGGATTTAGCAGTGCATCTGTTATTTTTATTTGCAGTTAATTTTGGCTTAATCTTCCAAATCTGCTACCAAATTGATATTTTTTCCTTTTTTCTTTTAATCCTCTTTTCTGTCGGCTACCTTACCATTTTTTCCACCATAGAACCAGTCCCCGTGACCACAACTTAATACTTTGGGCGCTAAGCCCTTCTGAGCCCTACACGAGCCAATTCCTAGTAAAAATGGCTTTTGCGTCATTGGTCACACTTCTACATGAAGCGACCATGGAATTGGAGCTTAGCCACTCCAAGAGCCTTTGTGGCTCTTTATAACATCTACGCCCTTGGTTTCTTCCTATGGCATAGGGCCCAATGTAGGTGCTATTGCTAGAGCCCCCAACATCTCGATGCTTTATTTAACTGTGCCTTTATTCACCCATCAGGGTCTTGCCATCAGGTTAACATGTCTGTGGGGACCACACAGTGCTCATTTCATTAGCTTTCGCTCTACCTTCGTGTCCTAGCACCTTCTTTCTGGTGTTGCTTCTAAATGCACAAATTGAATCTTTCGAGCTCTTGTCCTACGGGTTGAGTTGTCTTATGGGGTCCTCTTACACTTCTCTGATTGGATGTCATTTTGTGTTGTTTGTAAACGTGTCCCGGCACTCACCACACGCAAATACCTCTTGTGCACCATTTTAAATATTTCGAGCTCATCCTGTTGGGATGACGTCTCTCCTGCCACGGGTTGACCTATGAGTGATGACATGTGTCACCCAGAAAAGGGCCACTTGAGTGCCCAAAAATAGTGAATTCACTTTCCACGTGTCCATGCTGACGTCATCATTTTCTCTCGTCCGGGCCAATCATATGTTGCCACCTAACCTGTTGTCAGAGAGGAGAGAGAAGGTCCTTTGAGGCCTATTTTGCGACCATTTTCCTTTATTATTTGTTTTTCACAAAAAACCACCCAAGTTCAAGACACCACTTCTGAGTGAATTGTGGTTTTAGGAGGAGTTTCCCCAGAGTGGCTATCTATCTTTTATTTGCAAGATCAACTATGTGGGAAACCACCTCCCATGACCATAAATATCATCTAAAGGGTTATCTCTAATGCCATCGGAAAGTCATCACGTAGCCTGACGCTTTCCTCCCGGCACATAGCTGTATGCACCCTAAACAAACTTCTGGGCTATCACTATTGGTCCAGCTTTACTGTGGGCTCTGTTGCTCACGCTCCATTGGACAACACTTAGTTGTCATGTCCTAGCGACTACCACCCAGTTGCTTAGACTTGGGTGTTGTTAGCCAACCTCTGGGGTGAACCAACCGGTGGGCTCCACCTGTGGTCCAACCTATTGCTACCACGTCTACCCGAAGCTATCACTTAGAGGCTCCGCCGATCTTGGCACCAAGTTTGACACTTGTGCCAACTTTAGCTATATGCCAAAGACTCTAGCCACCTTTAACTTTTCTATGTTGGACTTGGAGTCACCAACTTGCCTTTATCTCTTGATCCAGGAAGCCATTTTTGAACTTCCGCATACCTTTGGAAATCTCTTTCAGAGCTTTATCCATCGAACTAGATTACACCTACATCTGAGATGGTCTAGTTCTCCAAAACGTGCTCCAAATCCACTGCACTGATTCTAATCTTTTACCCTTCTTGTGTGCCTAGAACCTGCTCCCTCAAATATTTCTTTGACACCTGTGCCTCTGGTTGACACCTGTTGACATCAATGACAACTTATTTCCAACATCCTATTGCCATTAATGACAACATATTTTAACACACCATACCCAAAGGAATTTTCCAGTCTCCACCCATCCTTGAGGAGTTCCAAGAGAAAGCCCATCTTCACCCTCGACCCTTGGGAATTTTCCTAAGACCACCTCACCATAATCCAAAGTCTACCGAACATCCAAATATTAGTCACAATAGGGAAGCCACACCATGGCTATCCAATAAATGGAAAGGAAAGGTTGAAACCATTTTCAATACAAGAAAATCTCATGTCAATGACAACAAAGCAACCAAATAGAAAAATTCATGTACCATGCACTCAAATCTCAACAATGAAATCACACATGCAACTTGTTACCTTCAATGTTTTCCTACTATAGCTACTTTTCCAACCTTCTCTTCTACATCCCATGAATTCCTTTATTTGCTTGCTTCAGCCCAAGTGTTTTTTCTCTCCAAATCCAAATGAGAATGCCTCAATGTCAAAGTGAATGTTAAAATGCTCCAAGAATGCTCTAAGTGTATAAGAGTGTATGAGTGACTAATAATAACCAAGAGTGATTAAGAGAGGCATAGAATGTTCTCTCTCTCCTTTTGCTTCATTTTCCTTTCTTTTTCCTTTAGTTTGCTTCATTTTCCTTCCTTTTCCCTTGCATGCATATTTGTGTCCCTTCATATAACTTTTCTCCTATTTTCCTTCATTTTTAATATTTATTTAGTGCCTTTTTCCTTTGCCAATGCCATTGCCAATTACTATAGCCAATATTAAACAACAAGTGATGCCCACTATAAGGTTTTCCCCTCCATTTAGCTTGCAATATGTGTCCCATGACCTTGGCTTAATTTATTTACATTGAAAATCAATCTGGATCTGTTACACATATTACCCAATGGTTAGATTAATATTATGGCACTTTCCTAGGAAATTTATATTTACTCCATTTCCAACCATCACTTAACACTTTGGTGCTATAAATAGAAAGAAATTTAAATCCTTGGCTATCTTACAATGAATAAAATTATGGATACTACCCTAATCAATCAACACATTACTTTTTTCTTCTTGATATATCCTTTTATCTTGATAGTTTGAGGAGTGGTAATTCCCGCCAATTCATTACAATATATGGTCAGATTTATTTATTCTTCTTCAACAGCTAGGTTTGGTTCCTGGTGTATATCTTCTTCTTTTGATATTTTTTGTTCCTTTTCCTCCTCTTCTTCATAATCCATGTAAAATAATTTCTTTTCAAAGCATTTATGCCCTTTAGTGTATTTTCTATCATAATTGTAAAAAAAAACCCTTTTTTCTCTTTTTTCCTCCAGTTGTTGTGGTGTCAAACTTGTAGGTTATGGGAGGCTAGGAGTGGAAACAATTCCATCTTTGTAGTTGTGAGTGGTAGACCTCCTTGTTTCCATAATTTTTCTTTTTTGCCACCCTGAATGCATTGTCTAATGACTTAGGTTATCAAAGGTGAACTTCATGTTGGATATTATCCTTTAAAGTCCCTATGAAGACGTCAATCATATGCTCCTTTAGAATATCAATTACTTTGGTTTGCAGATTACTGTGGTGTGATTTTTGAATGGAGATCGGATTTTCCACAGTGCTCATGTTTTTTGGTCGACGTTTCGAGTCTGAAACTAGACTCATCATCAGGACAAAATGTGAGGAGAAAAGAAGGAACTGTTAGGTATAAATATGAAAAACCCAGTTTGTGAAGACCAATGGCCGACTCTTTGCCTCATTGATGATTTAATTTATTATTGTTATTTAAGATTTTTCTGATTTTATAATTAACTATTTTAATAACTACTTTGTTAATTATTTTTAATTTTTTATATTAATAATACAATTTTTATATTTTGTCTTATTTTATCATTAAGCCTCATAAATTAAATTTTGCTTATTAATTATGGTCATGCTTATTGATATTTATATTCTTAATTGATTACAATGAGATTTTATTTTTATTATTATATAAGTTTATTTATTATTAATTTATTTGTTATTAAAATCTCTTATTTAGTAATTCTTAGATTGTTTAGTAATATTCTCATTAGTATTTTAATATTCATGCTTATTTGTTTATATTTATTATATGTTATTGTTAATGTTATTATAATTCTATATTATCATTCTGCTCCTATTATCTATATTATTCTTAATGTTACTTACTATGATATTAGTTCAAGCTCTTTTATATATACATCTTGTTATCTATTATAATTGATATTTATTATGATATTTATTAATGTTCTACTATATATACTTATTGATATATCCATTATTTATCTATTATAATAGATGTTTGTTAATGATAGTTGCTAATCTATATTATTATATATGTTATATACTAAGATATTTATTAATGATCTTCTAATGCTTATTATATCTAATATAGATTCTAATTGTTTTTATATTTGACGAGGTTAATGTTAGCCTCATTATTTAATTAATTTTAATGTTATTAATGCTTCTATTATTTGTATCCATTAATGCCTTTTATATCCTTTTTGTTAGAAGATTAATTTTAGTAAATTATTAAGATACCAAGTTAAAATTATTATTAATATGATGGTAGGTTAGGGATTTCCAACATTATTATTAAGATTGTTAGCGAGGGTTAGCACGGGGTTCCAATTTTTGCTAATTTCCATGCCACCATCCCTGTTTAGGTTTTTAGGATGTTTAATGATTTCAATAGCTTCCCTAACTTTACGCTTGAATTGGTGTTCTACATTAGCAATGACTTTGGTGTCTTCTAAGCAAATATGATGGTTAGTTTTACCTACATGCTCAGCTAGGGCTGAGGACTTGGTTCTTTCGTTACGAATGTCTGCACTATGCTCTTTGAGTCTAATCCTAACCGATCTACCAGTTTCTCCTATGTATTGATCCCCACACGAACATTTGATGATATAAACCCCTTTTTGCTGAAATAGCTCTTGGTTATCCTTAACAGACCTCATTCTTTGCTTAATGGTAGACAAGGGTTTGAAAGCAGTTTTTATATTTTTCTTGTTGAGGATTTTGGCTATTTTGTCGGTGACTCCTTGTATGTAAGGAAGGCAGGTATTGGAGGTAGGGTCGTCTTTTGTTTTGTTTTTATTGTTATTAGTTTTTGCTTTTTGAATGGCTTTGTATATGTTTTCCTTGCTGTACCCTAGGTTGGCAAAGGTTCTTTTAAGGTAGGAAATTTCTTCATCGGTATGGTTTATGTCAGAGATTCTGTAAGCTCTAGTGAAGAGGGTTTGTAGGACCCCCATTTTTTGGGCGGGGTGGTGATGAGAGTCGGCATGAAGGTAGTTATCCGTGTGTGCTTTCTTTCTAAAAACTTTGTGACCAAAGGAACCATCCTTCCTTCTAATGAGGAGAATGTCTAAGAAAGGAATGCAATTATTTTCTTCAACTTCCATGGTGAATTTGATGTCTTCAGACAAGCTATTAAGGTGATCCAGGAACTTGCTTAGCTCCTTCTCGCCATGAGGCCAATTGACACTGGTGTCATCCACAAACCTAACCCAAGATTTGGGTTTTAGTGGATATGAGTCTAGCGCCTTTTTCTCAAATTTTTCCATGAAAAGGTTTGCCACGATGGGAGAGAGAGGTGATCCCATAGCAACACCTGAAGTTTGTTCAAATATTTCGCCCTGGAAGGAGAAGAAGGTTGAGCGGAGACAGATTTCGGCTAATTTAGCAGTCTGGGGATCTGCTACATCTTTAACTACTTGGATAGCATCAACCAGGGGAATTTTGGTGAAGAGCTGGATCACGTCAAAACTCACGATTTTGTCTCCTGGTTCAAGCTTGGTGTTTTTTATGTGATTTACAAATTGGTTGGAGTCTTTAATGTAAGAGCTAGTCTTACCTACCAGCGGGGATAGAATGCTAGCGACGTACTTGGCTAACTCATAAGTGGGAGACCCTATGGTGTTGACAATGGGTCTAAGGGGGACATCTTTTTTATGAATTTTAGGGGCTCCATAGATCCTGGGGGTGATTTCGCTGTTAGGAGTCAATTTCTTTTTTAATTTTTCATCAAGGTTTGTTTCTTTAATGGCTTTCTTTACGAGGTTTGTGATTTTGGAGATGGGGTTTTTTTCTAGCTTTTTGTAGCTACCACTGTTGTATAGGTGGTCTTTCATTTTATTTATATAATCTACATAATCCATAACGACAGTGGCGCCACCTTTGTCGGCTTTTAAAATGACTATGTCCTTATTATTTCTAAGGCTTTTTAGGGCTTTAAGTTGATCAGGGCTTAGGTTTCTTCTGGGCGGCTTGGCTTTTCTAAGGATTACAGCGACCTCTTGCCTGATGAGCTCTTTGTCATCATCCTTGAGCGACTTAATTCCATCTTCAAGGTTGCAAATGATTTCTTCATTGGGGATTTTGTTAGGGGCTAAAGCAAAGTTAAGACCTTTGTTAAGGACCTCCAATTCATCTATTTCCAGATCATAAGAAGAAATGTTAACTACTTTTTTATTATTCACGATATTGCTCCTAGGGTTATTTTCTAAGTTCTCATTATCAATGAAGTTCTCGCGACTTGTGTTGGAACACTCACCTTCTATGTTTATATTATTGATTTCATTACTAATAAAATGCTTATTAATACAAGAAATACTTGAATTGGTGTTCGAAGCGTACCTGTGTCTCTGGGTGCTTTCCAAGTTACCTGCTCCCACCTCTGCTGCGCCTCTATCACCTTCGCTCCAGCACTCGGTATTTTCAGGATTGTCGCTCATGACTGTGCCATTATCATCTGTTGAATTTTCCTGATGGCTGGTAGCCGAGCTGGTAGATTTCTCCTCACATTTTGTCCTGATGATGAGTCTAGTTTCAGACTCGAAACGTCGACCAAAAAACATGAGCACTGTGGAAAATCCGATCTCCATTCAAAAATATCAATTACCTTGATATTCAATCTTTGGAAGTTCTTAATGTTCTCCACAATTGAACACTTTTATTTGATATTTATTAATTGGCTAAAGAAGTTATTTATTTTTTTATCCTCATAATGTGCTATCAATTCCTCCATAAAAATTGTCTAAATGACAAGTGGTTTACAAGAAGAAATCGATCGATACCACACAAACTGATTGGGTTCTAAATATAGAGATTCAATGCATACCTTTTGCGTGTGTTGCACATCGTGTAAATCAAATAATTGCTCCATCTGTACCATCCATGTTACCAGATCCTTGCCATCAAATTTCTTCATATCAATTTGGAATATGGTTGGTCTTCAACCCAAATTTAGATTCCTTAAAATCATGATTCACATTCCTTTTTTTCTCATCATGAGTTTCATGAAATACCTTGCCACCATACTAGGAAGTATTTCTTCTAGCAACTTTGTCAAACCTTTATTCCAAACTTCCATTTATTCTTTTAAGCCTTCCATGTCCCATTTTATGTCTTCTTTTAAATCCTTCATCATTGCTTCCAATTCATCTTTGGTTTCTCTTTGTGAGAGAGAAATTTGTTGCACTTGGTCCCATAATTTCGATATGTCATGTTGCATTTCTTCCTCTTCCTCATGCATCATAGTAGAGATTTCTTAGGGCTTAATGGGTGTATAAATGTTTTGTTTTGGAGACATTTTGGAACCAATTAATGAAATTTATTCTTCACTATGCCCTCTGAATCACATAAAACTTATTTTTCAAACAAAAGTTATGCAAATTTAAAAATACACACCTTTTAAGAGCTTGATTTTGAGCTTGTTGATCTTTTTCAACTTGAAATTGTTGTATCTATGATATTTCACCCTCCCAATGTTTGAAATTTCATCGTGAGGTATCTCTTTATGTCTTCTTTCCAACCCTACAAGTTATACCAATATTGGATTCTTCAAGAAACGTTTATGACAAAGCTCCCACGATGACCTAATTATGGATTGGTTTAGTAGAGTGAACTTGTGGGATATGCCATGAGTCAATGTTTTAACCTTCGGCCTTGAAACTCATACCCAAAAAGCTATAGCCTGTGTTGTTTTAGTTACTTTTTACAGAATTAAAATATGATGCTCAAAGAGAAATTGATGACAATTTTCCCCAGGACACTTGTTTGAGACTGAATTCTGGAGCATACAAAAACCTTAACTTCCTTGGACCTTATCTCTGAAAATATAGCAAACCAAGGTCTAAAATTTTAAATAGATGTTAATAAAGATTTTTCATCTATGTGGTAAAACTGTCATGATCTTAAGCTTCAAATAAAAAATGTTATAGCGAAAATTCCATCATGACCCGTTTGAAGTAGAAAAACCCTAGGATCAAGAGCTCCAATACCAAACGTTATGTATCCAGATCAAAATAACATGAGAAACATAAGGAAATATAGATTGGTAACTTGATAATAAGAAAATTTAAGGGGGAAACCTCCTTTTACATCACATAAATGAACCATTCTTGTATTATTCAAATGAAAATACCTCCTTGGTATGTATAGGAGTATAAAGGGTCAAAATATAATTAGGGCCTACATAAAAATAATAATGTAAGGGAACAACAATAACTATAGTGGGCTTCTATGGGGCACAACAATAACAATATAAGAGCTACACTAGTATTATAGGTACTTAATAAAATACATCTCCTTATCATAAGTGGGGTATCTTCAAATAGTATCAGAGAGTGTCTCACTATGATAGGCCATCGGATGTCCTTGTTGAATGCAGACTACACCAATAGCATAGTTGGAGGCATTCGTCTCAATCTCAAATGGTTTTTGTAGGTATGGAAGGGTGAGGAATGTTGCAGAGAAATCGGGCGGTGTTTCATTTCATCAAATGCCTTCTATTGTGACTTAGACCAAAAAATATTTGCTTTTGCTCCACCCTTAGTAACTTGACTTAAGGGCCAAGCAATATAAGAGAACCCTAACATGAATATTTGGTAGAAAGTAGCAAGGCCCAATAAGCTACAAAGCTTTGTTAGAGTCGTCAGGGTTGGCCAATTCTGAATGATTTGGTTGATCTTCACTAAATCCACATGCTCACCTTGGTCATTAATAATGTAAACTAGATATTGGACATTTTCCATGCCAAAGGAGCATTTTTCCAAGTTAGCACATAGTTTGTGTTGTTGCAGAGTGTGAAGGACCTATTGAACATGTTGCAAGTGTTATACATAACTCTTGCTAAAGATGAGGATATCATCTAGATATACAACCACAAAAGAGTTAGTGAAAGGCTACAATATGTCATCCATCAGCCTCGTGAAAGTTGATGGGGCATTCTTCAAACCAAAGGGCATGAACAACCATTCAAAAAGGCCCTCCTTGGACTTGAAAGTTACCTTCAACACATGAGTTGGTTCTATTGGGACTTGGTGATAGTTGGACTTCAAATCAATCTTACTGAAAAACATGGCCCCCTTGAGCTAGTCAAGAAGGTTGTTAATAGGGGAATCAAGCACATGTTCCTAACTACGATTTTCTTTAGATCCCAATAATCGATCCAGAGTCTCTAGGTCCCATCCTTCTTTTGCATGATTTAAATTGGGCTTCCACATGTTGGTGAACTTAGTCGGATGTGCCCTTTTTTTAGCATCTCTTGGATTTTTTACTTGATTTCCTCATTTTCTAGAAGAGAGTAATGTTATATTGGCCCATTGGGTAGAGGTGTGTAGGGGGTTAGATCGATTGAATGCTTGACCTGGAAGTGCAGAGGTACCCTCGTGGATGAGGAGAAGATGTATATGTATTCCTCCATGACCTTATCCACTTGCCTTTGTTGTGTGGAGGGTCCCTATGTCAAGGCCATGGATGTGGCCATGATCTTCTCCATACTTTAAGAGCGAATCAGGAAGAAGAAAAAATTCCCTGTCTAGGAGATGACCTCATTGCATTGCTTATTAGAGATCAAAGAAATGGTAGTAGGTGGGGCTACCTCTGGTATTCTGTATAGTTGTCTACCCAAAGTAAGAATAACACTACGAGGTCTAGACTCATATATAACATGACACTTCGACAAGTATGGTTAGCCTAACAGAACATCACAAACTTCAAGGGGAGCGGCATCACACAATACCTTGTCCTTGAAAGGATTGATCATGTAGGGTAGGCAAAATTTTTGGTTGATGCATAGCATGGAAAAATTTAGGGGCTAATATTTGCAGGTGGGCTAATTTTTCATAATTTTTCCAAAAAAAGATTCACCAACATCTAGTTTTTATAAAAATGATTCGCCTAAATTTTACAATATAAAATTATTTTACCTTCAAAATCACCAACATTATATAAAGAGTATATATAAAATTGTTACAAATTAGAATAATTTTACAGATACATCATAGTTTTCATATTAGGGGCTAGTGAGATTTGGCAATGTTTTTAAACTTCAAGATAATTTCCCATCCTTAAAATTTTCCCTCATGAATAGATCTTGCCCTTGGTGGTGCCACTTCATGTTGCATGGTTGTGGGTGTGGTGTTGTCAAAGGCCCAACTACTTAACGATCTATTCTTAGATGAGGTTCTTTTGACTTCTGTTATCGGCAAAGAAACACAATAGATCAGCCTTCACCCATATTTGTAAGTGAAATAGACACTCACCTTCCTCTGGATCTTCAGGGTCACTTTATTAGACCTTTGGTCCAGGTGGATATTGGTGGCCACCCTCCTATTCCACTTGGACCCCCAACACTATCTCTTTCAATTTTTCATTTTCCTTAATTGTAACACAGTTTACTATTTTTGGCAATTTTTCAAGTCCTGAATTTCCAGAGTCGTTTTGAGACCTTAAGCAACGTTTTTAGGGAAAACCAAGAGACCAAAAATGCCCCAAAATCTTTTTCCCTAATCTTCGAGATCTTTGAAACTACGTATATGATAGCCAAACGGAGATATTATGCCAAAGTTACGACCTCGGTAAATTGATGTACCAATTTACTTAAACATGGCCCATAGTTTTGGTACTTCATCTCCTAGGGTTAGGTTTCTGGATGTTTAGGGTTTTCCATTGTTTCTCAATAATAAATAGGCCTTGGAGCCTCATTGTGACACAACTCATAGGCATGTAGCAGCCACATCTCTTCTCAAAGATAAGCTACCAACACCCGAGCTAGTTTATTTCCATTTTGTTTGTAAGCATATTTCACTGTTCTAGTATTAATGAAATGAAGTGTTATTTCTGCTGCATTTCTGTATTTATGGTTATATCTATAATTTGTTGTGTTCCTATTTAATTTTAGATGAGTGGTATCAGAGCGGTATTCTCTTTCTCTGTTTTTCTTTGCATGTCCACAACGAGGTCAAGGTATAAGGATTTAGGGCTTGATCTGGTTGAACCTTTGCAAGACCAGCGTCGCAAACCCTGATGGCCTCCCATGGTGGAAGAAAAGAAAGACGAGGGGGCAGGAGATCCTTTCAAAGTATTGCTTGAGGAATCCCTCGAGCAACAGAGGAATGTGATGATGGATAAATTTCCCTAGATCCTTCGATGGTTACCCACAGGTGACGCATCTTCATCTTGCAACCACTCTAGAGGCGCTAATCCTTTTAAGGTACAAGTTAACTTTGTATTCCCATATTTGAGGGCCAAATATGTGTTGACACGGTAGATAAATGGTTGAATCCGTTGGAAGGATATTTTTCAGTTCATGACTTTTCCAATCAAGAAAATGTTACTTTTTCACTTCTCAAAGCCGCCCCACACATCAAGGACTGGCGGGAAACCTACTGTGAACAAAAGGACATGAGGGAATCATCACCATTTTCAGTCGCACCCACTTGGGATTCTTTCCCAAGTGGGCTCAAGGAACAATATTACCCTATCAGTAGCTATGAATATAAATGCATAAAGTGGACCACGCTATGGCAGGGAAGGGACCAAGACGTGTCGAGTTCACAAATACTTTCCATACCCTCCGCACTAAGTTGGTCATCAAGGATTTTAAGTGGGATTTGGTACTCAAGTATCACGGCTATCTACACAAGTACATCCAGGACAAGATGGAGTTCCTGGACATCTCCTTGCTCGGCATGGCATACCGATACGTTGTCAATACTAAGCAGAAGTTTAAACAGAAGAAGCGAGACTTTGTATATTTGAATCCGAAGCAAGGAAAAGACACCCCCAAACCATAGAGCAAAGTCCAAAGCCAAGGCGGGGCAGCTCTGGAAAACCTTCTGAAGCCGCAAGCAAAGAAAAACACCATGAAGACAAAGAAGGACACGGGAAAATGGTGCGAGTTCCATAAGAGCTCCACTCACAACACAAGTGAGTGTCAGGCCAAGCAATCACTGGTGGCCGAGCTGAAGGCTTCTGAATCGGACGCATGTTCTGACTCTGAGTTAGAACCCAACAAGGGGATTGACAAAGGGATGCATATCATTGATGTGGAGCCCAGTGCCACTGTGGCCACCACCAAATTCCAGAAGAATGAGCTTGAAGATCCAAAGGAGGGAGAATGCCTCTTCCACTCACAAATGTGGGTGAAAGGTTCTCCGATGTAGTTCATTGTCGACAGTGGGAGCCAAAATAACCTCATTTCAGAAAAGGTCGTGAAGCGGCTGGGCCTACCAGTGACAACGCATTAACAGTTGTACACCATCACGTGGCTTCACTAAGGATGAGATCTCTACATCAGCCAGTAGTGTCGCCTTCCCTACAGCATCAAGCCCTTCATAGATGAGGTACTGTGTGATGTTGCTCCTATTTAAGTTTGTGATGTATTATTAGGACAACCATACTTGTGGAAGCAACATGTTGTATATGAGTCTAGACCTCGCTCTGTGATTATTACTTTGGGCAATAAGTTGTATAGGATACCGGAGGTAGCCCCGCCTACCACCATCTCTTTGATCACTACAAAGAAATGCAATAAGATCATTTCCTAGACCAGGAAATTTGTTTTCCTTATGATTCACCCTCAGGGAAAGAAGAAGGTTGTGGCCATGGCTTCCAGACAAGGCTCCTCCGCACAACAACAGCAGATGGACAAGGTCGTGGAGGAGTATAGGGACATTTTCGCCTCACCTACAAGGTACCTATGCACTGTCAAGTCAAGAACTCCATCAATCTAACCCCGAGTGCACCGCTACCCAATGGAACGATCTATCGATGCTCTGTTTTGCAGAATGATGAGATCAAGAGGCAGATTCAAGATTTGTTGCAGAAAGGGCACATCAAGCCAAGCTCATCACCCTGTGGGGGGTGGTTGTATTGATACAGAAGAAAGATGAAACTTGGAGACTCTGTATTGACTATCGGGTGATAAACAAGATCATTTTCTGGAATAGGTACCCAATCCCATAGATTAATGACCTTCTAGACCAACTCAAGGGGGGTAAATATTTCAGCAAGATTGACTTGAAGTCTGGTTATCACCAGGTTCCTATCGAACCGTCCGATGTGTGGAAGACTACCTTCAAATCCAAGGAGGGCATTTTCAAATGGTTGGTCATGCCTTTCGAGTTGACAAATTCCCCCACAACCTTCATGATATTGATGGACGACAGCTTGTGACCTTGTACCAATGCATTCGTGGTAGTGTATTTAGATGATATATTGATCTTTAGCCAGAGTTTGGAAGAGTACCTACACCATATTCGACAGGTCCTTCAAACCCTGTGACAACACAAGTTGTGTGCAAATTTGGAGAAATTAACTTTTGTCATGACCCAAGATCAATATCTAGGGTACATCATTGATGATCAGGGTGTACATGTGAACCCAAACAAGATACAATTCATTCAAGATTGGCCATCCCCAACCACTCTAACAAAGCTCCGCAACTTTCTGGGTCTTGCCAATTTCTACTGTAGGTTCGTGTTGGGGTTCTCTCATATCACCTGGCCTTTAAGTCAAGTAACCAAGGGCAGGGAAAAAGAAAAAAGATTATCTGAAACCCAACAGAAGGCGTTTACTAAGTTGAAGCATCACCTCTACTCTGCACCAGTTCTCACATTACTATACCTACAACACCCATTTGAGATTAATACAAACACCTCCGAATATGCTATTGGTGCAGTTCTTACTCAGCAGGGGCATCCAGTGGCTTACCACAGTGAGACACTTTTCGACACAGTCCAAAAGTATCCCACTTATGAAAAAGAAATGTATTTCATTATGCAGGCCTGTTTTCAATGGAAGCATTACATTCTGGGGAAGGAAATGGTCATCCACATAGACCACCAACCCCTGAAGTTCATGCAAACACAAGGGAAGTTGCAGAAGGATCACCATAAAAAATGGTCAACATACCTGCGAAAATTCCATTCAAACATTAAGTACAAGAAAGGTAGCACCAATAATGTTGCAAACTTCCTCAACCAACCACCAGTCATGGTGTTGATGACTGTGCTCGAATCTTGTTGGCACAAGACTTTGGGGTGGCTGCATCTTTACGACAGCGATCCAAAAGTCAAAAACACATACCAGACACTCCCAGAAGGTAAGCAAGTTCCAAATTTTCACCTCCAGAATGCATTGTTATTCCACTTGGAACACATATGTGTTCCTTCAAGCGAGCATGCCAAGATGATTTGGGAGGCAAACTAGAGCCAGGTCACTGGAAATTTTAGAGTAGAGAAAACATTGGCAATATTGCAGAAGTATTTTTATTGGTAGAACCTTTGTCTCGGTGTTTGGTGGTACATTAAATCCTACATTGTCTGTGTCCTTGTCAAACCAACCATCAAGAAGCAAGGCCTATATACTCCTATGCCTACTCCTAGTCGACCTTGCGAATCCATCTCCATGGATTACATGTTGGGCCTTCCTTTTACTACGCATGGCAACGATTGTGTTTGTGTGGTCATCGACAGATTCTCTAAGATGGCCATTATGGCAGCGTGCAAAAAGAGTATCACAACAGATGCCACTGCTAGTCTCCTTTTTGAGCGAGTGTGGGAACACTTTGGGATCCCAAAGTCCATTGTCTCTAATCAAGACAGTAGATTCCTAGGTGAATTTTGGTCAAGTCTCTAGTTGATGATGGATACCAAACTCACTAATTCCACAGCTTTCCATCCCCAAACTGATGGCCAAACAGAAGTCATCAATAGGATGATCATACACATTATGTGCAAGTACAACTCGAAGCATCCACGCACATGGGATGAAATCCTCCCCTATGTCCAGCACAGCTACAATAGAGCTCTCCACAACTCAATGAGCCACAGACAAATTCACGTAGGGTTGGGATTTTAACCATTATGTCCCATTTATGTGGCCATACCATTTGTAGCTACTCAGGTAGATTTGGCTCATGTCCAGTCTGAAGCCAAAAGGGCTAATAGCTTCATTGAGCGCATTCAACACATCCTCCAGTAGGTTCATGATATATTAGACAGAGCCAATGCTAAGTACAAGTAGTGCCATGATCAGCATCGGGTGTCACACAAGTTCTAGGTGGGCGACAAAGTTTGGCTACATTTACATAAGGAGCGTCTCATTGGACCCCATCGCAAGCTTCGCCCGCTCCGATATGGACTATACACCATAACCAAGGTTGTAGGGGACAATTCCTTCGAGCTCAGCATTCCACCATTCCTTGGTATGCACCCAGTTTTCAATGTAGACCACCTTTAGCCATACTTTCCACCATTGTTGGACACATCCAACATTGCAGAACAACTCACACCAACAAAGCCAAACCTATACTACATGGAACAGGCCACAACTGATCGTATCATGGACACACAAATCAAGAACACTCATCAGAAGAAGATCCAACTGTATCAGGTTGTCAAAGCTGGCCAATTCCTACACCAAGGTAAGTGGCTCAACAAGGACCAACTTCAGCAGAAGTTTCCCCATCTCATGGAGGCACTCAACGCAATGGGGACCATTGCTTCCTAAGGTGGGAGGACTAATCCAAGTGGATATTGGTGGCCACCCTCCTATTCCACTTGGACCCCCAACACTCTCTCTTTCAGTTTTTCAGTTTCCTTAATTGTAGCACAGTTTACTATTTTTGGTAGTTTTTCGGGTCCTAAACTTCCAGAGTCGTTTTTAGGCCCTAAACGACGTTTTTAGGGAAAAGAGAGAGACCGGAAAATTCCCAAACATGTTTACATGTTTTTTTTGTGGCCTAATCTTCGAGATCCTTGAAACTAGGTATTATGATAGCCAAACGGAGATCTTATGCCATAGTTACGACCCCAGGAAATTGATGTACCAATTTATCCAAATGAGACCCACAGTTTTGGCGCTTCATCTCCTAGAGTTAGGTTTCTGGATGTTTAGAGTTTTCCATTATTTCTCAATAATAAATAGGCCTTAGAGCCTTATTGTAACACAGTTAAGAGGCATGTAACCGCTACATCTCTTCTCATAGATAAGCTACCATCACCCGAGCTAATTTATTTCCATTCTGTTTGTAAGCATATTTCAGTATTATGATATTAATGAAATGAAGTGTTATTTCTACTGCATTTCTGTATTTATGGTTATATCTATAGTTTTTTTCGTTCCTGTTTAAGTTTGTATCAACCTTGGTGGTGACAACAATGGCATTGGGTTCCTCATCAATGATCTATTTCCCCTTGTCTAGGTTTGGTTCAGAGTCAAAACCCGCATCTGACTCTGAAGCTTTAAGCTTGGCCACCAATGACTATTTTTCCCGACATTCATTAGTGTTATGTGTGGGGCTCTTATGGAACTCACACCACTTTCCCATGTCTTTCTTCATCTTCCCATTACCAGTCATTTTTTTGGCTTCGATGGGTTGTTATGGGTTGGTACACTCTAGATCTATCCTTTGTTTTGCGCTTTGGGGATGCCCTTACCTTACTTCTACTATAAAGGATTCACAGATCCAAAGTATTGCTTCTCGACTTTGACAACATATCTGTATGTTTTTCCAAGAAAGGATATATGAAGGGACTCCATTTTTGTCTGTATGTATCGGTGTAGAAAACAATGGTACTTGAGCACTAGATGTTGCTCAAAGTACTTAATAGTCGGCTTGGTGTGCAAGATGTGAAAGATATTTGTGAACTTTGGTGTTGCTTGGTCCCTTTCCTATTGTAGTGTGGTCCATCTCATGTAATGGTCCTCATAGATTCCAACATGGTATTATTGGTCCTTAACAATATCTCTAAAAGAGTCCCAAGTGGGTGTGGTTGAAAATAGTGTGGACTCCTCCATGGCCCTTTACTCACAGTAAGTTTCCCACCAGTCCTTGACATGGGGAGTTCCCTTAAGGAGTCCAAAGGTAATATTTTCTCTATCAGAAAAAATTATGGACCAAAAAATATTCTTCTAGTAAATTTAATCATTTTTCTAGAGCATTTGTAGCTATCTAGCCTTCAAATATAGGAATATCAAAATTGTTGGGTTGTGTTATATTCTTTCCACGTAGTTAATAGGGGGTTTGAGGGGCACCCGTAAACCCACTTTATGGGTTCCGCGGCAGCGCCCTATAAAATTTTGGTTTTGGACCCTATGTTAGGTTGGGCGGACCCACCTATGGTTTTGTGCATGATTTTTGCACATGTTTTTTGGACGCGATGGTTTTCGGTCCATGGTATTGGACGCGATGGTTTTTGGTCCATGGTATTGGATGCTTCGGCATGTATAAATATGATTTATAACATTGAAAGGAACATAATGAAAAATCAAGCTGGTAGTCCCGGTTTTGGGATCCAGGGGAAAATCTCTGTGTATATGTGTTTTATGTGTTTTGCACTCGCATTATTTATTTTCTGCGTTTTAGAATTCGTATGCAGGTAATTTCTGTATGGGGTTAAAACCTACAAAATTTAACTTGTACCCTAAAGGGGGTAGCGCCTTCAAAGTGGCCACTTGATGAATATGTGTTTCCTATTGGTACCCACTGAAGTATCTAGGAAAAATTGTCCATCATTTCATTCACTTGTCGCTCGAGGGATTCTTCAAGAAACAGTTTGATAGGACATCCTACTCCCTCATCTTTTTTTCTTCCACCATGGGAGTTCGTTGGGGTCGGTGAGGACAGTCCTGCAAGGGCTCGAGAAATTTGAGTCCCAACTCCTTATACCCCGACCTCTTTAGGGATATGCACAAAGAAACAAAGAAAGAGAAAACCACTTTAATACCACTAATATGAATTTATGAAGGGAACAAAATGAAATATTGATTTATAACCAAAACACATAGATACAATGAAACTTCACTTCAATTAATGAATGGAAAAACTAAAACTATATACATGCAGGATGGAAGCAAACTAGCTCGAGCATTAGTAGTTTATCTATGAGAAGAGATGTGATGGCTAAGATCCTTCCTGAACTGTGTTACAATGAGGCTCATAGGACTTTTTTATCATCAATAAGCAATGAGAAACCATAATATCCAAAAACCTAACCCTTGGAGATGAAGTGCCAAAGGCTTATGGGCCCCGACATCATAAGTTGGAACGTCAACATCCCAGGGTCATAACTTTGGCATATGATCTTTGTTTAGTGTGCACGATATCCCATTGGAAAGTTTTATATGAGGAGTAAGTTTTTTTACCGATGATGATAATTTATGACTAACGCAGGACCATTTCCATAAATAAATAAAAAGTTGTTTAGGGCCTCAAAATGGCTCTAGAAGTTCAAGGCCTAAAAACTTCCAAAAATAGAAAAATACCAAAATAGGAAAATTATGATGTGAGCTAGTGGAATAGGTGGGTGGCCACCAATATCCACCTAGATCACAAGTGATGGTACTTCTTTTTGTTATCTAATGACACCAACTATTTAGGTCAACTAAACAAATCACATAACATTTTACCAATCTCCTAATATAAGTATGTCACAATAGATAGACATATTTGTATCTTAATAGACAAAATACTTTCCATCAATTAAATTTTAACCCTCGAGATATTGGATATCAGGTATATCAAAGTTTTTAATATCAAGGATATCGAGTAACGGGGATATCAAAGTTTTGAGAGTTCATTATAAGATATTCGAGGTTAAGTGAGCTGACAATTGAGAAAAACAAATTCTTATCAAAAGACTTGATATGATTTTGTCCCAGTACTAACATAACATTAAGTAACATATGTTTTTCATATGATTTTTTATTTTGTGTATTAGGTGTAATGAAACAAGCATAAGGTCAAGCTTGACCTGATATGGGGAATTTCACTATGTGACCTTGAAGTATTGCAAAAAACCCACCTTTGACATTGATCATTAACTAAAACTTATTAAAATGATTAAAATAACCTCGAAATTACATAATAGCATAAATACATAGAAAACCAATCTTACAGAGAAAAAACTAAACATGTGATTGCACGTTGGGAAATAGTTCAATCTTGAAATATCTGAATACACAAAGAAAAAATTCTCACAATTATACTATGTAGTTGACTAGAGAAAAAATACATTAATTGAAAAGAGACATGCACTATTTAGAGGCATAAAGACACTATTCCATTACAATTGAATTATGTACATGAAATTTCTCTCCAACATCTACCTAACTCTACTTCCTACTCCTCTCCCTGTTAGGACTAAATTCATTGGTTTATCTTGGCTACTCTTTTAGATTGATTCCACATATTTTAGGCCATCCTTTATCTTAGACACCCCTCAATCCATTATTTAAGGCTTACATAAATACTTGGGGTATGAAACTTCCAAGTTACAACAAATCTTAAAAACTCCATAAGTTTTGCAACTAATTACTAAAATAACTCTTGACTCTAACCTCTATGGACCAAATCTATCTTCTAAAATGTATTACTCATAGGTGATTATCTTCCCTCTACAAATACTTTGGCCTCCTATAACGCTCAAATTATGTTTTTAATATACGAAGTGGTTAATTGAGGGATTGAATAAACTATAATTGGCTTACAATCTTACATATCGACTCAATCTTTTTCTACATTATGATTTTGGGAAACAAATCCATATCCTCTAAATCTAAATTAAGGGAACCCACTTCATTTGGTAAAGTTTTTCTCAACCTTCTAGAGGTAAAGAGTTGAATTTAAGGAGATGCCCCTGCATCAGATCATTCATAAACAAATCCAATAAGACTTAGAAAGATCAGTTACTCCAGAAATCATGTGCATCCATAAATTCTAGATATGAAAAATGAATAGAAGTTGCAAAGTATCCCCAAGATCATCTCTTCAATGAGGTGCATTTAATCATCTATCCATAACTCCAATAAAAATATTAAATATCTCCAACAAATTTTCAAAACTTTTTGAATTTGCTAAAATATTTCTCCCCTAATTTGACCATGATTTGCAAATGAGGATGTGTGTATCTATTTATAGAGACGTGCTTAACTTCATTTACATTAAAATATTATTTTTCTAAGTAAAAGCCCTTATCTCACATATGGAAGGGGAAAACACCCTATTCTATTATTAATTAATCTAAAATGCAAAAGAATGGGCTTCTAGAAGGCACATGTACATTGATCCATATCCAAAAGCCCTAAAAGAAAAAGACACCTACAAAAATGAGGTAAATAGGGGGCTTCAACATGCAATATATTGCCTCCAAAGTTCCTAGAAGACAAGAAAATTTCTCCTCAATGTGTAAGTTCTCCCCACATATCTCCATTCATATATTATTATAATGGCTTTGAGCCTTATTGTTGAGCCATCTCACATCCAAAATAAGTGTGTTAGATATAAATATGGTCATCAATAACAATTCATCCTTGGAGAAATGGGAAAAACACTTGGTCATATTGAGATGAAGAGAATAAAGCTCAACTCATGAATCAATTTTTAATGAATAGAACCTATCGTACCAATGCCAACGTTTGTTTTTCCTTTTTGTCACCTAGAAAAGATGATCAATATTGGGTAACGTTCATAAATACCTAGCATAATTGTACCATCCATTTAATGAACACCATTCAAAAGATGGGTGTACTACACAAAGGTATATGCATTTGCAACTAAACTAAAGTCTGAGCTATTTCTTGTAACTTGTTAATATCATCATCAATGATGACTTATAGGAATATTGTCACTCCACTTTAAACTGTCATTTTAGAAATGCCTTTGCTAGTGTTTCTGATGATTCTCATGACTAATCCATGATTTTCCTCTATCCAAGACCTCCTAGATGTAGGGTTAGTGATAAATTATCACATACTACCCATGTTATATTTGGGGGTAACAATTTTTACTTAAATTTACTTGTGACATTTTTTAATCTAGAACACACAATAATGGTTTGACTTTTCTTTAACTTTCAACAGTTAACAACCATTTTGCTTATTTTTCTCTATATTAGGAATGACATCTTATCAAGTACCAAATATATACACATGGTGTTGTTTAGTACCATAATTAGTAGTTTTAGGAACTTCCATGTTTAAATCTTTCTCTGAGATGAAAACCTCAACATTTGACTAATACCAAGAAGTAACAAAGACCGCCACCTGAAAATACACAAAATTGATAGCTATACTTTATTTTAACCACAAGCATGGCAAACATAACTATCACATTGAATGATATATCTAGCAATTTGAAAGGCCAATAAACTTAATTGCATAAGGCTTTCTATATTTATAGTCAAACACATGTTTAGAGTAGACAACTATATAAATGTAATCAGAGGTCGAATATGAAATTTGCATCAACATGATGAGATGTATTTCCATTTATGCTAAAAATCATGAGCCTATGGATGAAAAGAGAGCACAAAATCCAATCATGATGTCATTAAAGCTATTGAAAGGTAAGAGAAGGATTATCTAATTATTTTCACCTAGTCAATGTATGGATCACAATATTAAAGGGTATAATTGATACAATTTGTTAAGAACCTAAGGGCATTCTTACACCTCTACCTTGAAAAAGGGTATTAATTTAGTTTGAATACACTTTATTAAAAAGAGGAGTAAGATGAGAAAGATGTTAATTCCATTATATGAAATATTATATATTAAGTTATATGAATATATAATAGAGAATTCAAATTTCTCTTCATGCACATGAACAAGATTAGCCATGATGGAAGAAAAGTAGGTAATAGGATGAAAAAAGATCAGTCGTATTTTTTCCCTGAAATGTATTAGGAGATAATATTAAATATTATGAATTAGGACTTTGAGCTTGAGTTTATCCTTCGTCTTTTCAAAAAAGTTTGACACCCCTTTTTCACTTGGGGGAACTAATTATATATTTGTAACATGATCATTCATGATTATATATTAGTAACATGAACATTTTTTTGACAAATAGAAGTATCATTAAAAAAAATAAAAAACAAAAAACAAATACCTATAAAATTTAGCCTTTGTTAACCCTTTTGGTGTACAATAGAAGGGATTGTAACTTCATAACTCTGTGAAATTCCATGATTGCTCATGATATATAATTCCCTAATTCCTAAATAAGAGATTATTAAACTAGTATTAGATTAAAATTTCATAATTATATATCCTCTTTGATGCCAATTGTTGCATAATAAGTTATTAATTAATGACAAAATAATCATATTGTAGCTCTCAAATATAGTAAAATTAAACCCTAGAAACAATGTTAAAGGAAAGAAACATAACATACATTGTAGGGATGCCAGTAGAAATCTTGGGCTAAAATTTATGGTGTTCAACATGGCCGATAGCTTGCTAGGTTATTAAAGGACACCAACAATAGATAAATATGCAACCTTATAACCTAGAGCAATAAATTAAGGTTTACTTCGAGCCTTCTAATAATTTGTCTAATGATATCGGGGGCATAAAATCCTTGAAACTCAAGTTATTTGTTAGGAAGGCCTATCAACACGAAGAAAATGAGGACATGAACAAACGAGCTATTGGCTAATTTTGCAGAAACCTTAACATAACCATAATTTCTCCATAAAAATACCATTCAATTAACAAAATATTCCCATGTAAAATATAACAAATAGAGTGCATGCAATTCAATAATACGATAAGCAGAAATAATCTCAAATTTTATTATAATATAAACTAGGATTTACATGTTGATACAATAAAATAGCTGAGACGAAAAATTGACCTCCAGAATTTGCTCCAAAGATGTGTTGGCCCTCCAAAAATGAACTGAAATGTCACTGTTGGGCTCTCTTGTGAATTCACCAAGGGGAGGTGGGTACTCTCCCAATCTAACTAAATCACCCGAGGGTTTCCATCCTAGGGCTACTAATGAAGTAGAGAATCAGGTTCTCAACCTCTCATAAGAGAAGAAAGATCAAATCCAAGATATCCTCTAATGGCTTTCTCCTCCTCTTTTTATAGATCCGGTGGACCCCTCTAGAACCTCCTATCTTATTATTATTTTAATCATTGAGCACATTTCCCTTTTTTTAATTCAATTTAAATGTGTTTTTAATGTGGGAAAATGGTAAATTAGCCATCATGCCTCCTCAAGCCACTGAAACTCGCTTCTAACCATCCCATCCTGTAGATATTCTTGTTTCAGTTCCAACAAGATATTACACTAAGGTGTTCTGTCAAGTATTCCTCCCAAACTGCCACCTTAAGTGTAATTAATTGAGTTAGGCCCATTAATAACTCTGTTTTTTGAAAGTCGTTGGAATGCACCAAAATGAAAGGCAAACGGTGTGAATGATGTAATATAACAAGCGAATTCCATCATACCTCATAACTCCTCAAAACCCCTCCAAAATCCCCTAGGTCTATTGCTAGAGTAAACCAGCTCTTGTGACCTAGCTTCCTACAACCCTAGAAGCCCATCCTGACCACGTCATAAAGGAAACTAGAAAGAGGAACATGACAAATCCTCCCGCCACAAGATTGCTTGCCCTCATGCAATCCAAACCTGTGGACCAGTCTGGTGGCCCAATTCAACTGAGACCCAGTGCCTGAATCCCATACAATCCACTAGGTGATGTTATGCCTCTATGTCATCCCACCAAGAATATACCCCTCAATGCCCAAATCCTAAACCAATCTCTCACTGAACTTGTCATCAACAAATCCTCCTAGATCCTAACGCCATTGAGAAGTATCAATGCTCCATGGCTCCTATTTTGCTATAGCTCTGACTATGAATGTTACTCCATTAACCACATACCAACTCATCAACTCTCTCCAATCCAACCTTGGCATAAACCAAGGTCAACCCCACTATGTTGATGTTTTGATGGAATGTTTATGGATGACCAACCTATGCTTTGATGCCAACTGGCCCATTTAGTGTCCCCTATCTCTAAGGGCCCTTGTTGTACAATGCTCCTAACTAAGAATGACACTCCATCAATAGGACACCAACTCATGATCTCCCGTCAATCCATCATGTGGGAAGGATCATATGCATGTGCACTTGCATATGATATGAGTCCATTGTGTTGCACCCTCATCAACTCATGCAGCTTTTCCCAACCAATTAACCAAATATGTCTAGGAATCCCTATGAGTGAGCAATGTGTGTTACACACCTTGTCTATGTACTCTTGGAGAGGAATGCTTCATGGAAAAACTACAGCTTTTCTAGCATCCACTACGTCTACCTGCACCTTTTCAATGGGTAGACCCAAAGATGGATGCACCACTATCTCCAAGAGATCCTCCCTCATCCGGCCAGAAACCCCATGCTCCCTCGATCCACTCATCACCTACAAAATTGTCCTATCAGGTCCCAACACCTCTTGGTGAAAAATGTATGCAAATACATATCTCCTTGTTGGGTGCACGCACATATATATGCCCCTCATCAATGGTTGTGCCCAGGGATTGCTGCTCATCCTCCTCCACCTCGCGCTCAATATGAGCCATTAGCTAACTCTCTAAAAATGGCCCATCATGCATATTGTGCTCCACTGTGTGTTGCGCATGTTAACTCATCGAACATGGATGTATATATGGGTCACTTCCAGCATCTCTACAATTCTTCTCAATCCCCTCTATGTTGAGAAATGACAACAAGAAATTCCAGTTTAAATTTGTCCTTGAATTTAAACTGAGAATTAAAATAGAATTATATTCTCATAACAACTTGTAAATAATTAATTAAGTTTAATTAACTTAATTAGCTTAGGAATTTCGATTTGGAATTCTTTTTGAAGTCATGTATATGTTCTCCCTAACTTTTAGGGGTCCAATGTGAGTTTAGATTGAGTTGTAATTAGATAACTCAATTTATTGAGTTATAGCCGGTTAAACTAGTTCTAACTGTTTGTTGAACTAGTAGAGGATTAGCAGTCAATTAGTGCACTGGTGCATCCATGGGTGCTACTCCAATTAACTAAATATTCTCTCATCAGAAACTCATGCATGTCATTTCTGAGAAAGACCCAGTTGAGACTAGAGTGCAAGGACAGTGTATTATCAGTTGTATGATTTACTGAGTTGTATAGATCATGCATGTAATCAAGAAGAGGACCTAGATTGGATTGTGCAGTTTTGGAAGCACTGGATTCCCATTAATATGGGTTATTCAGCCTATGAATTGCGCAAGGAAATAGGGGCTTGGCAGGCAGTGGAAATTAGCTAAGTGTTGGCTAAGAGAAAGCTTGTGAGGTAGAGAGTTGAGCATACTTGTGCGGAATTGTTCTTGTGAGAACAAGATTTGTATCTTCACTCGTATTTCTGATTAATGTAATACATATAGGCGGGGTTTTGAGTAATGGCTTTCCCCAAAAAAAAATATTTTGTTATGTGCCATTAATTTGTCTTATTCTTTTTCATATTGTTTTCATTGATCTATTGGCTTTTGCTAATTGAAAGTAGAAGTAGATTCGTGTCTCTTGTTTTAGTAGATTACATGAGTTTGTGAATCTACAGGAAAATCTACACTCTATGTGCTCACCATGCTGGATTGCCACTGATAGCTCACCTCCCTAGTCTCTTCCCTGCATGGAAATAATATGTTACTAATCAAACCTATCCACCAAATAGTTATGCACACCATGGTTGTCGCCATCATCTCCACATGCTTGTTGATGCTCTTCAAAAGAATCCTCATTTGGATGGTCATAATGAGTCTCCCCCTGATTTACCTCTGTCATCCCCTCTATGTCACTCGAGCATGAATGGTCAAGTCCCCAAGGTTCATTGTAGATGAATCAAAGACCCTTTATCCTTAACTCGTTCCTATTGCATGTCCCATCAACTCTCAGTTGCTCCTCCCTGGTTAACTACCTCCTGAGTAGATTTATGTTCTGCTCAACCAACCTTTCTACTAGCTCATAAGCAATAGGTGAGACCAACTATTCTCTCCTCCAAATGGACAACAATCGAGACTGAAACTCTTGACAATGGCATCACGACCTCTCATACATGATGACAAGATGGACTACATGTGTGTCTTAACTAAGTCATGATGATGTCTCCTAATGTTGAAAAGGAATTGGAACATTTGCAGGATCAAGTCATCACACTCTAGATCAAACATGATTTCATAAGTCCTAGTCATGGCCATAATTTCCAAAACCTTAAGCTTCTTCCCAAATGTAGGACCCTCAAAGTTATCCAAGTCTCTCAAGGTTTCTACCAACAACTTGAAGACTCTCCTCATTACATCATCATTGTAAGGAGATATAGGGGTGGTCATCATCATTATGTTTCTAAGACAAGAGGAAAATATAAGCGTGACCCCTTCACAAGGTTTCTCCAAGAACTTGTGTTGTATGAGAGAAAACATAGCTGGATTTAAAGGCCAAATCAGTTTCTTCCCTTCTAACTGGTTTACTTCGGAAATGAGTGTATCCATTTCATCTAGTTTGAAAAGTACTTTCCATGTGACCCTCACGTGTTTTAAATCTGTCCCAAGAGAAAAGATATTATGTCCTATTTCATGCCTTTCCTCCACATATCTTAGTTGTTCTTTCTTAAGAATGGGATAGACCCCTCTTGAAAAAGGTTTGTTGTTCTGTTTCGGTTTTTGGTCTTTTGTATGGTTCAATTTGTTCAATTCATTCAGGAGTTCTGTGAATTTCTCCATAGTTTAGCCCAATGATGACAACAAAATGTGTGATAATGAGGCCATTGTTTTATGAGTTTGTTGAATTTCTTACTGAGGTTTTTTGAAAAATAGATTCAGGAAAAACTATTGTAGATGTAAGATTAATTTCCTCCTTAAAATGTGATACATAGTAATAAAGGAATGGGAACCCGACCTCATGCAAAGAACTAAGTTTATTGAGTAAAGCACATATAAATATCCATCCATTATAAGGAAAGTACATCATTGAAAGTAAGCAGAGGATCCTAGTTTCGTTGAGCAGCCCAATGTGCTTCCTGATTGTGAGAAAATACATCAGCGAAGCAGGATCAACCTCAGCCAACAAGGATATCACGTCCTCTTGAATATTTTATCAATGACCAGCTTGAATTTTATCAACTATATTTTCCAGCGTGCCTTTCCAGAATTAGGTCAACACAGATTACCAAGTCATTACTTGCTTTTTCTTGGAAACTTTTCTCTGGGTTCCAGTAATATGATTAGATACATGTACAATCTCACATTTCATGCATGCAAAAAGCTACCCAAAATGCAATCCCAAACACAAGCTCAAAAATGCACCAGATCCCAAAAAAAAAAATGCATTTCGACTTTGCTTCAGGTCAATCCATGCTCCACTTGTCACATAAACACTGCATTGGCATACTTCAATGAAGTTGAATTACACCAACGACATATAGTCAACTAGATAGCAGTAATTGATGCACCTCGGGTCACACGTTCTACATGAGATAATGCACACATACCCTGCGTCCAATACAAATTGCAATCTGCGATTACGCACTATTGGCCCGTACATTCTGCATCGCACCAATGTACATGGCCATCAACACATGTTCTCCTCCACGAATTGGTGACTCGCACTAGTCGTCTAATATCCAATTGGAACAAGATCTTGACTTCAACTCAGGCCCGATTGCGTTGGCCAATTTCACCACTAATTTCTCTGCTTTCATTCCACGTGGCGGATCACGTTATCTTTGTATATGGAATTGCTTTCATACACACAATGTACAGGCAATGTATTTGGCCTTTATAACACACAACGATCACCTCAACGCATGCATATATACACGCACAAAAAATTCGACAGGTAATTCGGCCTTCATGGTAAGTCGATCTCGGCCCAGACGTCCCTTGCTCATGCTGCAGATCACGCTCTCAACTTAGCTCCTCACGTGAATTGACCCACATTTTCTCCACTCTCAATTCACAGCTATAGCTACTATGCTCTTGCCTCAGCTAAAAACATTTATTCACCCTCCGTAAGATATGGTAATGGTTCCTGCACAAGTTAGCAACCATTCAATTTGATCCATGCTCCCTGATCCACGAAACTATGCTTCCACTGACAAGCTCAACAGTAAATTGCAATAGATTAACCACATTTATATCCTGGTTCTTATAGCGGCCATGGTCTCAGATTTGCGAACACGTATTTGACTTCAAATCGCACTGTATGTGACATTATTGCTCACGTGCAGTTCCCAATAACATTTATGACCTTTGCTGATAAATTGGTCTGCATAAAACGGTTCTCGGGCTCAATATTTCTCACGACCCATTTAATTAAAATAATTTTGGCCAATAAAATTTTGAGCTTGGCCCTTGGTAAAAAAAAAAAAAAAAATTGGCCACTGTAAAATTTTGATGGACGAATTTTAAACTTCTCAATATGATGAGTTCACGTTGGGTCAACGCAACCATCAACAACCAATCGACTTCAAAGTAAATTTCGGGCTCTACAAAATGGGTGAATTTTACGACCCTTCACAAAATTGCTCAACGCCTTCACAAAAACATGAGATAATAATTGGTCCCTTGTAATTTGGCTCTCAGATTTTTTGAATGGTTTTTAAGTTGCCAATAAACTCAGCAGGAATTTGTAGAATAGTTAGTGCTCAAAACAATTTTTTTGTAACAGAATGATGGCACCTTCCGAAATAAACCTTTGACAATTTGCAATTGAAACTCTCACGCTGGAAAGAATACCAGCTCTCATACCACTGTAATAATCCCAAATGAGATATTTGGCTAATTTTACAGAAACCTTAACTTAACCAAAATTTCTCCATAAAATTACTTTTCAATTAACATAAGACTTCCATGTAAAATATAACAAATAGAGTGCATGCAATTCAATAATACGATAAGAAGAAATAATCTCAATTTTTATTATAATAAAAACTAGGGTTTACATGTTGATACAATAAAATAGTTGAGATGGAAAACTAGCCTCGAGAAATTGCTCCAATGTTATGCTGGCCCTCCAAAACTGAACTGAAATGTCACTATTGAGCTCTCCTATGAATTCTAAATGAATTTTCCAAGGGGAGATGGGTGCTCACCCAATCTCACTGAATCACTCGAGGGTTTCCATCTTGGCGCTACCAATGAAGTAAAGAACTGGGTTCTCAACCTCTCATACAATAATAAAGATCAAATCCAATTTGTCTTCCAATGGCTTCCTCCTTCTCTTTTTATAGATTTGGTGTACCACTCTAGAACCTCCTATTTTATTATTATTTTAATCATTAAGCACATTTCCCTCTTTTTAATTCGATTAAAGTATATTTTTAATGTGGGAAAATGGCAAATTGACCACCATGCCTCCTCAGGGCACTGAAACTCGCTTCTAACCATCTCATCCCATAGATCTTCTCGTTCTGGTTTCAACGGGTTGTTACACTAATGTATTTTGTCAAGTATTCCTCCCATAATTCCACCTTAACCATAATTAATTGAGTTAGACATATTAATAACTCTGTTTTTTTAAGTTGTCAGAATGCACCTGAACCAATGCTTTAAAATTCAGTTGGTTTGAACTAGTAACCAGTCAAATCGGTCAGTTCACTAGCCAACGGGGTCAAACTGGTAGAAAAACCCAGTTGGACCGCTCCCTTCGCCCAAAATTTAGAACAAGGTCGCGAAGGACTAGGCTAGTACATAGATTCAGATTGCCACAATATACACTTATCTAGGTGTTTAGTTTTTTAGGCCCCAATTTAATTTGAAACTAGCTCTCCAACATTGGACCAACAAGGGATATGGTTCACTATCACTTCTAAAGAGATAGTGTTTTCAACGCCACTTTCAAGAACTTTGGCCAAGATGGAAATTTTGGACAACATTATCAAGCCCATGGTTTTATACAGCTTTGAGGTCTGGGGACTAAATCTTTTAGAGAAGGACTAGGCCAGTACAAATAGGTTTCAAGTTTTGTTTCCCTGCTACATCATTTGTTCCAAGTATTTTTCCCTGGCACATCATTTAGACTGAGTTTGCAGCCAACCCTTTCCAGGTCAAGGCCACCTTTTCAATATTTTCCCTCCTTCATTGAGTACGAATATTTTCATTGATTTAGCTGCCAATAAAGACCAATAACCTTACCTTTCATATTTCTCCTTGGAGACCTTGGCCACTACCTCTACTAGGTACTTGTAATGGGTCCACTATAGATTTGATGAGGTTGGATGCATGTTACAGTGAATAGGAATCTCAATGGATAGGCTTCCCCTCTTTAGATACTCCCTAGATGATCGTAGCCATCTCATATCATTAGGAGGGGATTTATAAATAGTGCATTAATATCACTTGTGTCAATTTAGCCCACTTTCTCAAGCACAAGATGGAATTCTACAAAACACATTGCTTAGAGATGTGAGATGGCCTCATTAGACTAGCTTATACTCTTCAACACTAGATGCATTCCCTCAAGATACCTCTCAGCCAATTCCAATTTGGTTCTAATTAGCTTCAAGAAGAAGTTGATCACCATATTTCATAAACAAATAGGGCTTCTCACCTCTAACACTTATAAGATACCAAGACAAAGGAACATTTTCTTTTCCATTTCCCCATCTATTATGAGATATGTTGTTGATTTCACTACCTATTGGGGAGTCCCAAAACTCTCTCTCCATCTTCTTCAAGTACCTCAATCAGTGGTGCTTGGATTTATACATGAGGGAAGCTCCCAAGTTTCAATCATCTATGCTTAGACAACCCACACCATTGAACAAAACCAATATGATCACCTCCTTCCTATTGAAATTAGTGAGAAAAGTGATTCCTTGATTTGCGCCTTAATTCAAGGAGTCAAAGTTGAGTTCCTTTTTGTGCATGTTCGAGTTCCTCATAGCTTGTAACATTGTTTTTGGACTTTATAGGCCATTTAGAGCCTCATTGCTTATGTATTTTGTCGATGATATGTATTGCACTCAGTGCCATTTTGATATATTCACCTTTACATGGTATATAAATGAGAAAACTTTGCATATTTTGTCTCTATTGGCTTGGAATCATGGTTTTAAATCTTCAAAACAGTTTTTTTCATTACAAATTAATTATTTAATGTATTTTTTTAAAAACCAATTCATTTAGACCTGACCAGTCCTGGTTCGATTGGTTCTGGTTTGAAACCCAATTTATTAGGTGGATTGGTTCGGTTATCGGTTATGATTTTTAAAACTATGACCAGAACGAAAGGCAAAATATGCGGATGATGGAATATACCAAGTGAATGCCATCAAAGCTCATGAAAACTCCTCAAAACCTTCCAAAATCTCGTAGGTGCGCTAATAGAGTAAACCATCTCCTGTGACCTTGTTGCCTCCAAACTTGGAAGTTCTTCCTGACCACACCGTAAGGGAAACCAAAAAAAAAAAAGAACATGACACAAAATCAAATCATTCGCCACTAAGATGCTAATATAGAGAAAAAAATTGATAGTGAGAAAATGTTCCTACAATAAGATGGGTTTCAGTGCTTGTTTTAGCCATAGTTGAAAACTGCCCACAACTCCTTAGCAATTACATAAGCTATGAAGACAATTGGCATTCAATAGAAACACTCTTTAACCACCAAAATCTACCATAAAGGGAAATTTTATGTAGTTATTTTTTCAACTACCTGTTAGAGTCAACCGTACCAAAGTCGATATCATAGTTGTTGATGCCCATACCAAAGCACATGCTGCCGACAATAACCAGTGTATGACTTAGCTGCCTATTTTGATTTTCTTTTAATATCAATGATTTTTTGAAATTCATGTCCCTATAGAGATTATACAAGCCATAGGAAACATCTATCAAAAATTTAGAGGGCATATAAATTACATAGCTTGAAGTAGTACAAAGTATGGAGACCACCCATCTTGCTATGAGAAACCTTTTATCGCTTATGTTTGGAGGCCACCCATCCTATCACATACAACATTTTACCACTTGTAAACCTTATTGATGGTCTTTAAAATATATTATTTCTTATTTTTATTTTATTTTTTGATAAATACACATGCACTTTCAAATATTTAACTCCCACCCAAGTACTTATCCACCAATTACAAAATCAATTCAAAAAATCTTAAATTTTAAAATAAAATAATAATAATTTTTAAAATATTGTGTTAAGTAAATATTTATAAGTAAACACTTTAATATTCTCTTCCAAAACATTATTCATAGAAGCATAACCGTCTTCTAAAACACCATTCAGAGAGGAATATTATTCTCTTTGCTCAAAACTTTCCCAAACAATTACATTCTGAGTATGTCATGCAACTGCCCCACTAGGTGCTTCTTAAGTGAATTGAATGCCATCTCTAACCTCTTGAATTGTTTATACAAATTGACATAATACACTATGCCTCGGGATGTTGGCAAAATATGCCCCTAAGATGTTCATTCAAGGTAGTATACTTTGTATTTAAAGCCATGGGTAACTCGATTATGTATAAATATTTAATTTTATTATTTTCTTTGATTATTAAAATACCTTTTATAAAAATGTGTGTCTTTTTTATGTTGGGAAGATTCTATATATTAATTCATGTAAAAGAAGATACATATAGAGGTATCTGTGTGCCTATTGATCTGTCACTTGGGAAACTAGACCACTAGCACAACAAAAAAGGTTTAGGCCAAGAAAAGAGTCTAAATAGTATTCATAGCCTATCAAATATGAAAGTTCAAAATAATTACTTCATATACTAAAGGCTTAAGTGCCTTCTTGATCTAAAGTAGCAATAAAAATATGACTGCAAGACAAGACAATGGTGACTAGAAAGTGCATTTATTTGGTATGTGAATCTACCTGGATATGCTCTTGTGGTCTTGTCTCTTCCTAAGGGTTTGTAAGTTCCAAACCAACTAGCATTTTTGCTAGCATCAATACCTTATTGTCATTCCTCCATAATTGTGCTTGCACCTCATCAATACTTGAAGAATTTCTTGTTGAGCTTCTAAATGTTCTATTAGAACTTTCTTCATTATCATTTTAAGATGTCAATATATATCTATAGTCTGCATATATCTTGTTTGATCACTTCGAGCGCTCTTTGTGTTAGGGACGTAGCTTCTTACTTGTTCTTCCACCTCTGCATTTGAAATGAATATTTTGTTAATTCTAGCTTCCCTCTTAGCATCATATATTTGTCTTCTAATAACTAGAGGGGTGTTCCTTACAAAATTAGCTACAAAGTGCTCAACTAGCTATTTTGCCCTTGAACTCATGGGGAGCCTAGAGCTCCTAAGCCCATTCTTGTTTCCAGACTACGCGTCCCCCCCCCCACCCATCGGCATGACCACCCAACGATAAGGGAACCAAGATAAAAGTAGCAAAGAGGGAGAGTAGAAGAATAAATATCTAATGACTTCCTAGGAAGGGTCTGAAACTAGTTGAGAGATAGAAGAAACCCCCTCCCTAAATCCCTAGTAAAAAACACTTGTATCCAGACTCTAAGAACAAGACAACAACATAGAATGATGAAATACATTAAACATGCCCCAATTGAGACAAAGTAAGAAACTACCAACTTGAGATGAGAGGCACCCCCAACTCATTAATTGAATATACCACGTGAGTAACTTGTAGAGAGAATCGACTACAAAAAAAGACATTAGAAGGAACCGAAATGAGAATGCATGAAGATGAAGTTAGAAAGAGAGATTTGAAACCCAAGTCCAAATTATTTGTATAGGTCCATGCCAAACAATACTAGAACCAACCTAAGCTCTTTTAGTGCATACCAAAAGCCAGGGAGGATTTTTTTTATTCCTACTTAAATAAGATACATCCTCCCCAATCTGGGTTCTACCAACTAACTCAAGAAGCAACTTAAGAAAATCAACATGGCCACTAACACAAACATAGATTCATAGACTAACAATAATGGCAGGCTCACGTCCAACAAGGAAAAATTCAAATATCAAATATATCAAAACCACCATAAATGTAAAAACTAGAAGAGTCGAATCGATAAAGTACAATAATGCCAAATCAAGGTTGATTTCCTTATACACTGCCCTCGTAAAATCTCTATCATCAAAACAACCACCCCTTTCCTCGCCATAAAAGCACTACAATCAAATCTCTCTCTAGCATAATGATGATCTATAGTATGGAGGATCACCCGACACAAATACCCATATTATTAAACATTCCCTTATACCTGCATGTCCATATCCTTTATGTGATTTCTAGATAGAAAGATCCTTGATCCCCTCCTTCCCTATGGAAGATCACCCAACACGAATACCCATATTATTAAACATTCCCTTATACCTGCATGTCCATATCCTTTAAGTGATTTCTAGGTAGGAAAATCCTTGATCCCCACCCTCCCTAACGTTTAAATATTTTAATAATTATATACTTCACTATTAATAAGCACCCACAAGGAAGTAAAAATTTATATCTTATCAATAAGATACCACATATATATTTTAAAAATTATTAAATATATTTTGTATGGTCATTTTATATATATATATATATATATTAAATATAAAAAACATATTAGAAGAGAAAATCCAAATTAATATGACGTCAACTCTACTTAATATAAAGTCAAACTTTGTTTAATATAACGTCAAACTTGGTTTAACTAAGAAGTACACTCCATGCTTGTAAATTTATAATATATTAGAATTTGATGTAATGATTGTTGTAAGTATTCATAATATATCAAATATAAGGTTGGTTGTAATTATGGTTGAAAAGTCATTAAAAAGTCACATCATAATGATTATTTAATTTAATTATATCCATTTATTTAGACTTGACCGTTACGACTGATGAATGAGACGGCCTACATTTTGGCCATACCTAAATTTTTATAATTCACATTCCAAATGATAATTCTGGATATGTCATGCGAATGATTCCACTATACAATAAATGATGGAACTTTATTTTAGAAAATATGTTCGGTGTGTTTCTTGTCGTTTACTTTAAGATTAATTATAAGTCATTAATGCAATCATTAAAAATGGTTGTGAACCTCAATTTCATTAACACTATCTTTTTTTTTATGGCCACATTAATTTCGATTTATAAGTGCAAGGACTAATTTGGTTTAACTATTTTATGTTTTGGAAATTGGGTTGGAAATTGTGGTTAGAATTGGGTAAAATAAAATTTCATTTCATTATATTTAAAAGTGTTTTGAATGTATAAATAGATTTAGTATTTTAAAAAGTTTTTGAAGTAGTGATATTATATAGAGTTCATAGATCAAAGTTGTAATTCTAATAAATTCTTATCGTATTTCGAGCAAATTTGATAAAAATAAATATGTTGGAAAAACTTCTAAAATCTAGAACATATAGACTATGGCATTTTATTGTATGTTTATGATGTAATCTAATAATTTAGATATGGAGTGAGTTAATATGGTTGGTTTTTTTACGGGATGATATTTATTAAAATGAAGTAAAATAAGAAAACTAATATAAAATTGATAGTATAGAAAAAATGATATGTATAGAGTGTTTGATGGTTTAACATGACATGAGGGAGGTGGTCATGAATGTCTTTAACTCCACTAGGATACATGCAACCACTTAGTTTCAATGTAAGCCTGCAAAATGGTTAATAATGGAAACCCCTACTCATTCATAGGTTCCTCTGATGCAACGACATCCTAAAATCTTGCTATGATGAGTTTTGTACCTCCAATATTGATTTTGAGAGAAGGTAGCATAATTTCGTGCAACATGCAGGAAGCCTCACCTTTTCTAGTTTCGTATTATGGTTGTGGATTTACTTCGCGCTTCTTCATCTAATATTTTTCCCTATTCGAGCTTTTCTAGCCTTGACATTCCCTCCCTATTCCAAGCTTTGGTCTGTAACCATTGCTTTCTGCTCGCCCTCATGTCTCTCCTTCTAGCTTGTTAGGTCAACCTCTTTCTCATTGTACAAGTGTTGAATTGGCTACCATGGAGGTCGCTTAAACCTTCCACCACATTTTTTCTCTTGTAGCTTGTAAAAATTGAAATTATTGGACGAGGACATCAAAACATAGAGGGGTTTTATCACAGATGAGGATCTCCAAGCAAAATTTGAGGAATTTATTTTGGATGGCACGAGTCACACTCGCGACATGAAGTTGCACAAGGCATTAGAACTAGAATGGAATACCAAGCTTCTAGTAGTGCATGCATTTGTCGATCAGGAAGTAGAGCAATGGGAACTTTAGGAGCATTTGGACAACCCATAAAAGCAAGGACGAGTGCTCCTCACTCTCTACAAATGGTTAGCAAAGAAACATGGTGGGATCCTAGCTTCAAATTTGTTATTGACTCTAGAGACCGCCCTGTCGACATCCAATCTCATACACCTTTGGGCTCTTCTCCTCCAAAGGTATAATCTCAAGTTTCTATGCATGGTATGCAATTTTTTCTCTTTTTTTAGTACTTGTTTTAATGGGTCTGTTGGCATTTGGGGTACATGTGATTTTAGTTTTCATTTTGGGAAAATAAACCTTATAAAAACTATGTATATGTCAGCCACTTTATTATTTTTTTTCCACCTAGTTTCCCTATGAGTAGGCTTCTAAGACTTCAACTAAGCTTTTTGAGCACACCCCTACTTAGGCTAGCCTTTTAAACAAGTTATTTGGGCTCATGAAAGCATAGTAGATTATAATACCTACATGTTTTAGGTGACTGCTTAAATTTCTATTAATAAGATAGAAATCTTATATATATAGTTGTCAATTGGGATTATCTTGGGTGGTCATAACAAAATGGATTTTATCTCCCCCACCTAGGGTCAATTCCTTATGAGTGTGACATGATGATGAGAAATATTATTGTAACGACTATGTGCCTATGAATATTGTTGTATTGACCCTCACTCTTGCCCTCAAGCTTAAAGCACAAAACTATTTGAAACTTAACATGCCATGGTGTGTAAAACATGTAACAACATAATTAGAAACTAACTCACACAAATTGACATGTGAAAAAAAGGAGATGAAACATTTAAATGAGTCATAAGAAGAAAGTTACAAAGCTATTTGAAACTTAACATGCCATGGTGTCTAAAACATGTAACAACAAAATTTAAAACTAAGATGAAACATTTAAATGAGTCATAAGAAGAAAGTTACAAAACTATTTGAAACTTAACATGCCATGGTGTCTAAAATATGTAACAACAAAATTAGAAACTAACTTACACAAATTGAGATGTGAAACAAAGAGATGAAACATTTAATTGAGTAATAAAAAGAAAGTTACATAACTATTTGAAACTTAACATACCATAATGTCTAAAACATGTAACAACAAAATTAGAAACTAACTCACACGAATTGAAATGTAAAACAAGAAGATGAAAACATTTAAATGAGTGATAAAAATAAAATTAAAAAAAAAAAAAAAAAAAATAGAAATAGAAATTATGTCAAATGAAAATGGAAAATAAAAACAAAACAATGTTTTTCCTAAACTATGCAACATACTCATAATGTTTTTCCCTGAACTATGCAACATACTCATAAATTATATATAAATTAAATGAACTTATTAAAAATTGTTAATACTTACTTCAATAAAATCTACTTTAAAAAATAAGTAAGTTCATTGAAAAATTTATATGGAAAAGAAGCATATACTTTTATATATATATATAACTTACATTCAATAAAATCTACTTAAGAGAATGAGTAAGTTTATTGAGAAAATGATATGGATACGCTAAGAAGTAGAATCAACATGAAATGAATATATTAACTCCAAGTTTGAATGTTACCACTACATTAATAATTCTAATTATCATATTTTTTTATTTAAAATATTTAAAATAATGTATAAAATATAAACTTTAATATTTCACATCATTTGTATGTTAAAAAAAATTTCGTTGAAATCATATAAGAGAAAATTGCGGGACTTTGTACATTGGTGAAACTCCCAGCTCAATAAATCAGAGGATTCAACTTAATGTTTCACATCACTTGTAAGCTAAGAATTTTTTTGATGAAATCACATAAGAGAAAATTGTGAGACTTTGTACATTGGTCAAACTCACCACTCAATAAATCAGAGGATTCATGAGCACACAGCCGACAACAAACATCTCGCTCCTTTGTTTTGGCATAACATGCGGAAAAGACAAAATTTTACATCTAAAATGAAGAGGCAAAAATTGATCATTTTCATCATCTTAAGTTTAGGAAAGTCTTGGAAATTGAAAGGAAGTCTATCAGTCTGAATGGACATTGGTTGGAGTATTAGCATGGGTTGGGTCCCTCCCCTATTTTCCTTAGTTTAGTTTTTCTTAATTTAATATAATACATTATTATTATTATTATTATTATTATTATTATTATTTATTAGTTTTATGGTTTGGAACCATTAAGTTTAACTATATTAAGTTTAACTATATTACTTTTTTTTAGTTATTTCTATGAGACCACCTTTTTTATTTAAATAATAATAATAATAATTAATTTTAATTATTTACTTATTTATTTATTTTAATTAAAAATAATTAATTCCTAATATAGTAAGAATAATTAATTAAAAATTTGTTTATTAATAAATAATAAATTTTTAGTCAAAATTATATTATCACGGCTAGAAAACATTTCTTTACAATTATTTAATTTGATATCAAGTTTTGGTTCATCATCTTATCCTGAAGATAAACCACATCAACAAAAATTTCATTTTATATGATTTCACCCAAAAATTTCTTAGCCTACAAATTATAAATCACATAAACATAAATTCAGAAATCTCACATATCTCACATCACTATTATATATAACAAATAATTTATTAAAATTATATGTATCTATGAAATAAACTATTCATTTCTTTAAATTAATTAGTAATTGTTGAATTTATGCTTCTGTGATCCATATCAAGTTTATTGAGAAGAGTTTTCAGCGAAAATCACATCATAATTCATTTGTTGACGTGTTTCAAACCAACGAGTGTGGTTCATTGTCAGGACAAGTTGATATAGATATTATCCAAACAAATAATTCAATACCATCCTCAAATGTCTCCATCGCGTTTATGATTTTTTTGATTACTTAAGTTAAATTATGATTGAAAAAAACATTAAAACTATGTTTAAACTTTAAAAACCATCAAACATTTATTCAAAAAGTCAAATATAAATAAACCTTTTACTCTTCTCATGTGGTCTCTAAACGAACATGCTGCTCATGCTTTTCACTAACGAGAACACTCTCATAACTCTAAGCATTTGATGGCCTTGAACCAAACTAAAATCCTAACATCTACCCCTCATTACTTGCATCAAAATTTATAAACTTCCCAACAATTTCAATTAAGAAAATAACTATAAACTAAACTAAACTAAACTAAACTAATTTATTTCATAAACAAATTTTCACCATCCCCTTTCATTTATATATTCCAATTCTGCAATCATTCTTAACCTTACTTTTTTCTTTTTACCAAATTCAATCTTTATAGCATATTCCAAATTCATTTTTAAACATTCTCTTATTCCTTCTTAAAAAAATAATTTCCCCACAAAAAATATTAAAAAGTTTCTCACTTTTATTTTTTCATATAATTATTCCTTAAATTTAATTTTCAATATTTAAAAATTGTTTATTAAAACGGTGTAATTATTATTATCAACACACGTATTACACATTTGATATGCGTTTGACCATGAATTAATTCCACTATAAACTATTTAGATATTCTAATTTTGTTTTTATCTACCATTTAATTGGTTATAGTTTTTAATATTTATAGTTTTATTGGGTAATAATGATAATGTACCATATAAGTGATAGATTGATATCAGTCACATCAAATGTGAGGTTTACATGTTTTGATGTATCTATACATTATTTACTAGCGTACATGGTTCAAGTGAATTCCATGGGCCTCCAAATCTCACGCCATGTGAACTCTATTTTCTCAGAGAACATGTTATAGCCCCATGTACAAACAAATGGTCAATTCACACTCTCCGGTGTGGATCCCATAGGTCTAGATTATATTACCCCACTCACAATTATCTATTTCCAGAAGTGTAAAGCTTTTAACAGAAGAACAATAATTTATTTTACAAATATAATTTTTTATAAAAAAAATTATATGTATAACTTAACATATATTTAACAAATTAATCCATGTATATATTAATAACGAAATATTTTTTCTATGGATTAATATTCTTATTTACTTAAATAATTATTTCAATATATTGTTAAAAATATAGTTTATTATTTCAAATCTCTATTATTAATAATAAGAGAATGCTTCAAATTTCTTTAATATAAATATGTTGAAATTTAAATTTAAATTATCTATAATATATTAGATAAATTTAACATTTTAATGAGTTTTTTAAAGATAAAATTACATTTTAATGTTTATCAACATTTTCAAAATTTTATTATCTAGATATTTTAAAATGGGTGAAACAATTAAATCAAAATCCTCACACTTATAATTTACCAAAAATTAATTCATAAGAAAAAACGTAAGTTTATTTACTATTTAACTTGCTTATAAATGTAAAATTTAATCAATTTCACAATTTCATTTATTGATAAAAGCATTCTTCATAAATAATTATAAGGGTTAAAAACCTAATTTCCCTCTCTAACATATTAAATATATTGCAATTCAGTGTAATTTGTTACAAAGATGAAATATTTTATTAATAGATATAAAGATTTATTCAAAAATAAATGAAAGAGTTCAACAAGGTATTCATTTTTATTTATTTGTAAGGTAATATAGTAGTATTAATAATAATAAGTTGATTTTAAGGTTATAACCAAGCCTACAACAAATTGGCTTATGAGACTCTCTTATGTGTGAGACAAAAGACCTACCTCTATGCAACAATTTGACTACTAAATCTAGGAAGGTGTACGTACCTAACCACAATAAATTTGAACTTGTGAAGCACATGTTCCTAACCATTAGGCTCACTCAAGTATTTTTGTGACACCAAGATATATCACTTGGAGAATCAAATGTAAAATACTTTTTTAATGGATACGGATCCCTAATCAAAAGTTTAGATAATGACATTTAAAAAAAAAAATCTTCCATTGGTTTTATAGGACAACACAGTGTTGTCATGATACATTCATATAATGGATAAAATGCTTGGAGACTCAAACACAAACTTTTTCTAACTGAAATGGACCCTAAACCAAAAATTTGGACTCAGGTTCAAATATAGAAACTGGTTCATACCTTTCAAAATTCAATAATCCTTTTTAGTTAATATTATTTTTATTTTTTATATAAGCTGAATATAATATTTTTAATGTTTCGTCGTAGGCATTCCTATTTAAACCCCAGGTGGATGGGGTGACATTGACTTTATTTTTGAATTTAATTGGACGGGCCAACTTTAATTTGGACGAATATACCTAGAATATGCTTCGTCTGAGTAGCACATCCACTAAAAGAAAGTTCAATATAAGAAGGTTCTGAAAACTGTGTTATCAGTGATGCTTAAGAGTTGTGAACCTGAAGGTTTTATAGCACTGTTAGGCGCTGCCATGACTAACCCTCTGGTTTGTTCCCAACTTAAAACCACATCATGAAAGATATGTACGTAATTATAAAAAAAAAAAAGATTTTTTTTTTAAATAGGCCATTTTGAAAATCTATTGTTACTATCACATCGTATATAATTATTTTATAAATTTTAATAAGTCAATTATAACATATATTATTTAAAATTGAACTTGCACACTTTAGAAAACAAATTATTCACCAATTAATTAAAATATCTTAAATTAATTTAAAAATATGATATTATTTAAATTATAAAATCGAATACTATTATTATTTTATCGTAACAGTAATATGTGTTAATTTTCCAAAAGTCTATATTGTTCTTTGCTTTGATAATTGCATTTCATCATTAATACATTAAGTTCACTCCATATTATCAATACATTATTCATATCTACAACATTATTCATCAGCATATGCAATTATATAGAAAGAACATCATCATCATCAACATCTATGAAACAAAACATAAATGAACAATAAAAGAGAATCATGCACACACATAGAGACACCGGGATTGGTTCGAGACTAGGGAAAAACCCACTATGGGGAAAACCCTTGCAAAACTTCTTCTTTTTAGATCATCATCAAATGATACAACAAAAGAGAGTACAATGATCCATAACTTTATCTGTGTAAAAAATAACTATGATATCCATGAAACAGATCTAATCATGCTTGAAATCAAAGCCCTCATACTGATGGCTATAATGTGTTGTCACATACTAAAGTCAACTGTTGTATACTACTGTCACTGTGCCAAACACTATTGAATAATGTTGTCACTAAGCTGAAACTTCGGAATAAAAAATCCTCATCTTTGAGTCTGAGACACAGGGAGGAGGAGCTATGTGAGCATCTATGGTAGCCCATACGCTCCTAGGCCATTTTGTGCATGCATGCGAGGACCAACTAACCAGATCTTCCCAAAAACCCATGGACGCTCCCATGTAGTTATTTTGCATGCATTCGAGACATCCTGGACACTCTCAAGACCACTTTGTGCGAGCTTCCAGGGATTGACACCTCCATATCTACCTTTGAAGCCCTGGACGCTCCCATAAGCCTTTGTGCCAGCATCCAAGGCTCTCTGGACGTTTTCATGACCACTGTGTGCCAGTGTTCAGGGACTAAAATGCCATGTTTTGTGACAACGTCCAAAAACCAGAAAACCCTAACTCATAGCGAACCTCACGCTTGTGATTTCGGACCCTTGCGCGAACTCCTTCCGTCGAACCGGTGCGAACCAAGACAAAAGAGAAGAGAATATCATGACCACTGTGTGCCAACGTTCAGGGACTAAAATGCCTTATTTTGCACTAGAATCCAAAAACCAGAAAACCCTAACTCAGAGCGAACATCACGCCTGTGATTTTGGACCCTTACACAAACTCCTTCCGTCGAACCTGTGCGAACCAAGACAAAAGAGAACAGAAGATATTTTGATCGAATGTGTCCAAATGAGCATGAGGTATATTGTATTTATAGTATTTCCTGAGGGTCCACTTGGCATTAACGCTGACCCAAACAATTACACATGTAGTTAGGGCCGATTGATTCCATAATACATGTATGAATAAAATAATTCATAACTCAACTTCCTCTTAACCAAATTGGGTGATCTTTAGGTCGATTTTGGTCATCTCAAAAAGACTAATGTAATTAAATCATTATCTCATTCATTTAATATTTCCAAGGTGTAATTTGACCGCGGTTACGAAATTTAACACTCCCTCTCAACTAGGGAGAATTCCACCTGCCATTATATGTCCATCGATCAATATGCCATTCTGGAATCTTCAAGTGTCATCACGTATCATCATTGATCATATCTTTCATATAGTCATCATTCCATGTCCATCTCAAGTGTCTCATCATCACAAAGCATCATTGTACATCTCAATATATCCTTTGCTTATTCTTGTTAATCTCTTGATTGTTCCTACTCATATGTTGAACATTCTCAGATCTAGAAGAAGAAGAATTTGTTACCAGAGGGGAGTTCAAGCTACCACCCTCTATCCATCATCCTGCTACCTGGAATATCTACCAAAAGGGTGCTACCCAAAATATCATCATCAATCGTCATCAGATAGAATATCATCAAGGAGCACATCTCAACTTGGAACCACATCAGGGAGCAATAGCTTCCACCCATACCGAGAAATAGGATAACTCATCATATAGGGGAGAAAATCCTTAACCCTGGAATCTCATCAGGGAGCTTACCCTCAACCCGGAATCTCATCATGGATCTTACCCTCAACCCAAAATCTCAAAAGGGGAGTAACTCTCAACCCAATCTTATTTCCTACTGATGTTCCCAATAATGACTCTCAGTAGTCATGTGGTAGAACATCTGCATCATAATCATCTTGGATTGTACACCTCAAGTACACTCTCAACTTGTTGGCTAGACAAGGAGTAGTATTCCCATCTAGCCCAACTTGTGGGTATGATGTCCACTGGGGTATACTCTGCAAAGACCAGAAAGGGGAGTAGAACCCTCAACCCTATGGGTAACAAATAGGGGTCATGCCCTATTTTCCATATTTCCCTCAACCCAAGGATCCCTTCTCCCTCAATTCGTCACCCTAGGAGCTCAAACAGGGGGGAAGATTTGGCTCAGTGTCCTCGATCAGCGCTGCTCTCATCATACTCAAATCTGGTATCAGCTTGTCTCAATAGTAGTTTTTTAATGTTCATGCAAAACATCAAATCATGTCAGATCATATATAATCATATAATTCAAAAAAGGATACCATGTCAACAATGGTCCAACGTCAATTTGTGACAAATATTGTCTCAATTTGAAAATTAGCCATGGTCAATCATGGTCAACTAGGGTCCAACATCACATTGTGATAAATATTTTAAACCACCATCAACCATCATCAACCATCATTAACCATTGTCAACCATGGTCCAATGTTGCATTATGATAAAAATTGTCTCAATATGAAAATTAACCATGGTCACATTATCTCAAAGATTGTGCAATGGTCCAACGTCACATTGTGACAACCATGGTCAAATGTTGCATTCTGACAAAGGTTGGCTCAATATGAAAATCAACCATGGTCAACCCTGGTCCAACGTCGCATTGTGGCAAAGATTGTCTCAATATGAAAATCGACCATGGTCAATTGTAGTCAACCAAGTTTGTTTTAGGGTTTATAATATTTATCTTAGGGTTTATATACCTTGGGTTTACAATATAAATCCATTGGGTTTAATATTATTCCCTTGGGTTTTTAGTATTAATCCCTTGGGTTTATTAATCCAAGGGTTCATATTCTTAGGGTATAATATTATTGATAGGATTTACAATATTATTCCTAAGGTTTAGTGTAAATCCCTTGGGTTTATAATATAAATTCATTGGGTTTATTAATCCCTTGGGTTTTTCATATTAATCCCTTGGGCTTATTAAAATCCCAATTTGGGTTTGTGACAAAGACTTTCTCAATATGGAAAGCAATCATGGTCAACTATGGTCAATCATGGCTAACCATGGTCAATCATAGTCAACACTGGTCCAACATGGTCGACCATAGTCAATTTTGGTGTACCATGGTCCAACACCACGTTGCGATGAAGATTGTCTCAATATGAATATCAACCATGGTCAATCATGCTCCAATGTCGTATTGTGAGAAGGATTTTCTCAATATGAAAATCATTCATGGTCAACCATGGTCCAATGTTGCATTGTGACAAAGATTGTCTCAATATCGCATTGTGACAAAAATTCTCTCAATATGAAAATCAATCATGGTCAACCATGGTCCAACTTTGCATTTTGACAAATATAGTCCCAATATGAAAATTAATGATGGTCAACCATGCTCCAATGTCACATTGTGACAAAGATTGTCTCAATATGAAAATCAACCATGGTCAACCATGGTCAATAACTATAGTCAACTTGTGAAAAATATTTTTTGATGGTCTAATGTCACATTGTGACAACCATGGTCATCCATGGTTAACCATATTCCAACGTCGCATTGTGAGAAATATTGTCTCAATATGAAAATAAATAGTCAACCAAGGTCCAATGCCACATTGTGACAAAAATTCTCTTAATATGAAAATCAATCATGGTCAACCATGGTCCAACATCGCATTGTGGCAAAGATTGTCTCAAAATAAAAATCAAATATGGTTAACCATGTCTTTTTTAGAGTTTATAATATTTATCTTAGAGTTTATATTCCATGGGTTTACAATATTAATCCCTTTGGTTTTTAATATTAATCCCTTGGGTTTATTAATCCATATGGTTTTTAATATTAGTGCCTTGGATTTATAATATGATTCTCTTGGGTTCGTTAATCTAAGGGTATGATATTATTGATAGTTTTTATAATATTAATCCTAGGGTTTAACATAAATCGCTTGTGTTTATAGTCCTTTGGGTTTATAATATAAATTCTTTAGGTTTATAATATTAAATAGTCACTTACGTTTATAATATTAATTCCAACAATTTATAATATTAATCTCTTGGGTTATCAATATTAATCCCTTAGGTTTTTAATATAAATCCCTTAAGTTTATTAATCTTAGGGTTTATATTCCTATGCTTTAATATTAATACTAGGGTTAAATGTTATTCTTTTGGGTTTGTAGTTCCTTGCATTTTATAATATTTATATTAGGGTTTATATCCCATGGGTTTATAATATTAATCGCTTAGGTTTGTGACAAATATTTTCTCAATATGGAAATCAATCATGGTCAACCATGGTCAACAATGATCAATCATGGTCAACATTGGTCAAACATGATCAACCATGGTCAATTACGGTCTACCATGGTCCAACACCACATTGTGACAAAGATTGTCTCAATATGAAAATCAACCATGGTTTATAATATTAATCCTAAGGTTTAATATAAATCCGTTTGGTTTATAATCATGGTCTAACCTCACATTGTGACAAATATTTTCTCAATATGAAAATCAACGATGGTCGATCATGGTCAACCATGGTTGAACATCACATTGTGACAAAGATTGTCTTAATATGAAAATCAATGATAGTAAACCATGTTTGTTTTAGGGTTTATATGTAGAATTTTCTCTACAAATCAGCTAGCTCATTGATATCATGTAGAAATTTCACCTGCAGATCAAATTGATATATGCAATGTACTAAAGCATAATACTAGATCTACATCTACCATAAACTTTGTGGAAGCTTAATCAAACATGAGCAACATCAAGCATGAACAGATATAACTGAGAATGAGAAGTAATCAACCATAAAACAGAAGATATAACACTGGGGAAAGCACCAGCCTAAAACCCCATCTCTGTATTATCAATCAAGTGGAAATCCTCAACAACATACAAAAAGAATCAGCTCAAAAGCTATCCTGCTCTCTCTGTACTCTGATGATGTAGCTCATGGACTATCTAGGCCTGAATATATAGGCTCCACAAGTCCTCCAAGCCCCTATTTCCTTGCGCAGTTTTGATTGGGGTCCAATTACATAACATGTGTGAATTGGCCCAAATCATACCTGTTGTCACCTCAGGTCCAACTACGCAGTCATAGAAGGAAGAAGATTCCTTCCTCATGCAAGGAATATTCACTAGGAATATCCTAGCATCTGATAGTACACTGTCCCTCATCTGATCTCAACTGGGTCTCTGTCTGAACTGACATGCATCAGTTATCCATGAGAGAATACTCAGTTATCTGAAAATAATAGTTGTCACATGCATGCAAGCATCAACAAATTGTATCTCATTAATTTAAAAACTTGTTAAATTAATCTAACTGAACTTGACTAAGTTAAACTAAGTCAACTGATCCTCTCAATATAGAACTCATCCTTAATTCCTCAATCAGTGGAGAAATTATTGCATGTTCTCATAAAGACTTCAAGTTTGATTTTCCTTAACTAATTAACTCATGGAAAATTAATTAATTAATATTCAAACTGCTGGTAAGACCAAATTCAAATTTTACTTCCTATTTTAGACCAGGGATGGTCTAAAAATAAGAATCCAACTTGAACTGCTAAAAATAGAACTTCTATTTTTAGCACTTCCATTTTTCATTCCCTATTGCCCAATCCAGCACTGATGCCCAAACTGCTATTTTTAACAGTGCTATTTTTAGCACTTCTATTTTTAGCAATTTCTTGTTGCCAATTTTCAACACTCCCTCTCAACAAGAAAGGCTTCCTCTCGAACCCGATCTTGTACCTCTGGAATGTTCTGCATGCAACACATCTACCAAGTGTGGTTGCTCCAGCGACTCTTGGAACAAAAAAACTCTCAACTGACCTCTCTATTGGGCTAGAAACATACTCTAATGCTAAAGCTCTACCTGCTGCTGACAAGTGCTCCCTCTCTGACCTCTGCGCTACTGCAACATCTCCATGCATCTTGCACCGTTGCACCCTTCTCTATGCTACCCTGCACTGTGCAACACACTTATGCCTCTCGCATTGTTGTAACCTACATGCTCTGCGCTGTCCTGGGATTCCCTGCACTGTAGCTCTCTCTACCGCTCCATCTGCATCTGTCTCTACCCAATCAGTCAGTTCCTACTACTCCACATCTGGGCTCCCGTAGCAAGGTCTCATCCAAGAGGTTGGGTACCTCAAGGATCCTTCCCCTCCTCCTTGGGACGATCACTCTACATCGCCCCACCTCCTACTTGGAGGTATGGCTGCATGTGATCCCTCTACCCACCTGGCTCGAAGTTTCCTCCTACTGGAGGTCTTTGCATCAGTAGATGTCTCTACTCGATCTCCACTCAGCTTCCACTATTGTGGCTGCTCCACAACCTCCTGAAGTTGCTGCACCAATCGTGGCTCCTCCACAATTGTCTAAGACTTCTTCTGGCGCTGCATGTTGAGAGGTAATATACTCTCCCTGTCAACCACCAAGTCTTCATCAGTTGCTTTGCTACTCAAGGCTTTACATGTATCTTGAACCTCAAGAGCATACAGGTTCTTGACCCGTGAACCGATCTGCTTCACCTGTCTAGTGATGATGTGTCTAAGGAAAACCTTTCCCTTACCAAAGACTACATCATAGCCTCTGTCTTCCAGCATCGCGATTGACACCAAGTTTCTCTTCAGTCCTGGTACATACTTGACATCGGTCAAGGTAAGGCGAGCTCCATGCTCCCTATGAAAAATAATCGTGCCTACACCTAAGACACTATAATTTTCATCATTACCCATCGCTATGAGTACCTGGAGATATTTCTCCTCCAAAGTACTAAACAAACTCTTGTCTCTGGTCATGTGGAAAGAAGCTCCACTATCAAGAAACCAACCACTTCCCACCATGGATGAAACCATGCATGCGAAGAGTGTGAAATCCAACTCGAACTGTGAAGCAAGTGCCTCACCTTCAGATCCTTCCCCATATCCCTTCTTGGATTTCCTCTGTGGACAATTTGTAACAAAATGGCCCACCTCATGACAACGAAAGCATCGTACTTTCGATTTTTCAACCTTATTCCCACCATGGGAAGAACTGGATTCGGAAAGAGAAACCTTCTCCTTCCCCTTCTTTGCCTTACTCGCTAAGGCACAGTTCTCTTCATCCTCCATGGATGAAGAACCGTCTCTGGTGCTCTGTCTGATCTCCTCCTACATCAAATCCGACCATAGTCGTTCCCAATCTGGCAGTTTCTCCCTTCCATTAACCGAGTCCTGGTAGCTGTGCCAGCTCTTAAGAAGGCCAAGGAGTGCTAGACTCACCATGTCATCATCAAATGTCACGACCCCTACACTTGCAAGCTCATCCCTGCATGAGGTGAGCTTGTTCAGATACATAGAGATCGTGTCCCCACTTTCACACTTGATATTTCGAAGTTTGTCCTTCAGTGCCAACTTCCTCTGATCACTTTCTATTCTGATAAAGATCTTTCAATGTTTCCCACATCGAAAACGGAGTCTCCTTCCCATGGAGGCTCGAGACAATGTGATCTCGAACTCCCTCTAAGAGGATTCTCCTGGCTCTAGCCACACACTTCTTCCATTCTGCCAGTTGAGTAGCATTAGTCAGCTTCTGGACTTCTTGATCAATGAAGTCCTTTAGACCATTATCTTCTAATACTATCTCCATGCGATCCTTCTAGGCTATATAATTTGAACTGCCATCAAGGGCATATTCGAGTCTCAAACCATAAAACGCCATTGGTGAAATCGATGTGATAAGAACTCAATTCAATATTCAGAAACCACAAACTTCAACTTCTCTCTTCTTCTATATTGTTCTTCCTTGATCACCTGTGCTCTGATACCATGCAGAATTTTCTCTACAAATCAGCTAGCTCATTGATATCATGTAGAAATTTCACCTGCAGATCAAACTGATATATGCAATGTACTAAAGCATAATACTAGATCTACATCTACCATAAACTTTGTGGAAGCTTAATCAAACATGAGCAACATCAAGCATGAATAGATATAACTGAGAATGAGAAGTAATCAACCATAACACAAAAGATATAACACTAGGGAAAGCACCAGCCTAAAACCCCATCTCTGTATTATCAATCAAGTGGAAATCCTCAACAACATACAAAAAGAATCAGCTCAAAAGCTATCCTACTCTCTCTGTACTCTGATGATGTAGCTCATGGACTATCTAGTTCTGAATATATAGGCTCCACAAGTCCTCCCCTATTTCCTTACGCAATTTTGATTGGGGTCCAATTACATAACATGTGTGAATTGGCCCAAATCATACCTGTTGTCACCTCAGGTCCAACTAGGCAGTCATAGAAGGAAGAATATTCCTTCCTCGTGCAAGGAATATTCACTAAGAATATCCTAGCATCTAATAGTACACTGTCCCTCATCTGATCTCAACTGGGTCTCTGTATGAATTGACATGCATCAGTTATCCATGAGAGAATACTCAGTTATCTGAAAATAATAGTTGTCACATGCATGCAAACATCAACAAACTATATTTCATTAATTTAACAACTTGTTAAATTAATCTAACTGAACTTGACTAAGTTAAACTAAGTCAATTGATCCTCTCAATATAGAACTCATCCTTAATTCCTCAATCAGTGGAGAAATTATTGCATGTTCTCACAAAGACTTCAAGTTTGATTTTCCTTAACTAATTAACTCATGGAGAATTAATTAATTAATATTCAAACTGCTGGTAAGACCAAATTCGAATTTTACTTCCTATTTTAGACCAAGGACTGTCTAAAAATAGGAATCCAACTTGAACTACTAAAAATAGAACTTATATTTTTAGCACTTCCATTTTTCATTCCCTGTTGCCCAATCTAGCATTGATGCCCAAACTGCTATTTTTATCACTTCTATTTTTAGCAATTTCTTGTTGCCAATTTTCAACATTATATACCTTAGTATTACAATATTAATCACGTAGGTTTAATACTATTCCTTTCAGTTTTTAGTATTAAACCCTTGGGTTTATTAGTGCCTTGGGTTTATAATATCAATCCCTTGGGTTTATTAATCTAAGGGTTCCTATTCCTAGGGTATAATATTAATGATAGGGTTTATAATATTAATCCTAGGCTTAATATAAATCCATTGGGTTTATAATATAAAATCCTTGGGTTTATAATATTAATAGTTGCTTACATTTATAATATCAATCCCAAGGGTTTATAATATTAATTGCTTAGGTTCTATGTATTAATCCCTTGGGTTTATAATATTAATCGCTTAGGTTCTCTATATTAATCCCTTGGATTTATAAATTTAATCCCATTGAGATTATAAAGCCAAGGGAATAATGTTAAGCCAAAGGGATTAACATTAAGCCCTAGGAATATGAACCCTTAGATTAATAAACCCAAGGGATTGATATTGTAAACCCAAGGGAGTAATATTAAACCACATGAATATTTATGGTTGGGTTTGTAATATTAATAATCTCTTGGGTTTTTAATATTAATCCCAGAGGTTTATAATATTAATGTGTTGGGTTTAACGATTTTTTAGGTTTGTAATATTAATAAACCCTTAGGTTTTTAATATTAATTCCTTTGATTTATTATTATTCCCTTGGATTTTCAATATTTATTCCTTGGTTTTATTAATCTTTGGGTTTATTAATTCCTTTTTCAAGAGAGAAAAAAGCATCATAGTATTATATTGAGTCAATATAAAAGATCAGATGGTACAAAAAAGGCTCAAAAATAGCCAGCAGACCGAAATATATGAGACAAAAAACCTGTAGGAATAGGACTTCCCACAGGACACGGAAGCCAACATCAACAGTCCATAATCACAACTAACAATCTTCAGATAAAAGAGCATCAGATGACTAGACACATATTAAAAAAAAGAGATAGTGTATAAGGACAGCCAGAAGGCATGATATATACTAAAAGAAGCAGAAAAGATGAAGAGAATGATGCTATATAAAAAACCAAAGAGACTCAAAACCTAGGAATAGAGAAGTCTTCGATGAAGCAAGAGAACTCTCCATCAGTAACCATCATGGACCATGAGCCAAAATCTGAAATCAGCCCCTTCTTTGACAAACAATCAGCTTGGAGGTTTTGGGAACGGAAGATGTGGTGAATGGAGCAATCTCTCATGCGCCCCCAGAAAAACATAATCATGTCCATCCACCCAGTGAAATGAGGACTACTAATGTGACAGGCACCCTTTATATGATCAATAATTTTTTTTGAGTCACCGTAAATTGAAATATCCTAAATATAAAAAAACACACAGAAAGCAAGCAGGCCTGCTAGAGCCCTCGCCTCAGCCAAACTATTAGTGCCTTTCCCACCGTTCCATGAAATAAAGTATTGTAGCTTCTCGTCCATAATAACATGGACATCACAGCCACAAATGTTATGTTGCTCGGCCCCATCCAAAAAGGCACAAGGAACTTTGTTGAGAGGACTTTCTTTCTCTTTCATGTGACCTTTTTTCATTTTGGGTTGTTTTAATGGCACTGAATCATAGATGGAGATAATATGATGCAAGATAGACTTTAGGGGGTCCTTTGAGTCTTTGAAGGTTTTGTCGTTCCTCCATTTCCATGTGCACCATAGGACAATGATAATAAGAGATCTCCATGATTCTCTTTGAGCGCACCACCATTCAAAAGCTGCCTGGATTGAAACAAAAACAACATGAGGGAAACCATAAAGCAGAGACAATTCATACCAAATTTGCATAGAAGAATTGCATTGGAAAAACATATGATAATTGGATTCCTCCACTGATTCGCACATAGAACATCTACTCGGTTGGGTTTATTAATTCCTTGGTTTATTGATCCTTTGGGTTTATAGTTATGCCGAAAGGCGTTTTCTCTGCAGCCTTGGGGTGAGAAAACATTGTTCACCCCAGCCAATCACAAGCTTTCATTTTCGTCATCCTCCTTCAAATAAAAAATTGACATGAGGCCCAGTCATGAGCATTCACCACTACATACACCAACATGTGGGCCCAATCAAGTCATGAACATCCGCCATTTCATATGTTGAACATACGCAACATCTACCACTGCATACGGTGAAAGAAACACCCACCATTGCATACGTCGGACATACACAACATCTTCCATTGCATATGTCGAACATCTGCAACATCCACCACTGCATACATTGAACATCTGCAACATCCGCCACTCTATTGTGCCCTATTTTTGGGGCGATACTGTTCACATCTACCAGGTATTTTAGATCAAAATCTTCAATACATTAGGGCAAAGCTCCAGATTTGTTGTCTTCCAATATCTTTTCAAATTTGCTTATCGGTTGCTCAAAACCCCTTCCAATGTTTGCCCAAATATCTACTCCAATCCAAAATCGCCATTTGATCTTTTTATTTGCCCCTGAGAGGTCAAGGACAATGGGAAAACAACCCATGTAACAAAAGAAAATGACAGGTTCCAGTAATTCACTTCGACAGTGGCAAAAATGATTTTCCAAATGCAGAAATTGTTGCCCCTCATGAAATAGCTTGTCCACACACCACCAGTAGAACAATGAATGAATTATATCATATTTATGTGTGGAAATTGTTGCCTGTCACGAAATAGCTTGTCCATCGACCACCAGTAGAACAATAAATGAATTGAATCATTTTTTTGTACAAAAATTGTTGCATGTCATGAAATAGGTTGTCCACACACCACTAGTAGAACAATGAATGAATTAAATCTTATGCCGCATTAGCATCAAGCATTGAATAACAATAACATGAATCAATGAAAAAAATTCATAGCCACGTTACATTGATGGTTGAACTACAACTTCTTGCACTCAATAACACGAATTAAATATGTTGGTAACGTTGATCAACAATTCGAATTAATTATGCAAACAATGTTGATCAAATGACTTATGAGAGCAGGAGCTGGTAGACGTTGCAGGTATTCGGAAGGTGGGCCACTCTCTCCACCGCCTCCTCTGATTCTCAGGAGGACACACTACGTAATCAATGTAATCTTCGTCGTGTAGGCCATGGAAGTGAAGAGGAGGAAACGATGATGGAGAGAGTGACACACCTTCCGAGCTTTCATTACGCATCTCCAAGACTACGTTCAAACTGCTACAAATGAAATTGAAGCGCCCAATCATTACTTCAAATCTTGAATTATTTTTCTATAAGTTAATACTTGGGGTTAACAATATCCTATAATGATATTTTTCTGTAAGTTTTTGTTTAAATTTTAATGGTGAAATTGGAAAGTTAATGCTCGGTAACTATATAATAGGTTAATATTAAAATATGAAGAGTAATAATTATTTAGCAATAATATTATATATGTGGTTTTTTATATAAATGTTAATATAAATGTATTAAGTTTAATAAATCATTATAATAAATAATTTTTTATGTTAAATTAATTTTAATAATGTTATTACTTTCATTTATATATAATATTTTTATATAAATTTAAAATTTGATCTATAAATTTAAAATTTGAAGTATGAAAATTGATAATTAGTTTTAATAATATAATATTTTATTATTGAAATATTAAAGTAATAATGATTTTAATAATATTATTTATATATAATAATTAACTTTATATGTTATAATTATATATTTTTTTAACTTTTCATTATTAAAATTATTTAAATTATAGAGCATGTAGTTTTAATAATTTAAATATAGAGGATGTAGTGTAAGTTTTTATTCTTGTATTTAATGCAATTTTGTGTATATTTAATTGGTTTTCATTTTACATATTTACTAAATCTCTAATTAATTGTACTCTTGAATTATTAAATAAATAGTGATTTATTTAAGTTATTAATTTATATTTTTATTATAAAGTGGTAATTTGTCTAATTTTTAATATTGGATTTTGTTTTTTATATAAAATTATTAATAAAATTAAATTGTAAATTTAATTTCAATCTACAACAAAATATGAAAGTAATGTGGAATTTCTTCGTACTTGTAGAATTGACATGTGCTCTTTTAAAATTTTAAAAATAATTAATTAATTAATTAATAAGAAAACAAAAAATCAAAATAATTAAACTACATATTTACAAATTAAAAAATAATAATAATAATTTAAAATAATTAAACTAAATATTTAAAAAATAGAAAACAATAACTTAAAAAACTTAAAATTATTAAACTATATATTTAAAAATAAAAAATATCTAAAAATAAATAAAGTTTTTTCAATAATTTTTTCAAATTATCTTTTTTTATAATATTTATTCTATTAGAAATAGAGTTTTAATATTTATTGAATTACTTTCTTTTTTCAAGATGATTTTCTCAAATACAATATATGATCACAACCTGATATGATTTATAATTCAAATAGTTGTACACAATTGGTATATGGATATAAACTTTTTTCAGTGTGAAAAAAAAAACTAATATTTTATTAATAAAAAGAAGTACATATGTGCATATTGAAAGTACCATCAAATGATGTGCATCATCCAAAAAAACAAATTATAAGACATTTAGCCCCATATCTCACATATTCCAACTTACAACTAACTATTTAACACAAGCTACACAAATAAAACAATCATCTTGTGATGCTAAACTTATAAAAAGTATGAGCTATCATTTATTATATTATATTATTATTTGAACTTGCTAAATTATTAACAATTAATAAATGGTTGAATTATTATTACAACATATGTATTAATTATTTTAATTGATTTTATTATTATTATAAAAATGAAATTAACACTTAATAAATTAATAAATGACTGAAGTGTTATTACAACCTAAACATTAATTATTTTAATTGTAATTTTATTTTATTTTTTAATAAATAATATTTAAATTATTAACTAACTTAAAACATCCAACCCTATATCACACATGTTCCAACTAACTATTTAACAAATAAAACATCCAGCCCCATATCACACATGTTCCAGCTTACAACTAACTATTTAACACAAGCTACACAAATAAAACAATCCTCTTTGTGATGCTAAACTTATAAAAAGGATGAGCTATCATTTATTATATTACGTTAGTATTTAAACTTTACTAAATTATTAACCATTAATAAATGGTTGAATTATTATTACAACATAAGTATTAATTATTTTAATTGAATTAAATGGTTGAAGTGTTATTACAAGTTCAGTATTAATTATTTTAATTGAAATTTAATTTTTGTTTTAAAATTAAATTTTAATATATAATATTTAAATGATTAACTATTAAATTATAATATCTAAAATATTATTAAATTATAACATAATGATTTTTAATTTTATATATTTAAATAAATTTCAATTATTAATGATAATTTATTAATTTTCAAAAAATTAATATATTTAAATGTTTATGCATGATGTGGACTATACAATAAATTTCGAATTTTATGCAAATTTCTATATACCAAATGCCAAAATGGATAAATCTTTCTACCATGTCCTTTGATACAAGTTGTGCTTTCATTAGTCATTAGAACCCTTGTGCCATCCAGCACTACTAAAAAAAGAAAAAGGAACTAACACATGAGTGTTTCCAATATTGATCTTATAATTGACTTGCCATGAAAATGTCACTTTGGATTCACATAATCTAGCATTATAATAATTTTGGGAATGAATGAACAATTTTCCTTCCCTTATTTCCATCAAGGGTTAGGTCGACAAGGTTTTAAATCCTTAAAGTTGTTGATTGTTACCATGTCCCAATCACAAAGTTGTTCACAAGTACTTTCACAACATTCATTGATACAACAATTTTATCTGTAATCCAATTTTTTATCATCTTCACAAAAATTTACTAGTAAAAGTCATTTCTCCCAAGTATCGATGATATATTTCGCTGGTAGATACCTCATAATTCCCATGTTTAGAATTTATTTTATGTCATTTTAAGAAAACCTCAAAGAAATTGAACTCCTCTGTTATGCATCTTGTGCCAGCCAGGATTGCCATTATTCTGGGACATTTATGTTAGTGCAATTTTCTTCTTAAATTTAACCCCCTGCTATATTCATTAGAAAAAATATAGAAACTCAAATTTAGATTGCATTTCATTATACTTATATTTCACTTGATTATTACTTTCAACAATCCCTCAATCTTCCTTTCGGCATTCCTTGCACCTCTTGGTGCAATTTCTAGTATTAATCCCATGGGTTTCTAATTCATTGGGTTTATAATATTAATAATCCCTTGCATTTATGATTCCTTCACTTTATAATCTTAGAGTTTTTGATATTAATCTTAGATTTGATATATTATTAGATTAATTTAATATATTAGATTTATACTATAGCATATATTAAGTTGACACCTACGTCGTATATCAACCACATTTATTAATGTGCTTGTGCTAGTTATCTTCTTCTATTATTATTATTTTCTTTTTTCATAAATATGTGTTTTAAATTCAATATAATTTATTTATACTTTTCTCCAATTATATTAATTATTTTTTTAATAATTACGTTTTATTTAATTTATATTAAGATATTTATTAAAATAGTTATATTTTCACCTTTGGCCAGACACTTCTCTTTTTTAATATTTTCAAAACTATTTTTTATTAGTAAATGGAATATGATTTTTGTGATATTTATTATTTAATTATTATATATTTTGATTTTTTTTCTTTTTTATTTAAATTTAGTGATACAATTTTGTATCGCCGATGGGGGTGCCTTAATTGCTAAACAAGTGGCGAAGGAGGCGACGGTGGTGCTTGTCCGGCCTCCACGCGTACCCCACCCCCATATTTAATAGACGTGATAGCAAGGGCCAACATGCGAAGCTATCACCCATGACGATGGCTATTAAATCTTGTCCTTGGAGCTGGTTACGCATTGCTTGGTCGTGGTGGGAGATGGTAGTGTTGTGTAGTGCGGTAAGGGTTATGGAGCTCCTGCACGCCTCGCTAAGGTCTAGGTCTTGGGGAAGAGGCAGAGAAGCCAACAACTAGTGCATAGTGCAGGGTGTGTTAGTAGGGTTGGATGATCCTTGGGACCTTGGAACATCCAGGGAGAATGAACTGGTTGGCATTCTCGTCGGCCCAATTTGTTTGCGTGATGCGATGTAGGGGAGAGGAGAAGAGCTAGGGCTAATAGACCTTGGCTAAGCACTAGTGAATTATCCTCTTCTGGTTCGTGAGCAGCAGCGAACTTGTTCAGAAAATTGGTGGTTTGGGATTGATTGACACTTGTGGCAAGACATTGGTTTCTCAGGGTCCCCATAAGGAATTACAGTTGGGAAGGGCTCGACTAGTTGGAGGAAATACGCAGAGGCAATTGTAGAAGAGGTGGCGGGACACTGCGTTCAACTTCTAAAGCCTTGTGCTAAGGAATCCTCGTCCCGCTTTGCCTGGGTATGGAGAGTTTATTATAGTGACGACCGGTACAGGATAGGCCCTCAATTCTCTTTGGGGGAAGTAGTAGAAGTTACATTGTTTTCTGTTGTTGTGAGGGGTTGGGAGGGTGTTTGCGTCTGTCACCCTTTCAGGTGTTTTGGGTACGTTGGGAAGCCTAGCCACCAAGGGAGACCACGTCATGGGGGTGGAAATTCGTAGCAAGCAGATCAACCGAAGCGGGACAATGATGCCTTTTCGGGTTCGTCAGGTATCCATGAGATAGAGGAGAGAGTTGATGGCTCCCCGGGGCATGTGGTTGCTCCAATGACGCTGGAGTCTATCGTTGCTCAAATCCGAAACATTCAAGTGAACATGGACAACCTTAGGAACCAAAGGTATGATGACCATAACGAGCTGGTAGCTTTCGTCAATGACATTCAATTTGGCCAAAGTGAAATCATGGAACAATTAGATAATCTGTGACGCCAACAAAGGCGCACCAACGACCACCTTTGCAGTCTGGAAGTGAGGGTGGAGCATATTGATTTTCATATACACAAATATGTTGACTATTTCGCAACTCCCCCTGTAATCCCCCCCAACCCCCCTCCTTAATATGTTGTTTTCTGTTATGTTTCTCTTTTTGTTTACAGTATGTATGTCATGGCTCCTAGGCCGTCAGAAAATAATGCATGAAGTTGGTAGCTCATGTTATCCTCCAGGTCCCAATCTCAACAAGTCTGGTCGGACTGAGAGAAAGGGGCCTGTTGAGATGCATTTTGTACTATGCACTTTGATGTTAATATAATGATTGAACTTTGACTAACAAAAAAAAGTGATACAATATTATATGAGATTATGAATTTTAAATGTATAAATAAATTCAGAGCCTTGAAATTTTTTTAAACATTCAAATTATGTAAATTATATAATTCAAATTTACAATTACAATAAATTTATATCAAAATTTGAACAAAATTAATTGAGGAACCCCAAACCTGTGTATTTTTCCAAAAATCTATTTTTTTCCTTCTTCCAAAAACTTTTTTTATTAGCAAATAGAATGTCAGCCTAAAACATTTTTTATTCACACTTGTAATATAAATTATATTTCATAAAAAAAAATTATAATAGAGAAATTAAAATTGCGAAAATCTACACATGAAACCAATACAATCTCTACCTAGAGAGCGAAACTACATCCATAGACCTAATTATGATGGTGGAGAATCGTACGCATTGAAGATGACAGCGAGCACGCATTTATATAACGCAAACATTTGAGGTTGAGCTGGGCAGCATTATCCATTTAACACCCCCATTACTTTGACAAAACTAATTTTAATACTAAGCAATGTGGCTTAGCATGAGATGCATCATGGTTTTATTAAAATTAAAAGTGGTTTTTTAAAGACCATGTGAATTTCCAAAAAGTATGCATCATGACTATGTCAATAAACACGTGTAAATTAATTAATTAACTAATATCCAATTTTAGATATTCAAGACAATATAACAAATTTTAAGATAGTAATGAATCCACCCTAACGCATATAGAAAACTCACACCCTGCCTCTTAATTAATTATGCAAGGACATATACTTATATTTGATTAAAAATAGATAAAATTATTTTTTTAATTAAAAATAAAAAAAAATTAGGTTTGACTTATCACTAATTGAGCTACTCCTAGAACATATGTATTTCTTATTTATTTATTTAAAAAAATCAATTTAATTCAATTTACATGTACTTTGAAATCAATTTAATTCAAGTTATGTTGTTTTTTCTAATAAACAGAAGTTTAAAAGAAAGTCGCAATCCTATTGTGATAAATGTTTAATAAGATATTTATGGTTACTTTAAATGGAAAATTGTAAATCCAATTTATCTAGATAACACAATTCAAGTTCTAAAGTTTAGACAAGATATTCATAGATGTTTCATGTGGAAATTTAGGGATTAGGTTTATAATATTAATCTCTCATATGTATAATAATATATTAGGGTTTATAATCTTAAACCCGGTATTAAACCGAAGGGAATAATATTATACCTTTATATTAGTAAACCCAATGGAATAATATTAATCACTTATATGTATAATAATATATTAGGGTTTATAATCTTAGAGTATTTAGGATTAATACTAAAAACCCAAGGAATTATAAACCCAAGGGAATAATATTAAACCTTAGGAATATGAACCCTTAGATTAATAAACCAAAGGGATTGATATTATAGGCACAAGGGAATAATATTAAACCCCAAGAATATTAATACTTGTGTTTATAATATTGACCAGCCTAGATCCATCTAACTCCGAATCTATCATGCGCCGAGAGGGATCGAATCCCTCGAGGTGAAAACCTTCTTTTTGGAGTGTAGAATTTGAGTATTTTTAGATTATCATTATTATGTATATGTTTGAGATAAACTTCATACTTTGAAATTTACATTATGTTTCATTTTCCTAAAATGACCATATAATTTTGTTCTTTAATTTAGTCTATGCTTCTTTCCTTGAATTGTTTGTGCGTCTGTGTTTGGATGTTTTGAGTGATTTGTGTGTGCCTTTGTTTGGATCCTTTGAGTGGTTTGTGTGTTTATGTGTTTGGATTTGGATGGTAATATTTGTGAATGTTACAATTTTTGTGTTATATTTCTATATGTGTATGTAATAGTCTATTAGTAATTAGTTGGTGACGAAGAAGGAATACAATCTTGTTAATAGCTTGTAGAAGGATTGATATTGCACATCCATTTCATTTAATTTTAGGTATCACAACTTTTGACAACTAATTAATTCTTAATAGTGTCCCTCTAGGTATTACAAAATATATATTGAAGAGTAGTTTTCATTTAAATTTGTCGAGTTACCTTAATCTGTTGAGATGATAGATATGATTAATAACTTTAACTATGAAAAATGATGAAATAAAAATTTTGAATATAAAGTGACAATATAATAGTGTTGAATGGCAAAAAATGTGAATAATAAGAATGCAGTAAATTACAAATAGTCTTCATTGTGATCAATCTAAATTATTTTCTTCTACTATTCTCATTTTCACCCCTGTTATTTTTGTCATATTTTCATATCGATTATATGAAAAATGTTGTTGAAATCTTACCTTTTCTCTTTTGCTCTCCAATATTAATGGGTTGAATTACTATAACATAAAAATCAATACACATTGTCAATATCTTTTTTATGCTTACATTAAAATCAATCACATTGTTAATCCAACCATTTTAAAATTAATGTACCCTCATACATCTAGTTACATCACATCATAAATCAACTTCTACACTAAAATCAATGCATCTAATGCAAGCAATCAAATATGTTTAGAAAAAAACATCTACGCTAAAATCAATGCATCTAATGAAAGCAATCAATTAGGATTAGAAATCAACATCTATACAGAGATCAATGCATCTAGTGCAAGCAAGCAAATATAATAAAATTACAACATCTACACTAAAATCAATACATCTAGTGCAAACAATCAAATATAATTAGAAGAAAGAAAAATAACAAACATAGCTCAATACACAACCGATAAAAAATTCATGCAAAAGAAGATGACAACAACCCTGCAAAAAAGATGACAACAACCGAGTATGGTGTGGAATGAAACAGTTGACAGGTGGCAGAGGTGGAGGCGGTCAGTAACTACCCCTTCTACTGCATCACATCTTCTTTTCCCGCCGTTCATGGTCAGTTAGGGAGACATGTCAATAAAATGTCAAAGGGCAATGGCATGCCACCACCCGTGTCTGAGGCATCATATTGATAAATGCCAACTGTCTCATGGTGACTTTTCTCTTTTCGGCTCCACCATGTTACGCATTTCAAAGCTCTCCTTGAAGCTTTCGTCGCTTGACATTTTCCACATGACACGCCACTTTGCGAAAGACTGGACTCATAATTCTCTCAAGGGAGTGGAGATTTAATGTGAGTACTTTGACACATTCATCAGTTTCGTTGATTTTGACATAAATGTGAATGCTTTCAAGCTTGCTTTAAATGTAGAAATGATTGGGGAAAGGATTTCAAACTCAAAATGAAATGACATTCTTCTTTCAAATTGCTTTGAGTTCTTGAATTTCTTTTGTAATCTGAACATAAAACTGAGATTGCTTTAGGTTCTCGGATTATTTTCTCATTTGGATGTAAAAACAAGTTTGAATGTGTATTTTTCTAGAATTAGGGCATTTGAACATCAAATGACGTCTTCCATTACATCTTACATGACGTTTCTTATGTCTGCAACTCAAATGACCTTCTTGGAATACATGAGAAAAATCATAAGCATGATCACTTAAAGACCAGAGCTACATAGAGAGTCTGTCTGAAACACAAAATGTCGCAGAGCACAGGTAGTGCGGGGATCAAATAGGTCAATGGATAGTCTTTATAATTCTCAAATGAATAGGTTGGACAACAATTCAGGCTCTGCTTCATCGGGTGAGCTATTTGAAAGTCTCGGCCATCAAGGTACTCAATCTTCTACCACTCCGGTTCAATTCATGAAGAATATTCTAATTCGATGCTATCAAATTCAATGTCAAATGATTTAGAGAGGTTGTAAAACAGTGATAGAGGATTTGTAAGATCACCTTGGAATCTTAGGTAGTCTTACGTGAGACCTCACACAAGGGAACTAAACAGTGATCTTAAAAAGACCTATAAACCTATAAACCGCTGATCTTTCAATATAGCGGTACATCGCCAGGGAGGTCGAAAAATCGTTAACAAAGGAAATGCATGGAAAAACCAAGGTCTGGCCGCTCCCTTCCCTCTCCTCCATGTAGCAGTATGGCGGTATGGAATATCAGTGATGGGCAATCCTGCATCCCGCAATCTCGCATGAATGGCGTATCAGCGATCGATGATGCTATCACTCCCAAAGACTTGCGAGGTTGCGATTATGCGATATAGTATAAAATCACCGAGGAGGCCGAAATCGTTTTATAAAGGAAGCCCATGCAAAATAGGGTTGCGCAGGCCATTTTCTCTCCCCTCCAGGGGGCCACGTGGCGGAATGTGATTGGCCCTTATAGATGACATGGCAGCTGATGTCATCAATGACGTGGGAGTAAGGAGGACACGTGTCAAGCTGATTTAGCATTTTCAAGGGTCAAATGGGGGCATTTCTGGGTGACACGTGTCACCACTCACAAGGTGACATGTGGCAGTGATGACATCACCCCGCAGATCAGCTAGCGACGATTACGCAAAGTAAAGTTCATTCCCCCAATGATGACCCTCCCCAGCCTGCTATTGTGATATGTGGGGGATCCTCCCAGATGCGATATGTTTTATCGATTCTATCTTAGGATGATTTCGTGTCCAGACAAGTCGGCCCATGTTATGGGTAAAGGTAAATGGCCTTTCCTTTCCTGCAGTTGCGATTGCGATTTCCTGGTGGGTCCGATCCCGCAGATCGGTGATCGCAGGGGTCTTGGGGAAAAACTAAAGGTAAATCACTTTAAAGCGTCGATATGCGGGATTTCACGCAACAAAGGAAAAAGGCTCCTATAAAGGCTTTCAAAGGATCTAGTGTCTGAAGGCTAAGCCCCTAGTCTCATCCCTTGGTTATATGGAGAAAGCAAAGTAAAGGGGGGTTATACCAAAATAGGCCTAAAGGGGGGCCGGAACTCGCCTGTTTTACGTTATCCCGATGTTAAAGGCCCACACCCGCAAGTCATCCATATTACACCATAAGCACAATTCCAAGCATATCAGAGTGCCAAAATGGTTTTTCAGAGCTCTTAAGACGAATGGGTCAGCAGTTGTGATATTAAATGAAGTATGGGGCAGCATTAAACCACTATAGGGAGGTTCAGTAATACTTAATGACTCGGCATGGAGCCTCACTCCTCTACACAGCGAAGGACCTGGACCACCGAGATAGGCACTTGCATCAACCCACTCCCTACTCCATAGAATGAGTCATTCACGCAGTAAAGGCAGAAGCGACAGGGAACCAGTTGAGTAGCCAGAGGGACGCACGATGACAGAGACTCGACCTGATCAAAGGTTTTCACAGGAATGGCAGAAGGACCTCTTCCTCCATCATCCTCTAGTTTTCCTTCTATTTCTACAATTTCCATTTATTTCCAAGAAGGGATCGAATCCCAATTGTAATCGTTTTGGGCAATAACGCCTTACATAGGCCAAGACAGCTAGTCTAGCAGGATAGCTGGAGCTCTAGCTAAGACATTTTTGTAACTGTAATTCCAGCTCCTCCTCTTCTTATAAAAAGAGGGAAGTAACACTTTAACAAGGAGTTGGCAAGTTCCATAATTTCTCACCCGTAGGGTCTAAGTTCTGTGATGCCATTTGGTTCTAATATGTTTATTCATGGGGGCTTCACTGATATCATGTTGAATGTATGAACTAGTTATTTGGACCCTTTGAGATAAATGGTGTTTCCCCGTTGATTCCAAGCATGATTAATGTGCAACATGTTCCTCTCGGTAATCTCATTTCATATGTGTTTTTCTTCCTTTAAAATAGTATAATGAATGAAGTTGGTTCCTCTTCAATCTATGGATTTATCTTAGCTGCTCATAGAAGATAGTACATGTGCTTATCACAGACCTATATCTGTTATTCACTAGCATTGCAGTATCTGTAAAATTACAGATTGACTTGTGCATTTGATTAACCTATAGGACCTATATTATTCCAAATCTATGTTAGCTTTGGCAGAGAATGATACCCATGTCGTGTTTGATCTGAAACCTTATTTCACACGCCTCTATTTCTATCATTCCACTAGAAAACCATGGTTTAGGATTCTGTGTTGTTTATAGCCCTATCCATCGAATTCCACTTTTTGTTGGAACATTGCTGCTTAGGATTATGTTTGTTACAGCCCTATGCATCTTTTTCCCTCCTTCCTTTCCTCCTCTCAATCATTTCTACGACTTCAGTTTTAAGCTATCTCATTTGCGTGTGTCAGCCACTAGGGGAAGAATCCATTTCTCTTTGAGATTACCCCAATATACCCCCAACATACCCCCAACATTTGGATCCATGAGTTGGCTTGAATCTACCTTAGTGAAGGCTTATTGAACCAAGCCCTCCTTATTATCTTTCATTACGTGATAATTGGAGTGCTGCAAACCCCTCATAGATAATCTCTTAAGAACTCCTCTATGTAAGATGTCCTAGGCACTGGTCTACAATCAACCCAGAGGCTATCTCTAGGAGGCTTTCTATCTCCGCTGCAACACTTGTGCCACAGGGTGCTAGATTTAGCTACAACACATATGTTAATGGAAGACAAACCACCTCTAATAGGGCATGCTGGAATTTTATGAGCTCGAGGCTGACTTCTAGTCTAGACTGCGCAATTCCAATCATCAAGGTTGACTACCCTCAAGGATTGTGCAGTTTCTGGAGGCAAGCCTATAACTGCTATAAGACTAGGTCAGGAGGTTAGCTTGTGACTTAGAAAGATCGACTAAGTGTAAAAATGAGAAAACACAAGAAAAGATGAAAAGAATAAGTCTCAATCAAATCATGAGTACTTGATGACAACATAAGGTAAGCTCCTTTGAATAGGAAGGAAGGCTCCAAAATCAAAGCATAGGAAAAACATTTGAGGGTGGTTGTAGCTGCTACAACATTGGCAACACACTGGTAGAACTCTAGCTCTATGTATGGTCCTGTCTCATTAAAAAAAGGTCTAACTCTTCTAGAAGTATTGTTCAGTTCATTGATTGTCGTAACTTCTTCACTTAGCTTGAGTTAAAGATATAGTCCCTACCATTATCTTTATCGGGAGCACACATACCAAGCTAAGTTAGATTGAGTTGTTTTGATTGGGGATGAGGAGTATATAAATGCACAAGTAAAAGAATAAGTCTCAATCAAATCATGAATACTTGATGACAACACAAGGTAAGCTCCTGTGAATAGGAAGGAAAGCTCCAAAATCAAAACATAGGCAAAATCTTGGAGGGTGGTTGTAGCTACTATAGCAAGTTGTAAAATACCTGGGGTCTTAATTGTCTCAACTTTATTTTGTTTGCAAACCAAACATTTAGTCACAAACTTATGAATATCACATTTAAGTCCATCCCAAAAAATTCCTTCTTAACCTTGTGGTAGGTTTTTTAAAATCTTGAGTTCCCTCCTACAGGAGAGGTGTGCAATTCCAAAGGAACATTTTGTTTTAGTTGGGAGTTCTTACATAGATATAAGTGATCTTTCTATCATAGTGAATCATTTTCCAAATAAATGTATCAGATGCACTGGGATATTGCAGAAACCTTTGAATGAGTGTCCACACATCTTCATCATTCTTTTATTCTTCCCTTTCTTCAGTTATCCAATAAGGGTGGATAATAAAAATTGCACAGAGCAATGCCTCCACATCCTGGTCCCTTCTTGAGATTGCATCTGTAAAAACATTTTTCTTCCCCTTTTTGTAGATGATTTGAAACTCATAACCCAACATCTTTGTGACCCATTTTTGCGTCTCTTCTAAAGATAATCAAGTTTGTTCCAAGAAGTATTTATGACTATCATGATCTGTTTTTACCTTGAAGTGTCTTCCCATTAAGTAAGGGCACCATTGCTTCAAGGCATGTAATATTGCCAACATTTCCTTCTCATATTTAGGTTTATGTAAATTATTTCCTTTGATTGGAAGACTTTCGAAAGAAATGAATCTTCTTTCTTGAATTAAACAGCACCAAAAACCATTTCCTAAGGCATCACATTACACAATAAAGGTTTTTGTGAAATATGGTGTAGATAAGACCACAACTTGGCACATTTCCTCTTTAATATGTCAAAAGGCCTGAGTTGCTTTCAGAGTCCAAAAAAATCCATATTTCTTCAACAATGTTGTTAGGGGTGCTACTATGTTCCCATAGTTTTTAACAAACTTGCGATAATACACTATCAACCCAAGAAATACTCGAAGATGCCTTAAGGTTGTGGGAATTTTCCATTCTTTGATGGCTTTAATTTTCTTAGGGTCAACCTTAGCACCCTCGTGAGATACAATATGACCCAAATATTCCACCTCCTATACCCCAAAGAAACATTTAAAGATTTTTGCATACAATTGTTTCTCCTCCAATAGCTTGATCACCCCGTCAACATGTTGAACATGATCTTTCCAAGAGTTGTTCTAGATTAGTATACATCAAAAAATACTAATACAAATTTTCTAAGGAAGGATTTGAAAGTGGAATTCATAAGAACTTGAAATGTGGAAGGCGCATTGGTAAGGCTAAAAGGCATGACCAAGAATTCATAATGATTTTCATGAGTTATGAATTTCATTTTTAGAATGTCTTTTGCCTTCATTTCAATTTGATGATATTGGTGAGCCCTGGTATTACACCAAAAGTGTTGCAACTCCCAGGGGCTCCTCAAATCTATTTATCAACCCAGGGTTCATACAAAATTCTAGGTGACCGTGCTATATACACAATAGATGAATTCTACTCATGCCACCCTCAATTAAGTCATTTGATAATTAGGGCTTCAAGACCATTCTTCTATTGGATTACGAGGGAATTAACTACTTAAATTGTAATTCAAAAGAAAGCTCTTATGTAGAAAAGGTAAATGCTTTTAAAATCTCACTTGTAGATGCTACCAACTTGGGAATGCTATTGGATCCATTCATGAAAGAACACCAAAGCTATGCCACCTACAGAAAGGAAACTACACTGATTGCAGTCAACCATCTAGCTACCAAATTCACTTCTAAACAAGAAATTATTCTACCAATTCATAGCTAAAGATTTCATGCATCATTTATCTAATTCGCACTTGCATATAAAGTAATGTTCTAGTTTTCCAAGTCAGAGATAAAGAAACTAATGTTATTCTCTCTTGCAGTGAAGGAAAAAGGATGGTTGGAATGGCCTAGTTGCTACCTTGATCATGGATTCCAAGCTGGGGGGTCAAACTACTCCTAAACTAAGTCAAACTTGCATTACAGGTCAGAACAAGGGAAAAATAGGTTGTTACAGGCATGCTACAGGAAGCTGCTACAAAATCCATGTATTGCTACAGGAGGACCTGTAATGTTATAGGAAGGTTGTCGAGAGGGTTTGGAAGGTAAAAACAATGAGATCAAGGGATGGCAAGATAGATGAAGATTGTGGTAGATGGATGGAAGGTGACCAACACACCTCGCCAAGCTCAACACTTTAGGAAGGCCAGTTTTGGACCAAGAGGGCTGCTCACGATGACCTAAAAGGAAGAGCTCAAGAATAATGGTTGAGATTCATCAAAAGGGAGTGGAGAAGTCCTGGATGGAGATGGTGAAAAGGTCCCTAGATTGCAGGTCCAACAGTCCTGCAACATCACATGCACCTGCTCTTCTTATCATTCACAAAATATCATAACCAATGGTGGAAAAGATGAGTTGAATTTAGAAACTATCTAACTTATGCCAAAAACTCTTATCTATGCAAGGAATCAACTTCTAAGCTATAACTATTATATCCAAAACAAGATAACCAATGTATACTTTCCAAGAAATCATCAACATAGTGTTTTTGGGTTGTGATTGTAGATTCCTCTAATCAGGCTCCCATGAGAGAGATGAGATAGAGGCAACAATCATAGGCTTTTTGAGGAATTATATTCTACTAAAATGCAACAACTAACAAACATTCTAAGCTAAAAGGAATATCAATACATAAGAGGGACCTAAGCTACTAGGGTTGGGCCCAAACCCAAGAGCCTCAACCCTCTAAACTAACTCAGTGATGGATCAATAAGAAACTTCTCATTATCATTGCAGAAATGTCAAATACATCACATAATAAGTCAAAAATAACAGTCACAAGTGCTTGAGCTCAATAGCTTCTTAGTTGAAAACAAAGTTCGAATCCTAATGAGTTCCTTGGCATGTTTATTTATACAAAAGGGTAGCTACCAACAACTCCCTAGAAAATAGATATGTTTGTCTCCCAAAACTTGAGAAAGGTGGATCTAGATCTTCCTTGAACTGCATTGGCTTAGCTGCCAATGACCTCGTCCTGCTTGGCTACCAATGACTTCGAGTTCATGAGAGATAAAATGGTGATCTTGGCTGATTGAAGGAGTTAAGGAGGTGGACAACCTCTTAGAATCTCTCTATGTTGTCTACTCTGAGCTCCTGCATTGAAATTATCTCAAAATTGCTCCAATTCCTACATTTAAACCATATTAGGCCACATGACATAGAAACACATCTTTCACCCTCTCACTAAGCATAATATAACAAAAATTGTAAATAAATGTGATAAAGAAATAATTTTAAAGCTAGAGGATGGCATTGTGACCCTTATGATATACTTATTGATGAGCCTCATCATCACCCCCTTACTGAAGTTGTTGCTCATCCTCTAAGAAACTCAATCATCTATGTCCATGTCTTTCATGGCCCTGGTGGCCTCTCTAACATCCCAAGGCTCCTCAAATGGTGTGCCTTCTTGAGGATAGAAGCTTGCATTCTTTCTATTTTTGTACACTGCTTCCTCTCCTCTTCTTCATTTCTTCATTTCTTCCTTCTTGTAAGCCTAGCAACAAGGGTAGACTGAGCTTGAGCCTAATCCAGTTGATTGTTAATATTTGCATGAGTCTTTTATACATGGGTGTCCTTTCCAATGCATTCCTCAACCTTTCAAGGGAGTGATACAGCCTGATCTAGAGACAGTGGGGTAAGGCATTCCATCTTATTTGGCATGCATGCTGGTTTTCTGTCCCTAACAACCTGAGTATGTCTCCAAAATGTGAGATGGCCTACTCCTGGGTGGTAAGGTATTTGGGTGATAAATCAACATCATTAGAGATTATGCTATGATTGCTAATGACATCCATTGGGCTTATCTGCTATGCCTTGATATATATTTGTTCTTTCTCTTCCTTTGCCTTTAATTTCCTTACCTCCTTAGCTCTGGCCTCCTCGTGAGTCATCAAAGATGCTAGGGCCATCAATTGTATGTACCCGAACTTTGCATTGGGATCCAAAATATTCATATCAGTCAAGGTGAGGTTATGCATGTATAACTCAGCTAATTTTTCTCTATCTTCTAAACAACTTTGGTCACACAATTCAACGAATTGTTTATAGTCTTGAAATGGCATGGATCCATGTTGTGCTAGGGTTTTGATTTGGAATTGCATCCACTTCTCTTTGAGAAAGAGTGCATAAGACTTGGATGGTTGTTTGCACTGTAATTCCTCCATGGAGAGACTTGCCATTATGTCCAATTGGGTTTCCTTCTCCTGCAGCTTCTCCCTCAACCACTTATTTTCTACATGTAGTTGTTCCCTCATTGTGGACTCTTTCTCTCTTAGCTCACTTAACTCTTTTCCAATTTCAAGGACCTTCTCTTCCATGAGGCCCATGTCTTCCACCTTTTTGGACATAGCAATCTACATCCATCTATGGGTTCTTCCTCTTTATACTTCTAGTTCAAAGAAAATTTAAATTTCATTTTTTGGGGGAATAACTCTCCCTCCTTCAATGAATTTATAATAGGAGCTCAAACTAGGCTTTGGACTAGGCTCCTGGAGCTCTCGGAAGTCCTTCTCAAATTTTTTTGGGGAAGCTGCCCCATCCTGTAGTTGTTGTGTTACCTTTTTCCCCTCCTATTTCTCATTATGCCCTTCCTGTAGCACATTCTTCCCTTCCTATAGCACACTCTATTTTTCCAATAGCATGATTTTTTTTCCTGTAGCATGTTATGTTCTTCCTATAGCTTCCCCTTTCCTTTTTGTTGGATGGTGGTAGGTGTCTTGGGTTGTTTAAAGGAGGTTCATCTAGTGGTGGTCCTCCTTATATATGCTATAAGATTCTTTGATATGTTTTTGGGAGAGGTGAACTTCTCAACTTTTCTTTTAGTGGGCCCTACCTCCTCTTTCTTACTTGGAGACTCTTCAGCTGTGATAGGGACCTTTGTGGGAGTCTGAGGCCTCCCTTACTTGATCATGGTGCTTTTCCTAGTATTAAAGTAGAGGGGACCTTTCCTTTCCATTTTCTTTTTTGGTTTTATTATGGTGCTTAAGGTAGCTAAGGTGGCAACTACCTCTTTTTCATTGGGTCCTAGAGACAAACTTGTTTACTCTCGGGATACCCCGTCTTCTCTAGATTCAGTAGTTTTCTCAGGGGTTGTTTTTTCTATTGCTCCCCCTTTCCTCTTCATCTTGCTATTTTTCTACCTCTGCCTCTAGTTATTCCTCTGTCTTCTTTGCATCTGTCTCTCCTTCCTCTTCTGCCTCAGCCCCCTCTTCTTCTTATTCCTTCCCCTCTCTTCCTCCAACACTAGAGGCTGGAGTCTCACCTAGTGTGAGGATCTGAGTGTCAATGAAGGTCTCTCTATCCATATCAATGAATTTGGACCAAAGGATAGGGATCCTTATTTTTCTCAAGGCATTCACCACTATCATTTTGATGAGGCCATGGTGGCCTAGGTGTTGGTGTTTTCCCTCTCTCACTTTTTGACTCATGCCCCTGATGGACTGTAGGAGGAAGTATGGTACACTGAGTCTTTGAGCCAGGGGAAATTCTGATTGAAACCTTAGTTCATGGAGTAATCTAAAATAGTAGCCATAGACTACACTCAGCCTCCCTTCACATGAGATGTATTTTAGGATATGGTATGCCACCTCATCCCAAAGATAGGGAAGGCTTTCCCTCCTAACTCCATTCTTGTCTTCGATAGGTTTTTCATTGGCAGTGAAGAAGTTCTTTTTAGCAATGGCATTGGTGGTTTTGTATTCTCTTTTCCATTGGATCCCTAGGGGTAGGGTTGTCACCCTGCTAATTAGCTCAGGACTGATGGAAATAGCTAATCCCCTTACCACAGTGGTGGAACTTACTTATGTGTGAGAGTTCAGGGCCATGGAAAATTCATATGCAATGTCATCATCATATCCCTTCAATAGTTCAAAGAATCCTAGCCACTGATGTCCTCTAAAAATTTCTAAAACGGGAGGGTGGAGATGGATTCTTTTAGTGTCTGAGGGCTCCCTTCTATTGAATCCTCCCTCCATCGCTTTTCTATGTTTTCAACTAAGTGAAGGAGTGATGCTTCCTACAATAGATATGATATGTAATTCAGTGGTAGTATAGGGTTGAAATCTCTGTTTGATGATAATTTCCTATATTCCCTCTAACCTACAACCAGATAAGTTCTTTCAATTCACTAAATGGCTGATATTTCCTATAGAATTTAGGGTGCACCAACATACAAGTTATGGACAAATGAAGGAGAGGGTGAAATTACCTTTTTCCACATGGCCTGCGATAAAGATAATCAATTGGAGACCAATTTGACCCTTGGCAGTGTTCCTTCACCCTTTTAGGTTTCCTGTAGTAGTTTCTCGATCTTCGTGTAGAATTTTTAGGTTTCCTCTAGCTTTTGCAGGCTTCTTGTAGCTTCCTGTAGAAATGGAAGAGCAGGGTTCGACTCTCCTCGAAGGCACCCCAATCTCATCCTCGCGTTAAATAATTTTGAAATGAGCGTAAATGAAAGAGAATTCAAGCCCCAGTACATTATATGCCATTTTTTGCTTCGACTTGGAGCATTGCGATGACGTGGCAGAGGCACGAGGCTTCCTCTTTTGTACCGTTGTCCCCACCTGGAGTAATCATTCCCTCATCCATCGTAATTAACACCCACTCTATGAGATCCTAACTTGAATGATGTGATAACTCCACATTGCGTGAGGGTTCATAATCACTTTTTGTTTACTGACCGAGGGTGGCCAAGTTAACTGGCCACCTCCAGCTTATAAAAATACCTCCTCTCAACATTTATACATTTTTCATTATTTACACATAGGGAGGAGATGAGAGGTTTCCATACATGTGCCTACCTTGTGATCGACTAATGCAGGGATGTGAATGTTGGATTTAGACCTTTGTACTATCACCATGGGAGTTACTTAGTTGTGTTTTTTCCTTTTCCTATATGTATATATGTATATATGTATATATATATATATATATATATATATATATATATATATATATATATATATATATATATATATATATGTATATGTATATGTATATATATATATATATACGTATATATATATGTATATATATATATATATATATATACGTATATATATATATATATATATATATATATATATATATATATATATATATAGATATATGTATGTATGTATGTATGTATTTCTCCTCATGGTATTTGATTGTTGTTGTTGCTATGTGTGCATTTCCTTTGTCGATGTCCAAGGTGTTGCTGTTGGTGGAGAGTCCTTCTTAGAGTGGTATGATTGCTGCAGAGTGCCTCATGAGTTGGTATCACCCCCCCTACTGATAAAAAAAAATAGGACTATGGCTTTCTATGAGGTTTCCACGGGCTGCTACAGGAGGAGGTTATCTTCTTGTAGCAGTCCTTTTCCAAGGTCTTCAAATTGCATGGGGGTGGTGAGAAAGGATGTAAAGGGTCTGGGGGATGATGCTATGGATATGAGGTAGTAGTGTAGGTTTGTGAAAATGGAGAGGATGTGCTTTGTGTGTTTCTCAAAAAAAAAGTTTGCAGTGTGAGACAAAGTGGAGGGTTTTTAATGAAAAATATTAATTTTTCTGTGAACTAGGATGGATGAATGATTGATAGATGGTGGATCATGGTGGGAGACCCTTATTTATCCTTGGCAAGGTCATGCTTGGTGGTATTTTCATTTGGATTTCCCTCCTATAGCTTTTTCAGAGCCCTCTTGTAGCACTACAAGATCTTCCTATAGATATTACAGTCTTCCTGTAGCAATCCATAGAGGGGCAAAAAATTGATTTTTGAGCTACTAGGATGATGGATAGTTGTGAGCACATGATTTTGGATGGTGGATATGAAGTGGATGGAGGGAGAAGTGGAGAGAATATTGAGGATGTTGGCCCTGTAGCTATGGAATATGCCATTGTCTTCAAACCTGCAAAATGACAAAAATAATTAACAGACATGTTGTGGATCCATGTCTTGGGCTTTTTCTTTGTTTTTTTTTTTGACACACAGGTTACCTCGGAAGAGGTTTTCAACTTGTATGCCTACCCTAGGTGCCTCAAGAGAGGTTTTCACCCAGGAATCTTTATTTTCTTTTTCTTTTTATTTACTCTTGGGCTGCCTCAAAGAGGTTTTCAACCCAAGAGTTGGCTTCATATGCCTCATAAAGGTTTTCATCCAAGCCTTTTATTATTATTATTATTATTTTATAAATCCAATTAGGCTTCCATTCTCAGATTATTATACTCAAACTCAATAGAGAGCAGAGATTTATTTCCATAAAATAGATCATATGGAGTAAAACCATTAGTTATTTTCCAAGTTGTGTTATAGGCCCAAGTGGCCTCTACTAATCTATCTGCCCAATCCCTCCTGTTGCTACTCATAACCTTGGTGAGGATGCCCTCTAATTCCCTATTTTTAACCTCTACTTGTCCATTTTTCTGAGGGTGATAGGCAATAGATTTTCTATGTTTGATATGATGTTGCCTTAACAGATTCTCGATTAGATGTGATGTGAATTGAGCTCCCTGATCGGTGACTATTTCTCTAGGGTACCCAAATTTGTAGAACACATTTTCCCTTAAGAACTCAACCACTTTCTCCTCTGTTGGTGCCTTGACATCCTTGTCTCAACCCACTTTGTCAAATAATCAGTACACGCAATGATGTACTTTTCCGGCCCTGATGGTGTATCAATTGGCCCAATGAAATCCATGCCCCACTTTTCAAATGGCTCTAAGGCCACCTGGATTTGTAGGGGCATTTCATCCTTGGGTGTGGTTTTCCCCATCCTCTGGAACTTATCACATATGTTGGTATACCTTCTTGCATCTTGGTGGAGAGTGGGCCAATAATAGATAGCTTATAGAGCTTTGAAAGTTGTTCTTTCCGCAGCAAAATGACCTCCACAAGGCCCATCATGATAGGCTAAGAGGATTTCAAAGAATTCCTCTTCCCTGACACGTCTCCTTAAGATCTGATCTAGTCCCAACTTGAATAGATTTCCCCTATCCAAGTGAAAGGGGTGCTCTTCCTTACAATTATGCTCTTTTCCCTAGATGACATATTTGGAGGAAATATTGTAGCAGCTAGGTAGTTGGATATGTCAGAAAACCATGGAGAGAGGACTAAGATAGCAAATAAGTTCTCATCTGGAGGCTGATCATCGACCATCCCTTCATCACCTGTAGGAAAATCAAGTCTAGACAGAAAATATGCAACTACATTTTCTCTTCCTGGTTTGTTGATAATTAAATCAAACTGTTGTAACAATAGCAACCATATAATGATTGTAGCATTCACATCAGGCTTATTCATCAAGTATTTGATAGTTTCATGGTCAGTATGCACAAAATTTTGGTATCCAGTGATGTAGTGTCTGAATTTGTTCAAAGAGTGTACAACATCTAGGAGTTGTTTCTCAGTTACAGTGTAGTTCAATTCAGACTTAGACATAATTTTACTAATGAAGTAAATGGCATAAGGTAACTTACCATCTATTTGTCCTAAGGATTCCCCCACAACTTTTTTGAATGCATCAGCACGGATATGGAAAGGCGAAGTCCAATTTGAGCCCCTAAGTATGGGTGCAGTGGTTAAATTTTCTTTCAAGATCTCAATGGCTACTTCACAACTATCTGTCCAAAAGAATTATGAGTCCTTGGTCAACAATCCAAACAATGGTGAGGCCACTTTACTAAAGTCTATGATAAACCTCCTATAGTATCCAACTAAGCCCAAGAAACTCCTAACATCCCTCTTCTTTTGAAGAGTAGGGACCATTTTTATGATGGCAATTTTTTTTGGGTCCACTTGTATTCCCTCCTAAGATATCGAATGGCCAAGGGCAATCCCTACATTCATTAAGAATTCACACTTCTTAGGACTAAGAAAGAGGTTCATTTCAATGAACTTCTTCAGGAATTTCTCCAGGTTAGAGAGAGCCTCCAGGAAGTCACACCCATAGGGAGTGAAATCATCCAAGTAGATCTCTATAGAGTCATGGACCAACTCAACAGAGATGCTCAGAACTACCATTTGAAAAGCGGCAGGGGAATTACATAAACTAAAGGAAGGACCCTATAAGAAAAGGTACCCCAAGGATAGGTGAATGTGGTTTTGTCTTGATCCTCAGGGTTGATCTGGATCTAATTGTAACCACTGAATCCATCCAAGAAAGAGAAGAAATTATTCCCTGCAAGACCATCTAAAACTTGATCAATGAAAGGTAAATAAAAATGGTCTTTCTTGGTGGCTTTGTTCATCGCTCTATAGTCCACAGAGATCCTCCACTTCCCATTCTTATTTGCAACCAAAACTAGAGGGGACACCCACTTACTATCTAAGATGGGGTAAATGAACCCTGCATCTAGCAACTTTTGCAACTCTTACTTTACTATGTCATTGAGGGTTGGGTTCATCCTCCTCTAAGGTTGGAGCACAAGTTTGCATCCCTCCTTGATGTAGATGTGATGAGTACAAACAGAAGGATGCAACCCCTTCATTTCTTTATAGCTCTAAGAAAAATCATTTAAGTGTTCTCTCAGCATTTTGCACAACTTCTCTTCTTGGTTGGATGAGAGAGAGGGGTTAATATTCAAGGTTCTAGATGGACCAAATTCTACAACTATGACATGTGAAGGACTTGGGTCAACTAGACATAACTTAGTCCTAGGATTACCCTCAGATTCCTTCACAAGCTCAACAAGAAGCATGGTATTGGGGGTTTGGTTATGGAGGATTTGGTCAATGAGGTCTTCTTCATCAGGTTTCCCCCCTCCTATAAAAGCATATAGGGTACAAATTGGATGGGATGTCATATGATACACTTCATATTCCTCCTCCTCTTCTAAACATAGGGGTAAGTCATGCTCAATGGATGGCTAAGCAGGAGGGTACAATACCAATTGTTTGGACAAATGCCCATTCTTAATGGTCATGTTCCCAACCCTGCAACTTATGTAAGCATTAGCATTGGCTAGCCATGGTCTTCCCGAGATGAGAGGATAACCATTGAATTTGGTTTTGGGGTGGAGAACCAAGAAGTCAGTAGGATACTCTTTGGAGTCAATAAATACCATTACATCCTCAACAAATCCCTCGGGATCCACTGTGGATCTATCTGCAAGTTTCAACATTATAGTGGTCTTTCTCAAGGATACTTGGAGGTTCGATTTTAGCATGGTTTCTTTATTCATCACATTGATGGTAGCCCCAAGATCAATCAGGGTGTGAGGGACATTGATGCCATCAATGTGCACATCTACCACTGGACTTCCATGGTCTAGATATTTTAGACAAATCACTCTCCCCAACATCAAATCAGATAATTGACCAATAACATTAATGGTGGGGGTATCTCTTTTTCTCCTCCCGGGGTGTTTGAAACATTTATATTTGATAAGCTTATTGTATATGGGAACATCCTTAATAGCTTGGAGGAGGGGTATCTTAACATACAGATTCTTCAATTCTCCCAGAAGTTCAGTCTCTTCTGGGGTGTGTTGGTTAGAATGGATCAATATATTAGGAAAAGGAGGTGGACTTACTTGAGGGATACTCTCTTCCTTTTCCTCTTCAAGTTCCTCAGGTGGAGATGGAGGTTGGTTATCTAGGAGCATGCTTCCAGACCTGAGGTTGATTTCTGGAATCTCCACAACATATGCAGGGTAAGATGTCTCTCAAATGTAGACCTATTGTGCTTGCTTATTATTTGGGTTTGTATTGGGTTGAGAAGGCATTTTAGGTTTCTTTGGTGGAGCAGGATGAGTGAGTTGTGGTTGAGATGGAGGTGGAGGTAGTGAAGTAGGATTTTGGTAGAGTTGAGGCCTTGACCCTTGTGATGGGTTATTCCACTTAGGATGTGGAGAAGCAGATGGCTGAAAAGGTTGATTGACAGTTTAGGGAGGATATTGAGGTGCATAAGGCCAAGAAGGAGGTGTGGACCATGATGGATGAGTGGAAGAGTACCAAGGTGGCAAGGGTGCATTCTGGTTGGGATGGTAATAAGAGTAGGATGCACCTTGCATGCCCCTGATGATATGGTCGAGTTCCTTGAGGCTTCCATTGATTGATAAAATAGAGTTTCTCAGCCCCACCTTCTACCCCATGGTATACAACTTTTAATCCAGGAAAAGAAGGACATTTATTTATGGCATGGTTTTCCTCACAGACTGAACAGACCTTTATGAAATTTAACAGACATTTGTTTCTAGGGTGCCTTCTAGTGCACTTAAGGAAAAAAAATGGCTAAGGCCCTCTCTACTTCCTCTTGTCTCCTCTTGATCTGCATGGTATCCATTTGCAGAGCAAAGGTATGTAAAATTTCACTTTTAAAGTCCTCCAACATGTTTCCAATTTCATTCTTAATGGATGTTGTGGAGGGAGAGGAACTGACCAAAGCTTGACTAGCCATACCCTTCTTCATAACAACCCTAGAATGGTTCTTGAACATTGTATTGATGTCTTCATAGAATAATTAATAGATGTCTCACCCAAACAACATGTTGAGGGTTTCCAACATGTCTTCCTTGATCCCTCGGAGAAGAACTAACTTGAGTGATTCAAGATCAAGAGTGCATTTGGCCCCCCTATAACTTGTAGAAATTTTGAATAATATAACACTTATTCACAGAGATTATCCTGATTATACACTATTTGTGGAATGCATGCATAATACGTAACCTCCTCTACCATTGATCATCAATTTGCGGAATTAAGAAACAATCGCATGCGCACATTGAAACATCAATCACACATATCAACATAGTATGTGATGGGGAAAGCATACAGCTGAAAACCTACAACTATCTATATATTATAATGATAGAGAACATGTAACAATACATAGTACAATACTCCTCACAAGTACTCAGTACTATCTCCACATGCTACACACAAACTAGCTCAGATCTGAACAAGTCACGTGTCCAAATCTCCTCCACTGTTTGCCTGCCCCTACTGTGCAATCCAAATTGAGAATAGATTAGATCCAAGTTCGGATTCCCTTGGCTTGTACTGCGCAATCCTCATTGGAAATCCCAATCAATGATTGTGAAAATCTCATGCACAGCTATAGTCACAACTGATAGTAGTCTCACTCTTTCACCCACCTCTAACACTTGTCTCCACTGAACTGTCCATGCACTGAGTTAACTGATGTATTATTTAGTTGATTTATGAGTTAATAATTAGTGAATTAATTAATAATTAATTCGCATCACTCATCACTAGTGTATTTGGTAGTTAGACTAAATACAACTAGTTCAACTAAGTCAAACTGAACACAACTCCATCAATTCCTCAATCAACTCCACCAAACTCAATCACTTGAGTTCTAATTGAAGTCCATCATGCAATAGCTCAACTAACCCATAGGAAAAGCGTATTTCCTTCTGACAGTTGCATGGACCACATCCGTAGCTTGAACTGAAGTGCTGCAAGAGGATAAGATAATGTTTATAGTCCAAATATTATTAAGAGCTAATAATATTCAACTGTTCTATTTTTAGACTGGCAGTCTAAAAATAGACTATGCCCATATGTCTAAAAATAGAGGTCCATCTATTTTTTACCAACATGACCAATCATCCATAAATAGCATCCTGCAACTCATAGACCATGATCCATATGTCTAAAAATAGACTTTGCACCAAAAATAGCCTGCGGGCCCACTTAGTGAAGGCGACTTCTTTTCACTAAGCTCCATCATCTTGTTGCATTTTCAACATAACTAAGCTAGAATCTTTCCTCATAGTCCTCTAGGGATTCATTGGGTCCAAGAATCATTCTAAAGATTTCTTCTTTGGTTTATTTGGACCTACAATAGTCCCTATACTTGTTGTTAAAGACAATGATGTTATCCCCATGCATACCTAGAAACCAGCACAAGGTTGCATCCTTAAGGGTAGATGGGAATAACTTCAGCTTATGGTCATCAAAGGTATAGTCATAGGTCCTATAGACAATAGAAAACTCAAAAATAAAAGTATCAGGGTCCTTAGAGGTTAAGCCATGGAAGTGCAGTAGGGCTTATATTATTCATTATAGCCTCTCCATTAGTCTCTCTGATAGGGAAAACCTCCTCATTCATGTTTTCAGCCATGGTTTGGGTAGGTGAAATTGGTTCTTCTTCTTTCCCAATAGGTTCTTCAAAAATCTTAGTTTGTTCACCTAAGGGGTCTTCTAACTCTCTTGTAGTAAGAGAGGGAAGTTGACAGTCACCAAAGAAGAGTGAAGGTTGACTTTTTGATGGTGTGGGGGTGTTTGGTAAAAACTTTCCTTGAGTATCTCTATTCCTAGGAGGCATGAAAAAAAAATCTTATGTGATTTTTTAAAACTGAATGCAAAATAGAAAGAAATGCTTCAGCAAAAATAACATCTACCTAGACACCTCCCTGGAAATGGCACCAAAAAGTGGTGATTCTGGTATTGTACCAAGAGTGTTGCAACTCCCAGAGGCTCCTTAACTCTATTTATCAACTTGGGGTTCGTACAAACTTCTAGATGACAGTGTTATATACACAGTAGATGGAATTCTACTCATGCCACCCTCAACTAGGTAATTTGATCATTAGGGATCCAAAACCATTCTTCTACTGGATTAGGGGGAAATTAACTACTGAAAGTGAAATTCAAAAGCTAGCTCTAATGTAGAAAAAGTAAATTCTTTTCAAATCTCACTTGTAGATGCTACCAACTTGGAAATGCTATTGGATCAATTCATGAAAGAACACCAAAGCTATGCTACCTATAGAAAGGAAACGACACTAATTGCAATCAACCATCTATCTATAAAATTTACTTATAAACAGGAAATTATTCTACCAATTCATAACTCAAGATTTCATGCATCATCTATCTAATTCACACTTGCATATAAAGTAATGTTCTACTTTTCCAAATTTGAGATAAAGAAACTAATGTTATTCTCTCTTGCAGTGAAGGAAAAAGGATGGTTGGAATGGCCTAGGTGCTACCTTTGATCATGGAGTCCAAGCTGGGGGGTCAACCTACTCCTAAACTAAGTCAAACTTGCATTACAAGTCAAAACAAGGGAAAAATAGGCATGCTACAGGAAGTTGCTACAATATCCCTGTATTGCTATTGGAAGACCTGTAATGCTACAGGAAGGTTGTCAAGAGGGTTAAGAAGGTAAGAACAATAAGATCAAGGGATGGAAAGATGGATGAAGGTTGTGGTAGATGGATGGAAGGTGACCAACACCCCTAGCCAAGCTCAACACTTTAGGAAGGCCAATTTTGGACCAAGAGGGCTGCTTGCGATGACCTAAAAGGCAGAGCACAAGAACAGTGGTTGAGATTCATCAAAAGAGAGTGGAGAAGTCTTGGATGGAGATAGTGAAAAGTTCCCTAGCCTGCAGGTCCAACAATCATGCAACATTCATGCACCTTCTCTTGTTATCATTCACAAAATATCATAACCAATGGTGGAAAAGAGGAGTTGAATTTAGAAACTATCTAACTTATGCCAAAAACTATGATCTACGCAAGGAATAAAGTTCTAAGCTACAACAATTATATGAAAAACAATATAACCAAAGTAGAATTTCGGCGAAATCATCAACATAGTGTTTTTGGGTTGTGATTGTAGATTCCTCTAATCAAGCTCCCATGAGAGAGATGAGACAGAGGCAACAGTCACAGGCTTTTTGAGGAATTATATTCTACTAAAATGAAAAAACTAACAAACATTATAATCTAAAAGGAATATCAATACATAAGAGGGACCTAAGCTACTGGGGTTGGGCCCAAACCCAAGAGCCTCAACCTTTTGAACTATCTCAGTGATGGATCAATAAGAAACTTCTCATTATCATTGTAGAAATGTTAAATACATCACATAATAAGTCAAAAATAGAAGTCACAAGTGCTTGGGCTCAATAGCTTCTCAAATGAAAACAAAGTTCGAATCTTAATGAGTTCCTTGGAACATTTATTTATACAAAAGGGTAGCTACCAACAACTCCCTAGAAAATAGAGATGTTTGTCTCCCAAAACTCGAAAAAGGTGGATCTAGATCTTCCTTTAACTACACTGGCTTGTCTGCCAATGACTTCAAGTTGATGAGAGATAAAATGGTGATCTTGGCTGATTGAAGAAGATAAGGAGATGGACAACCTACTAGAATCTCTCCCTTTTGTCTATTCTGATCTCCTGCATTGAAATTATCGCAAAATTGCTCTAATTCCTGCATTTAAACCATATTAGGCCACATGACATAGCAACACATCTTTCACTCCTCTCACTAAGCATAATATAAAAATAAATAAATAAAAAATTGTAAATAAATGTTAGAAAGAGATAATTTTAAAGCTAGAGGATGACATTATGATCCTTATGATATACCTATTGATGAGCCGCATCAGATATATTGAATAAAGATCTAGCTTGGTGAAGTAAATTACTCCACACCCCACTTTTCAAATACACATTGGCATACTTCACTGAAGTCGAATCACACCAACGACATATATTCAACTAGATAACAATTATTGATGCATCTCGAGTCACACGTTCTGTATGAGGGTTTCATGAGATAATGTGTCCAGTACAAATTGAAATGTGTGATTACGTACTATTGGCCCCTGCATTCTGCATCACACCATCATACACAGGAATCAACACACATTCTCCTCCACGAGCTGGTGAGTCGCACTTGTCATCTAATTTACAATTAGCAGCAGGATCTTGACTTCAACTCAGGCTTGATTGCATTGACTAATTTCCCACTAATTTCTCCACTTTCATTCCACGAGTCGGATCACATTATCTTTGGATATGGAATTGTTGTCATACACATAATGTACAGGTGTTGTATTTGGCCTCTATAACACACAATGATCACCTCAACGCAGGCATATATACACGCACAACAAATTTGATAGGTAATTCGGCCTTCAAGGTAACTCGATCTCAGTCCAGAGACGTCCCTTGCTCACACTGCATATCACACTCTCGACTTAGCTCCTCGCGTAAATTAACCCACGTTTTGTCCATTCTCAATTCGTAGTTACAGGAGGAATTCATTGTTATAGCTACTATGCTCTTGCCTTACCTAAAAACATGAATTCACCCTTCGTAAGATAATGGTCACGGTTCTTGTAAAAGTTGGCAACCATTCTAGCTCAATCTCACTGAATCACCCGAGGGTTTCTATCCTGGGGCTACCAATGAAGTAGAGAACTAAGTTCTCAACCTCTCATTACCTCTCATACAAGAAGAAAAATCAAATCCAAGTTCTCCTTCAATGACCTCCTCCTCCTTTTTTTCTAGATCTTATGGACCCCTCTACACCTCCTATTTTATTATTATTTTAATCATTGAGCATATTTCCCTGTTTTTAATTCAAATAAAATGTCTTTTTAATGTGGGAAAATGGTAAATTGGCCAACATGCCTCCTCAAGCCACTTAAACTCGCTTCTAACCATCTCATCTTGTATATCTTCTCGTTCCAGTTCAAACAAGCTATTACACTAAGGTGTTCGGTCAAGTATTCCTCTGAGAATGCCATCTTAAGCGTAATTAATTGAGTGAGGCCCATTAATAACTCAATTTTTGAAAGTTGTCGGAATGCACCGGAATGGAAGGAAAAATATGTGGATGATGGAATATACCAAGCGAATTCCATCAGACCTCATAAAAACTCCTCAAAACCCCTCCAAAATCCCCTGGGTTTGCTGATAGATTAAACCAGCTCTTGTGACCTAGTTGCCTCCAACCTTTGAAGTCCATCTTGACCACGTTGTAAGGGAAACCAAAAAAGGAACATGACACAGAATCAAAGCTTTTTCCACTAAGATGCTAATATAGAGAAAAAATGATATTGAGAAAATGTACATGCAATAAGATGGGTTTCAATGCTTGTTTTAGCCATAGTTGAAAACCACCCACAACTCCTTACCAATTACATAAGCTATGAAGATTATTGACATTCAATAGAAATATTATTTAACCACCAAAATCTACCATAATATGTAGTTATTCTTTCTATTACCTGTTAGAGTCAACCATACCAAAGTCAATATCATAGTTGTTGATGCCCATACCAAAGCACATGCTACTAATAATAACCTGTGTATGATTTAGCAGGCTATTTTGATTTTTTTTTAATATCAATGATTTCTTGAAATCCATAACCCTCTAGATATTATACAAGCCATATGAAACATCTATCAAAACTTTGGAGGGCATATAAATTACACAGCTTGAAGTAGTACAAAGTATGGAGACCACCTATCTTGCTATGGGAAACCTTTTATCGCTTATGTTTGGAGGCCACCCGTCCTATCACATACAACATTTTATCACTTATGAACCTTATTGATGGTCTTTAAAATACACTATTTTTTATTTTTATTTTTATTTTTTGATAAATACACATGCACTTTCAAAGATTTAAATCCCACCGAAGTACTTATCCAGCGATTACAAAATCAATTAAAAACATCTTAAATTTTAAAATAATAATAATAATAATTTTTTAAATATTGTGTTAAATAAATATTTATAAGTAAACACTTTAATATTCTCTTCCAGATTGGTCGACTATGCGAATGCCTCGCTCTGCTCCTTACGAGATAACCCTAATCCCTGCCTACTCCTGGTTTTCAAAGCTCAAGCCACAGCGCTCCTGTTGACTTCTTTCCCATGGATGCGCCTTCGGGAGGGGCGGGATCTTCCCCCCCTCCTTTCAACGCTTCCGCCTCTGACATTTCCAGGCCTGCAGTACCTCTGTTCCCTCCTGGCATTTTCCCAGAAACAGATCAGGGATCTGAACCAGTCAATAATGAAGCTGACCCCTCAGCAGCACGTGAAGCGAATGCCAAAGACAAAGGCGTGAACCAAAAGTCTCCAACGTCACAGCCAAAGGCGACCTCGGCAACATGCATCCCGAAAGCTGCAGAACGAATCAAAGTCGATCTCCCCGGTCATCGAATCAACAACGAAATTCAATTTATGCAGGACCATGCGCTCATAGGCAAATTCCTAGGATTTTGGCCAACTGAAAAGGCTCTGCAGGGCTGGATCACTTCAAAATGGAAACCCAAAGGACAAGTCACTCTGTAGCTTGGCCCCAAAGGCTTCTTCACGGCCATTTTCCGCTGCGTGGAGGACAAATCTCGCATATTTGAAGGCGGCCCGTACTTCTTTAACTCCTCAGGTCTGTACCTTCATGATTGGAAAGCTATGTTTAACCCAGATAAGGAAGATTTCAGTTGGGCTCCAGTATGGATACGTATGTACTCCCTTCCTGTGGAATACTGGAAAGAGGAAACGCTAACGGACATTGGCAACAGCTTGGGGGTTTTCATCAAAGTTGCTGAGGAAACCAAAACTCGAAGATACACCTCATACGCCAGGATCTGCGTCCAGATGCATCTGACCAAAGCTCTTGCAGACTCGGTAAGTCTCTTTCATGATGATTTTGAATGGATTCAACCATTAGACTACGAGCATATTCCTTTTCGTTGTCGAAAATTCCATGAACATGGCCATCTCTTCCGGGACTGTCCTCTGAATACTCTGCCCAAAACCTCTGCTAATGAAACTAGCAAAGACTCTGAAGGATTCATTAAAGTCCCTAATCGCCGGCGGCATGCAAAGAAAAATCCTGCAGCCCCAGAAAGCCCCAAAAAGCCTGAATCCCAGAATAGATTTATAATACTCTCCTCTCAAGATCCCTCAGAGAATCAAAGCTTAGATCCTCAGGCGATCCCTTCCCCACCCTCATCCTCCCAGATTATCAAATCTTCTCGGCCATCCTCAGCCTCCGCTCCCTCCAGCCTTCTAATATCCTCTGACTCAGAGAAACCTGTTCCAGATACTGGCCTAAATCCCTCTACCTCGGAGAAAATTGTTCCAGAGCCTGGCCAGCAGTCTTCTTCAATGGAGCTAGATGCTGCTCTAGCTCTTAGTCTGCATGACAACGCATCCATGGAAGATCAGAATACTCCCACAATAATGGATGAGGATCCAAAGAATGTTAGTCTGGAAGGTCTGGATATCCTCAAATTGGAAACAGCATGCAAGCAGAAAGAATACAATTCAATACCCCCATGGCAAATCGAAAGGCTGGAAGGAGTTCTCACCAAATTTCAGCACAATAAATGTCTAGGTATACAAGCAGGAAGCCCCTGGGATGGAAAAAAAATTCTAAAAGAAACGAAGAAAAGAGGGTGCAAAACAGATTTGCAAAGGACCATTATCGTAGGAGAAATACTAATGGAATCCAGGCGATTCCCTAAGTTGACAAAGTTCTACAAACCCCAACCCCACTGTTCCTCATGAAGCTCATCTCTTGGAATGTGAGAGGGCTCAATAGCCCCTCAAAACACAGAATGTTAAAAAACTTGATCCAGCAAGAAAAACCATCATTAGTTTTTCTTTAAGAAATGAAAAGTAATAACACTGTTATAGAAAGAATCCTCAATAAGGTCTGGTTAGGCAGCTGCTCAGTTTCAGTAGACGCCTCCGGAGCTTCCGGAGGGCTGGCAATTATGTGGAACCCGCAGGTTCTCACTCTTCAAGACTTTCATGCTACCCACTTCCTCATCCAAGCGTCCTTCCATCTCATCGGGACAAACATTCACGGGCATCTCTCAAATGTATATTTTCCGCAAAATTTACAGCAAAAACTGGAACTTTTGGATACTCTCACCATTCTCAATTCTAACAGGCAGTTCCCCCTCTGGATTGGTGGTGGCGACTTCAACATCATAACGACGCTGGAGGAGAAACACGGCGGCAGATCAAGGTTAGAAGGTGACAGTAGCGGCTTCAAAGAATTTATTCAAAGCAATCAATTAATGGATATTCAGACTTCCAATGGTGTATATACCTGGACCAATAAGCGGAGGGGTACTCAGCATATTGCTTCCAGGCTAGATCGGTTCCTCATCTCGGACAATGCCATACACCTGGGAGGGGACTTTCATGCTTCCATATTGCCCCAAGGAGGATCAGATCACTGGCCCATTATGTTACAATGGTCATGGCCAAGTACAAGATGCAACAAACCTTTTCGATTTGAAGCCTTCTGGTTCTCAAATCCTAACTTCAAAGCAGTGGTCAGTGAGGCCTGGAAATCCTTTACCCCACCTGAAGGAGCCAAAATGTTCCAATTCCAACAGAAACTAAAAAACCTAAAACAAGTTCTCAAAGTTTGGAACCGTACTCAGTTTGGCAACATTTTTGAGAATCGGAAAAAGTTGGAACAACAAATGTGCTCACTTCAACAAACTATCATATTGGAGGGTAGGACAGAAGAGCAGGCGCAACAGTAGTAGACCCTTTGGACTAAAATTGAGGCACGCATGCAGCAAGAAGAAATCTTGTGGCGACAAAAGTCCAGAATCCGGTGGCTCAAGGAAGGGGAGAAGAATACAAAATTCTTCCATAGATCCACCATTCAAAGAAGAATGCACAACAATATTGCATTCATCAACAATCGTCAAGGGGAAAGATTAGAAGTGCATGAAGACATGGAAAAGGAATTTAAAGAGTACTTTCAGGAAACTCTTAGGGAGCCTCCAGGAAGCAGAGATCAAGCCATTAGAACCATCACGCAGCACATTCCTAAAATCATAACGGAGGACCACAACAATAAACTGCTCCAATCTATTTCACTGCAGGAAGTAGAAGCTGCGATGGCCCAACTCAAGGATGGCAAGGCACCTGGTCCTGATGGTTTCACCGCCAATTTCTTTCACGAGTTTTGGGAGCTCATCAAGACAGAGGTATGGGAATTAGTGGAGGAATCAAGATCTATGCACTGGATTCTCCCCTCCCTAAATGCCACTTTCTTAGTGCTAGTACCTAAAGGGGATGAACCAAATACGCCCGACAAATACAGGCTGATTGCATTATGCAACATCATCTACAAGCTCATCTCCAAAGTACTGGTGAACAGGCTCAAACCTCTCCTCCCTCTTCTCATCTCGCCGGAGGAGATTGGATACGTAGAAGGGCGTCAGATAATGGATGACATTATTCTTTCAAATGAAGTAATCCACTCTCTGAAGCTTCTGAAAAAGCCAGGTATGATTCTAAAGCTTGATCTCTCTAAAGCTTTTGACAAACTTAGCTGGAACTATATTCATCAGATGTTATTGGCTTTTGGCTTCAATGCCACTTGGACAAGATGGATCATGAATCTCATCTCCTCTCCCTGTTTTTCGGTCCTGCTCAATGGCTCCCCCTCTTCACCCTTCCGCCCCTCACGTGGTATTCATCAAGGGGATCCCCTATCCCCTTTCCTTTTTGTCCTCATGGCAGAAGGGCTTAGTCGTCTGCTTCACTCTGCCGTATCCTCTCAAGCTCTAAAGGGCATTTCTCTCCGTGGTCTTCATCCCTTACCCCACCAACAGTTTGTAGACGATACGATGCTTTTTGGCCACCCCTCATCTCAAGAAGCAAAAGACTTCAAAGATCTACTCTCTCTTCTCTGAAGCCTCTGGTACCTCTATCAATGCCTCCAAATCCCAACTCTTCTTTTTTAACACCCCTGCCACCACTCAAAGGAACATCGCTCGTATTTTGGGATTCTCTACAGCAACGCTACCCTTGAAATACCTGGGGGCTCCTTTGTTGGACTCAGCCATAAAACACGCCTCCTGGAGGACTCTTCTCGACAAATTGGATTCAAGGCTCTCGTCTTGGACTTTCCGCTCTCTCAATATGGCCGGCAGACTCATTTTGATCAAATCTGTTCTCCAAGCCATGCCTCTGTATCTTTTTTCTATTCTGGCAGCACCAAAATGGGTCCTTAAAGCAATCTGCAATCTTCATAGAAACTTTCTATGGGGCTCTTCTGGTCTCAATAGGAAATGGGCTCTTGTTAATTGGAAGGAGGTCTGCCAGCCAAAATCAGAGGGTGGGCTCGGATTAAGGGATCCTCTCCAAAGCAACAACACAATGGGAGCCCGTATATGGTGGAATTGGATCTCCAAACCACAAATACCCTGGGCGCGGCTATGGCAAGCAAAATATGCCCCAGGAAGTCAATGGAACGACCTCATAAGAATTAGCACTACAACCCCAGGCTCTTTGATTTGGAATGCTGTCAAGCTTCATAGCGCCTTCATTCAAGAGCATAGCTTCTGGGAAATTCATTTAGGAACCACAGCTAGGTTCTGGGAGGACCCTTGGCAACAACTCCCAAAACTAGCCTCTCTTTTCCACAAGCCAATCTGGCAGGTTTCTATGCAGCAAGCAAATCTCACCCATGTTCATCAATTCTGGCAGCAACAAACACCACAAGACTTTCAACTATGGAAACCCGCTAGCACCTGGCAGGCCAATTGGCAAGGGGAAACCTATACCGAGATCGATCAGGAGTTAAATCATAGAAGAATCAAATACTCAGATTAGCAGGACAAACTGCGATGGGGACATACGCCAAGAGGAATGTTTAACACCAAGGAAGCTTACCAGCTTTGCTACTCAGCCACTCAGACAGACAAGGATCAGCTCTGGGAACAGGTCTGGCAACCAGGAATATGGCCTAAGGTCTCCACCTTTCTATGGCTCTTAAGCAAGAGGCATATCCTCACTTGGGACAATCTGCAAAAAAGGGGATTCATTGGCCCATCGAAATGTCCCAACTGCAATCTCAACTCTGAATCCATCATGCATCTCATGGAGACTTGTCCTCTAGCTACTCAGTTATGGGAGAAAACTGAACAATGCAATAGAAGATCAGGAGAACGGATGGGAGATATAATAGATACCATTAGAAAATGGCCAAAGCACCCTTTTCAAAGCCCTCTTCTAAACTCTCTGTGGAATCTAATCCCAAGCTTTCTCTACTGGATACTCTGGAAGGAAAGGAACAACAGAATTTTTAACAATATCAGCAGGCCAATTGATACTCTGTGGCTTCTTCTAAAGCAAAATCTCCAAGAAACTCTAGCTATCAGACACTAGCAAGACACGGATATGCCAGAATCACCTCAGGAACACCTCATCATGAACGCCTGGAATCTAGACCTGTCCTTTTTGGCCCATGTCAAAGCTCGTCCTCCAACTAGTTCTGCCTCTCCTCTCACTTGGTCTCCTCCTGCATCCAACTCATACAAATTGAATTTTGATGGGGCAACCAAGGGCAATCCTGGGTCGACGGGCTTTGGGGGGGTCTTCAGGAACGATGTGGGCGCAACACTGCATATCTACTATGGAACCATTAGCAAACACACCAACAACACTGCTGAATTGGAAGGACTGTGGAAAGGGATTTGCATTGCAGATCAAAAAAACTTCTTCCCATTAGAGGTCGAGGGAGACTCCCTTATCCTAATAACAGCAGCCACCAGGATTCAAGCAGGTACCTCGGCAGCCAAGACAACTTCTAGTTGGAGGCTGCTCAGCAGATTGGAACTTTTGGAGGAACGACTCCGGAACCCCCAAAGCATCACCTTCAAGCATGTAAGACGCACTGCCAACAAAGTAGCAGATAGACTGGCCAATCAAGGGGTAAACCAGCAGATCCCATATTTCTCAGGACCTCTCGGCGACTCAAATGATGAACAACTCAAACATGAATGCACTTCTTTGGTGCAACAGGACTACTCGCTCCCGGATGCGGGTGATTGATAGATATAGAGGTACGATGGAGGCACGCAAGGTGGGCAAGTGGCAGCCCATCTGCGTCAGGTGTATGAGTCATGGCCTGGAAAGCTGGCCTCGCACAAATACATTAATGGCAGCATTAACTCTGCCTTCCCTGCTTCTGGTTATAGGCACGATGGCGCTCAATTTAATTCTCATTGTTGTTGTTCTATCGTATGCATTCGGCTCCATCAAGGTTGCAGTCCTGGGCGACTCTCCGAGCGATAGTTCGCCCACCTGCTTCCCGTCGGCACTGGTGCATGCTGAGAGTTCTTCCCTGTTGGTCTGGCTCTGCAGGGCTATATGCGCCTTTACCCTCTCCGGCCTCCATTCAGCTCCGGTTCCTGATGCTTACCGCTTTTCTCGGGCTCAGTCTTCGGCTCTCTCGGTGCATTCGCCCCTCAGTCGTTTATCCGCCTTCCCTCCTCAGTTTAACAGTCCCCATCCCATAAAAATGCCAAAAGAAAGGCTAAGAATGATCAGCAGGCGCGGCGGTTCACGTGGTCGAGCCACCAACCAGCACTCCTCCACCACTCTGGACCCCTCTGAAGATGCGTCGGTCTTTCCAGCCACCAGAAGTGGCAGGGGCAGGGGACGAGGGCAAGATAGAAGTGAAGCCTGTATGCATCACGTGCATCCCACGGCCCGCTTCCACATTCCTTGTTCACTGGAAAATTCCTCCTTCATCGTCTCTGTGACTATCGAAAGGTGTGAGCATAACACGGGTTCAGGAGCAGTTCAACAGAGGGCTACGGAGGAACAGAGGTTGGCAAGTCAAATTGCCACCCCGCGCCATGTCACCAGAGGCATGCCTACTACGCACTCTGAAGCCAATGTCGGCCCAAGCGAACCCACGAGAGGAGAGCCTTCAAGCTCTGCGGTCCATTCTTCTGACTCCATGGACTCCGGTCAATTTGGGTGCCGAATTTTAGAGGAACAACCGTCTACCTCAGATGAAGATTGAACCAGTCAGCGCCTCTGGTTTTTTGGTTTTGCCTCCGAAGACGAAGCTCACCTCCTTTTCGATTCACAGGGTTCATGCCTGTCTCAGGCTTTTGTCTATGATACAGGTCGGGGTCTGTTTATGTTTCTGTTTATGTAAAAATCAGTCCTTGAAACAACAGTGTTTTACTCAGTCCGGTATCGTTGTTTGGGTCAGTTTTTTGAGTCTTTCTGGAATGTTCAATGTTCCTTGAAATTATTCTCTCTGATGTAAGTCATTTTGCCGGTTCCACAGTCAGGATGTCAAGTTTTTCTGCTCTATGCCAACTTCATGGCATGAATTCTCGAGGCCAGCCTCGCTGTAACTTTTTTGTATGAATATAGGAGTAGAATAATTGAGAAAAAAAAATATTCTCTTCCAAAACACTATTCATAGAATCAGAAACGTGTTCTAAAACACCATTCGGAGAGGAAGATTCTCCTATATAATGACATTCTCTTTGCTCAAAACTTTCCCAAACAATTACCTTATGAGTATGTCATGCAACTGCCCAACAAGGTGCTTCTTGAGTGAATTGAATGCCATATCTAACCTCTTGAATTGTTTATACAAATTGACATAATACACTATGCCTCGGGATGTTGGCACAATATGGCCCTAAAATGTTATTCAAGGTAGCATACTTTGTATTTAAAGCCATGGGTAACTCAATTATGTAGAAATATTTAATTTTATTATTTTCTTTGATTATTAAAATACCTTTAATAAAAATGTTTTGTTTTGTTTTGTGTGTGCCTATTGATCGGTCGCTTGGGAAACTAGACCACTAGCACAAACAAACAAAAAATTAGGCCAAGAAAAGATTCTAGACAGTATGACATAGCCTATCAAATATGAAAGTTCAAAATAATTACTGCATATACTAAAGGCTTAAGTGCTTCCTTGATCTAAAGTAGCAATGAAAATATGATTGCAAGACAAGACAATTGTGACTAGAAAGTGCATTTAATTGGTATGTGAATCCACCTAGATAGGCTCTTTTGGTCTTGTCTCCTCCTAAGGGTTTGTAAGCTCTAAAGCAACTAACATTTTTTCTAGCACCGATACCTTGTTGTCCATCCTCTATTATTGTGCTTGCACCTCATCAATACTTGAAGAATTTCTTGTTGAGCTTCTGAATGCTCTATCAGAACTTTCTTCAATATTATTTTAAGATGCCAATATATATATATAGTCTGCATATATCGTGTTTGATCAACTTTGGTGCTCTTTGTATTAGTGATGTAGCTTCCACTTGTTCTTCCACCTCTGCATTTGAAATGAATCTTATTCTAGCTTCCCTCTTAGCATCCTAAATTTGTCTTCTAATAACTAGAGGGGTGTTTCTTATGAAATTAGCTACAAAGTGCTCAACTAGCTATTGTGCCCTTGCTACAAAGTTCTCAACTGGCTATTGTGCCCTTGAACTCGTGGGGACCCTAGAGCTCCTGAGCCCATTCTTGTTGCCAGACCGCCCCTTCCCCCTCTCCCCCGCCTGACATGACTACCCAATGATAAGGGAACCAAGATAAAAGGAATAGAGAGGGAGAGTAGAAGAATAAATATCTAATGACTTCCTAGGAAGGGTCTAAAACTAGTTGAGAGATAGAAGAAACCCCCTCCCTAAATCGCTAGTAAAAAACACTTGTATCTAGACTATAAGAACAAGAAAACAACATAGAATGATGAAATACATTAAACCTGCCCCAATTGAGACAAAGTAAGAAACCACCAACTTGAGATGAGAGGCACCCCCAACTCATTAATTAAATATACCATGTGAGTAACTTGTAGAGAGAATCGACTACAAAAAAAGACACTAGAAGGAACTAAAATGAGAACACATGAAGATGTCGTTAAAGATAGAGCTTTGAAACCCGAGTCCAAATTATTTGTATAGGTCCATGCCAAACAATACTAGAACCAACCTACGCTTTATGAGTGCATACCAAAAGCCAGGGAAGAATTTTTTATTCCTACTTAAATAAGATACATCCTCCTCAATCTGGGTTCTACCAACTAACTCAAGAACCAACGTAAGAAAATCAACATAGCCACTAACACAAACATAGAGACATAGACTAACAATAATGGTAGGCTCACCTCTAACTCAGACAAATTTAGATACTAAATATATCAAAGCCACCATAAATGTAAAAGCTAGAAGAGTCAAATAGATAAAGTGCAATAATGCCAAATCAAGGTTGATTTCCTTATGCACTACCCTCATAAAATCTCAATCATCCAAACAACTACCCTTTCCTCGCCATGAAAACAATGCAATCAAATCTCTCTTTAGCAAAATGATAATCGATAATGTGAAAGATCACCAAACACGAATGCCCACATTATTAAACATTCACTCATGTCTGTTTGTCCATATCTTTTATGTGAACTAAGTAGAAGGGTCCTCAATCCCCAACTTCCTTAATAATTAAATATTTTAATGATGGTATATTTCACTATTAATAAACACCTACAAAGAAGTAAAAAATTATATCTTATCAATGAAATATCCCCACACATATATATATAATTTAAATATTATTAAATATATATTTTTATGGTCAATATTTTATTTTTTATATATTTGAAATATAAAAAACATATTATACGATAAAAACCTAAATTAATATAAAGTCAACTTTGTTTGATATAAAGTCAAACTTCGTTTAATATAAAAATACACTCCATGTTTGTAATATGATAATTAAAATTTGATGTAATGATGGTTGTAAGTATTCATATATATCCAAATATAAGGTTTGTTGTAATTATTATTGAAAAGTCACTTAAAAAAAAGGTCTCCTCGTAATAATTATTTTATTTAATTATATCCATTTATTTAGTCTCGACCGTTACGACTGATGAATGAGACGACCTATAAAGATCAAAATAAAAAACTATAATATATACATTTTGGCCATACCTAAATTTTTATATTTCACATTCCAAATGATAATTCTGGATTTGTTGATTTTTAAAAAAAATATGTCACTCCACCATAAGATGAATGAATGAATGATGAAACTTTATTGTCACTTCCCATAATCAACAAACTTTATGTGAGAAAATATGTTCGGTGTGTTTCTTGTCGTTTACTTTAAGATTAATTATAAGTCATTATTGCAATCATTAAAAATGGTTGTGGAGCTCAATTTCATTAACAATATCTTCATTTTATGGCAACATTAAGAGTGTAAGAATTAATTTAGTTTAATTATTTTATGTTTTGGAAATTGCGGTTAAAATTTAGTAAAAATAATTTTTGTTTAAAATTTGTTTTTGAATGTATAAATAAATTTAGTATTTTAAATTTTTTAAAGGTATTTATATTATGCAAAATTTATAGATTAAATTTGTAATTTTAATAAATTTTGGTCGTATTTCAAGTAAATTTGATTTAAAAAATATGTTGGAAAAGCCTCCAAAACCTAGAACATAGACTATGACATTTTATTGTATGTTTATCATATAATTTAATAAGTTGGATATAGAATGAGTTAATATGGTTGGTTTTTTGGCGGGATGATATTTATTAAGAAGTAAAATAAGAAAATTGATAGTATAAAAAAAATGATATGTATAGAGTGTTTGATGGTTTAACATGACATGAGGGAGGTGACCATGAATGTCTTTAACTCCACTATGATACATGCAACCACTCAGTTTCATTGTAAGCCTGCCATATGGTTCATAATGGAAACCCCTACTCATTTGTAGGTTCCTCTGATGCAACGACATCCTAAAATCTTGCTATGATGAGTCTTGTACCTCCAATATTGATTTTGAGAGAAGGTAGCATAATTTCGTGCAACATGTAGAAATCCTTACCTTTTCTAGTTTCATATTATGGTTGTGGATTTACTTCACGCTTCTTCATCTAATATTCTTCCCTATTCGAGCTTTTCTAGCCTTGACATTCCCTCCCTATTCCAAGCTTTGGTCTGTAACCATTGCTTTTTGCTCGCCCTCGTGGATCTCCTTCTAGCTTGTTAGGTCAACCTATTTCTCATTGTACAAGTCTTGAATTGGTTATAATGGAGGTCGCTTAAACCTTCCACCACATTGTTTCTCTTGTAGCTTGTAAAAATTGAAATTATTGGACGAGGACATCAAAACATAGAGAGGTTCTATCACAGATGAGGATCTCCAAGCAAAATTTGAGGAGTTTATTTTGGATGGCATGAGTCACACTCACAACATGAAGTTGTACACAGGTTGTACAAGGCATTAGAACTAGAATGGAATACCAAGCTTCTAGTAGTGCATGCATTTGTTGATCAGGAAGTAGAGCAATGGGAACTTTAAGAACATTTGGACAACCCATAAAAGCAAGGACAAGTGCTCCTCACTCTCTACAAATGGTTAGCAAAGAAACATGGTGGGATCCTAGCTTCAAATTTGTTATTGACTCTAGAGACCACCCTATTGACATCCAATCTCATACACCTTTGGGCTTTTCTCCTCCAAAGGTATAATCTCAAGTTTCTATGCATGGTATGCAATTTTTTTTCTCTTTTTTTAGTACTTGTTTTAAAGGGTATGTTGGCATTTGGGGTACATGTGATTTTAGTTTTCATTTTGGGAAAATAAACCTTATAAAAACTATGTATATGTCAGCCAGTTTCTTAATTTTTTTCCACCTAGTTTCCATATGAGTAGGCTTTTAAGACTTCAACTAAACTTTTTGAGCACACCTCTACTTAGGCTAGGCCTTTTAAAAAAGTTACTTGGCCTCATGAGTGTAACATGATGATGAGAAATATTGTTGTAATGGCTACGTGCCTATGAATATTGTTGTATTGACCCTCACTCTTGCCCTCAGCCTTAAAGCGCAAAACTATTTGAAACTTAACATGCCATGGTGTGTAAAACATGTAACAACATAATTACAAACTAACTCACACAAATTAACATGTGAAAAACGGAGATGAAACATTAAATGAGTCATAAGAAGAAAGTTACAAAACTATTTGAAACTTAAAATGCCATGGTATCTAAAACATGTAACAACAAAATTAGAAACTAAGATGAAACATTTAAATGAGTCATAAGAAGAAAGTTACAAAACTATTTGAAACTTAACATGCCATGGTGTCTAAAATGTATAACAACAAAATTAGTACAAATCGAAATGTGAAACAAAAAAATGAAACATTTAATTAAGTAATAAGAAAAAAGTTACAAAACTATTTGAAACTTAACATGCCATAGTATCCAAAAACATGTAACAACAAAATTAAAAATTAACTCACACAAATTGAAATGTGAAACAAAGAGATAAAAACATTTAAATAAACCATAAAAAGAAAGTTATCTCCAATGAAAATGGAAAATAAAAACAAAACAATACTTTTCCTAAACTATGCAACATACTCATAAATTATATATAGATTGAACTTCCTTATTAAAGATGGTTAATACTTACTTCAATAAAATCTACTTTAAAAAATAGGTAAGTTCATTGAAAAAATAATATGGAAAAGAAATATATATATATATATATATATAAATAAAATTTACCTTCAACAAAATCTACATGACATCATGAAATGAATATACTAACTCCATAGTTTGAATCTTACCGCTACATTAGTAATTTTAATTATCATATTTTTTTATTTTTAAAAATAATGTATAAAATATAAACTTTAATATTTCACATTATTTGTATGTTAAGAAATTTTTTGGTGAAATTACATAAGAGAATTTTGTGGGATTTTGTACATTAGTGAAACTCATCTCAGAAGATTCAACTTTAATATTTCACATCACTTGTATGCTAAGAAATCTTTCAGTCAAATCACATTTCAGAAAATTGTGGGACTTTGTATATTAGTGAAACTCACCCCTCAATAAATTATCGGATTCATGAGCACACAACCGACATCAGACATGGAATGTCTCGCCCCTTTGTTTTGGCAGAACACGCAGAAAAGACAAAATATTACATCTGCATTGAAGAGGTTAGGGTCATTGCAAGAATTGATCATTTTCATCATCATAAGTTTAGGGAAATCTTGGAAATTGAAAGGAAGTCTATCAATCTAAATAAAGACGTTGGTTGGAGTATTAGCAAGTGTTGGATCCCTCCCCTATTTTCATTAGTTTGGATTTTTTTTTTTTAATTTAATATAATACATTATTTATTTATTTATTATTATTATTATTATTTATTTATTATTATTATTATTATTATTTTATTTTATTTTATGTTTTCAAACAATTAAGTTTAACTATATTTTTATTTAAATATTAATAATAATAATAATAAAAAAAATTATTTATGATTTCTATTTATTTTATTTTATTTGATTTTTAAATTTGTCTTCATTTTTATTTTTTCTTAGTGTTATTTATTTTATTAGTTTGACCATATTATTATTCAATTTTATTTTTTCTTAGTGTTATTTATTTTATTAGTTTGACCATATTATTATTCAATTTTAGTTAATTCTATATGACCAATCTTCTTTTTTATTAAAATATTAATAACTATAATAATAAAATTAATTTAATTCATTATTTATATCTATTTGTCAATTGTTAGATCGAAGACTTTTGTGATCCATATTGTAAATACATGTCTTTCGAATTAATTACATCATTAGGATTTGGTCCACCTTTCGAACTAACTAATGTGGCTCATCCTCAGGGCAAAGTGACGAAATCAATCAATCTTCATGAATAAATAGTATGGATGAGGAGACGAAATCAATCAATCTTCACGAATAAATAGTATGGATGCATAAACTAGTCGTTAGTGATTTAGTTGATATGGTAAATAAAATATTCTAAAATTAGTAGTTAAGAATTATTTATTAAAATATTATATATCTATTTGTAATTTAGTTGTTAGGGATCATAATTATATATATTAATTCTTTGAATTAATTAAAATAATACTATACGAGTAAGAATCGGTTAAAATTTGTTTTTATTCATTTATAAAATAATTAATTTTAATTATTTATTTATTTTAATTAAAAATAATTAATTCCTAATATAGTAAGAATAGTTAATTAAAAAGTTTATATTATCACGGCTAGAAAACATCTCTACAATTATCTAATTTGATGCCAAGATGGGGTTCTTCATCTTATCCTGAAGATAAACCACATGGACAAAAATTTATTTTTATGTGATTTCACCAAAAAAAATCTTATCCCACAAATTATAGATCACAAATCTCACATATCTCGCATCACTATTATATGTAACAAATAATTTATTAAAATTATATTTATCTATGAATATATTTCTTTAAATTAATTAGCAATTATCCAAACAAATAATTAAATACCATCCTCAAATGTCTCCATGACATTTATGATTTTATTAATTACTTATATTAAATTATGATTAAAAAAAAACATCAAAACTCTGTTTAAGCTTTAAAAAACCATCAAGCATTTATTCAAAAAGTCAAATATAAATCAACTTTTACTCTTCTCATGTGGCCTCTAAACGAACATGCTGCTCATGCTTTTCACTCACGAGAACACTCTCATAACTCTAAGCATGTGATAGGGTTGAACCAAACTAAAATCCCAACATCTACCCCTCATTACTTGTGTCAAAATTCATAAACTTCCCAACAATTTCAATTAAGAAAATAACTATAAACTAAACTAAACTAATTTTAAAAATATATAAACCACCAATTTCATAAATAAATTTCACCATCTCTTTTCATTTATATACTCCAATTCTGCAATCATTCTTAACCTTATTTTGTTCTTTTTACCAAATTTAATCTTTATAACGTATTCCAAATTCATTTTTAAACATTCTCTTATTCCTTATTAAAAAATTTAATTCAACTTCCCCACAAGAAAAATATTAAAAAGTTTCTCACTTTTTTTTTCATATAATTATTCTTTAAATTTAATTTTTAATATTTAAATATCGTTTATTAAAACTGTGCAATTACTATTATCAACCATTTATTATTATCGTTGTCGCATGGAAGGTATTATACATTCGATATGCAATTGACCATGAATTAATTCTAAAGTTTTCATTTTAAATCATTTTAATTTATTTTTTAGATATTTTAATTTTGTTTTTATCAGTACTTTGAGTGGTTATAGTTTTTAATATTTATATTTTTATTGGGAAATGATGACAATGTACCATATAAGTGACAGGTTGATGCCAATCACATTAAATGTGAGGTTTACATGTTTTGATGTATCTATACATTATTTATTGTTCAAGTGAATTCCATGGGCCTCCAAATCTCACGCCATGTGAACTCTAATTATTTCAATATATTTTATTATTCCAAATCTCCATTATTAATAATAAGGGAATGCTTTAAATTTCTTTAAATATGTTGAAATTTAAATTTAAATTATTTATAATATATTATATAATTTAAATTATTTATTATATATTAGATAAAAAACAAAAAATTTAATAAGTTTTTTAAGATAAAATTACATTTTAATCATTATCAATATTTTCAAAATTTCATTATTTAGATATTTTAAAATGGGTGAAAATTTTTAAATCAAAATTCTCACAATTATAGTTTACCAAAAAATAATTTATAAGAAAAAATGTAAATTTATTTACTATTTAACTTGCTTATAAATGTAAAATTTAATCAATTTCACAATTTCATTTACTGATAAAAGCATTTTTCATAAATAATTATAAAGGTAAAATCCCAATTTCCCTCTCTAACATATTAAATATATTGCAATTCAGTGTGACTTGTTACAACGATGAAATCTTTTATTAATAGATATAAAGATTTATTAAAAAATAAATGAAAGAGTTTAACAAGGTATTCATTTTTATTTATTTGTAAGGTAATATAATAGAATTAATAATAATAAGTTGATTTTAAGGTCATGACCAAGCCTACAACAAATTGGCTTATGAGTTTCTTTTATGTGTGAGACAAGAGACCTACCTCTGTGCAACAATTTGGCTACTAAATCTAGGAAGGTGTACATACCTTACCACTATAAATTTGAACTTGGGAAGCGCATGTTCCTAACCATTAGGTTGACTCAAGTATCTCTGTGACACAAAGATATATCACTTGGAGAATCAAATGTAAAATATTTTTTAATGGATATGGATCCCTAATCAAAAGTTTAGATAATGACATTTAAAAAAAAAGAGAAAAAAAAAACTTATATTGGTTTTATAGGACAATACAGTGTTGTCATGATACATTGATACAATGGATACAATGCTTGGAGAATTAAACACAAACTTTTTCTAATTGAAATGGACCCTAAACCAAAAAATTGGACTCGGGTTCAAATGTAGAAATTGGTTCATACCTTTCAAAATTCAATAATAAAAGTAAGCGGCAGAGAACGCTGCTATGCAGTGTTATTATTTTATAAAATAATTTTGTTAAAATTAATTATCAGTGATGCTTAAGAGTTACGAAACTGGTTTGGAAGGTTTTATATCACTGTTAGGCTCTGCCATGACTAGCCCTCTGGTTTGTTCCATTCTCTGTGTTGTTCACTGTTGCAACCGTCCGAAATGGCAGAAATGCACTGTATCCCACGACGAACTCTCCCAACATAAAACCACGTCATGAAAGATGTGTACGTAATTATAAAAAGGTTTTTTTTTAAGATTGCTCATTTTGAAAATCTATCATTAAGTTATTACATTAGATATAATTATTTTATAAATTTTAAAAAGTCAATTATAAAATATATTCTTTAAACTTGAACTCGCACACTTTAGAAAACAAAATTTTCACCAATTAATTAAAATATCTTAAATTAATTAAAAACATGTGATATTATTTAAATAATAAAATTGAATACTATTATTAATATCTTAAATTAATTAAAATATATGATTTTATATAAATTATAAAATCGAAAATTATTATTAATTTTATCATAGTAGTAATATGTGTTAATTTTTTATAGGGCTACATTGTTCTTTGCTTTGATAATTGCATTTCATCATTAATACACTAAGTTTATTCCATATCATCATTACATTATTCAGATCTATATCATTATTCATGAGCATATGAAATTATATAGAAAGAACAACATCATCATCATAGCAATAAATTCCTTGCCCGGTGCGGGACAAGTAATAAATTCCTCTCCCGTTGGTCGAGCCCTGCCGGGGGCATCCTCTCCTTATCAGTCGAGCCCCCTGTTGGGTCCTTGCACTAGGAAGCGCAAGCCCCTCCGGGTCCTTGCTTTCCTAACGTCAAGCAAGCAATAAATTTCAATTTACTTATTGGGTGGGGGGGCGTTGGTCGAGCCCTGCCGGGGGCATCCTCTCCTTATCAGTTGAGCCCCCTGTCGGGTCCTTGCAATAGGAAGCGCAGGACCCGGAGATGCAGTGGAACATAAAGGAACAACAAAAGAAAAGCATGCACACACATAGAGACACCAAGATTGGTCTGAGACAAGTGAAAAACCAACTATGGGGAAAACCCTTACAAATCTTCTTTTTCTTAAATTGTCATCAAATGATATAGCAAAAGAGAGTACAATGATCCATAACTTTATCTATGTAACAAAACAACTATGATATCCATGAAACATATCTAGTCATGATCGAAATCAAAGCCCTCATACTAATGGTTGTAATGTGTTGTCACAAACTAAAGTCAATTGTTGTATACTACTGTCACTGTGTCGAACACTATTGAATTATGTTATCACTGAGCAGAAACATTGGAATAAAGAAATATCATTGTTGAGTCTCGGACGTGGGGAAGAGGAGCTGTGCGAGCGTCTATGGCAACCCGGACACAACCAGGCCATTCTTTCCATATTTTCCCAAAAACCCTTGGACGCTCCCATGTAGTTATTGTGCATGCATCCAAGACAACCTGGATGCTCTCAGGACCACTCTATGTGAGCATCCGAGGACTGACACCTCGAGATCTACCTCTGGAGCCCTGGACGCTCCCATAAGCCTCTGTGCTAGCGTCCAAGGCTCTCTGGACATTGTCATGACCAATGTGTGCCAGCGTCCAAGGACTAAATGTCATGTTTTGTGCCATCATCTAGAAACTAGAAACCCCTAACTCAGAGTGAACCTCACGCCTGTGATTTCAGACCCTTGTGTGAACTCCTTCAGTCAAACCTATGCAAACCAAGAAAAAAGAGAAGAGAAGATCATGACCACTATGTGCCATCGTCCAGGGACTAAAATTCCTTATTCTGTGCCAGTGTCCATAAACCAAAAAACCCTAACACAGAGCAAACCTCACGCATGTGATTTCAGACCCTTGTGTAAACTCCTTCTGTCGAACCTGTGCGAACTAAGAAAAAAGGGACAAGAAGACAGTTTGATCGAATGTGTCCAAATGAGAATGATGTCTCTTCTATTTATAGGCTTTCGTGAGGGTCCACTTGGGGTTAAGGCTGACCCAAGCAGTTACACATGTGCTTAGAGCCGACCCATTCCATAATACATGTATGAATAAAATAATTCATAACTCAACTTCCGCTTCACCAAATTGGGTATCTTTAGGTCAATTTTGGTCCTCTACAAAATAGGAATCTAATGAAATAATTATCTTAGTCATTTAAGCTGTATAAGCTGGAATTTGACCACAGTTGCAAAATTAACACTCCCTCTCAACTAGGGATAATTCCGCCTCCCAATAATTGTCCATCGATCAATATGCCATTCTAGAATATTCAAGTTTAAGCATGTATCAACATTGATTATCTTTGTCATGTAATCATCATGTCATGTCCATCTCAAGTGTCTCATCATAACAAATCATCATTGTACATCTCAATCTATCCTTTGCTTATTCCTGCTTATCTATTGATTGTTGTTGCTCATATGCTAAACATTCTCGGATCTAGAAGAAGAAGAATTTGTTACCGGAGCGGAGCTCAAGCTACCACCCTCTATCCATCAAAATTCTACCTAGAATCTCTACCAATGGGCTGCTACCCGGAATATCATCATTGATCATCCTCGGAGAGCATATCATCAAGGAGCACATCTCAACCTGAAACCACATCAGGGAGTAATAGCTTCCACCCATACCGAGAAATAGGATAACTCATCATATAGGGGAGAAAATACTTGACCCTGGAATCTCATCGGTGAGCTTACCCTCAACGTGGAATCTCATCATGGAGCTTACCCTCAACCCGAAATCTCAAAAGGGGAGTAACTCTCAACCCAATCTTATTTCCTACCAATATTCCTAACAATGACTCTCAGTAGTCATGTGGTAGAACACCTGCATCATAATCACCTTGGTTTGTAGAACCCAAGTACACTCTCAACTCATTGGCCAGATGAGGAGCAGTATTCCCATCAAGCCCTGCTTGCGGGTATGATACCAATAGGGGTATACTCTGGAAATACCAGACAGGGGAGTAGCGCCCTCAACCCTATGGGTAACAGATAGGGTTTATGCTCTATTTTCTAGAGTTCCCTCAACCCTAGGAGCCCTTCTCCCTCAATTCCTCACCCTGGGAGCTCAAGTAGGGGGGAATATTTGGCTAAGTGTCCTCAATCAACATTGCTCTCATCATACTCAAATCTGGTATCAGCTTGTCTCAATAGTAGTTGTTTCTTGTTCATACAAAACATCAAATTATGTTAGATCATATATAATCTTATAAATCACAAAAGGATACCATAATAATCCTCCCTCTCAAGGAGGTGCCACCACAAGCCTAAGCTTGTTTCGAACAACTACAATGTCTCAATATATGAGAGTATCTTGGTCCCAGCTATAAATATGGGACTTTATGCTAATCGGATCACAATTATTTCATGTCATATCCAAATCATGCTTAGACATATCTCTAAGGAGCTTCTTCATCTTACCTCACAGCTGGCCATGCTAGTAACATCATGTTCAAACTCGGTCATGCTATGGACCTCTCGTCTAAGATATCATGGCAGATATCATACTAACGTAGCATCCAAATGTGCTTAACAATAGTCTCTATCAATAACAATACATTCATGCACTCACGTATCATAGGAGAAATATCTTAGCCTCAAAATTAGAATATCTCATGCAAATATTTCAAAGGAAGCTTGGTGGAAACTCTATGTGAATGAAGCAGCTCAATCATGAATTTATTCAAGTTCTATACACATCATACATATATAGATGGATGTTCAAAATGGAACATAAATGCTTCAATAAATTGTCGGGTGCCATGTCAAGTTCAACAACATCCTGAACTTCAAATTGAAGTATCCAAGGATTTTCATTTTCATTATTCAAAAACATTTTCTAATAGCTTTGCAATATAGAATTTCTATCCCAAATTTCAAAAGTCAATTCATCATGCCATGATATATAATTTCAAGCTTCGGAAGCTAAATCCCTTTGGTTTAGATAATTAGAGGCTTATCACCTGTCAAGAGTAGACCATCAGGATATAAAACCAAAACCATAATCAATATCAAAGTCGTACCTTGGAACTCATCATCCTGACTTCATCAAATTATTGTCCACTATGGAAATTTCTAGATGTAATGCTTATGCAACCACAATGCTTTTACTAAGCCAAGCATAATCAACATTACATAAATCAATGTTGTACCATCACATCAACAAAGTCAGCTGATAAAATTTTGGAATTTAGATAACAACCATGATCAAAGTCATCAATATCGCAGTATCAATTCTTTCAACTAGGAGACAAGTGGAGCTCATGTCAAATCATGACTTTGTCATGCCAACAAGTTGTCATCAACCATGCATTATCAATCTGAACTTGATCATTCATTCTCATAATAATAATACAAGTCATTTCTGTCACTAGGTGCAAATGCATTCACCAAGGATGAGTCATGCAGGTTCCATTTTCAAGTTGAATCACAACTATCATGCCAACCTCTTATAGCACAAACATAGTGACATATCTATATGTATGTCTCAGTCACCTGCAAACACAAGTTCAGTCTGCATGTTCATATTATGGCAAACATTCAACCTTTTCCTAGCATCAGATATTGTTTTTATCTACCACACATCCGTAGGACTAGCATCTCCCAAGTGAACATTTGATGATTTCAAGTAAAGTGATAAAAAAATTTAAAAATCAGTTTATAGTGGTAGGATATGTCAGAAACATCTCGATTCAGAGTTTAGACAGCTTCATAAAGCTTTAGATTTTGGTCAAATGTAGTCAAACCTTTGGAAGCTCACTTCAGGTTAGCATGGGAGCGGCTTTAGCTGCTTGGACGCTACCTAGGCCTTAGCATGCGTGCGTCTAGGGACGAAATTTCCTAGTTGTATGCCTACGTCTCGAGCAGAAACCCTAATTTATGTACATGATTTAGATCTAAGACGTTGTTGCATATCAATAATGTTAGATGCACATAAATCATACTTCAATGGCATAGAATGAAAATATGAGAAGGAACCTTGAAGATTCTCCCTCTGACTGGGAATCTACTTATTTCATCTTCATCCATGTAATCAACCTATCTCTACTAGAGTCAAGTAACAACAAATCTGTTAGCTCATAAAAATATCTCTATCATGGCTATTAGCATCATGACATCAATCATTCATCATAGGTTAGACTCAAAGCCTCAGATAGATGCAACATCATATCTCAGTTATTATGAACACAATAACACTTTCTATCAAGTCACTCAATCAAGTTAGGGCAGCCATAGTTACTCATCTCATCAAAACATGTCCATAGTTAGTAAGATATCTATATATTAATCTTACACTTATACTTCTAACATCAAGGTCACCATGCTCTTCATGATCAATTAGGTCATTTAATAAAATTTTACCAAAGCAACAAGAGTGTCAATCATTCTTTCCATATGCTTTCTTCATGCTCATCTCAAGCATTACTTATAGTATCATGTATAATAGTCAATGAGATATCCTTCTTTATGAAATCCATCATGACAAGTATCAAGAGTAGCATTTACTAGAGTCAAGGTGCTAGCCTTTTATAGGATCAAGATATCCAACAGATAGATGTTAGCCAAACATCAAGTACATCAATGTACCAACCTTAGATAACCTCATATAATTCAAGAAGATCAAAATGTTCAACACCAGGTGCATCTTTTCATCATAGGAAACATAGATCCAAGTCACTTTCATATGCATGTATGAGCCATTAAAGAAATATGCATTCTCATCATACCTTAGGGCATACCGAGTCAATAGCTAAAACACAACATACCATGCATACCTTGTGGTATTCAAATACCTTTGTGCCTTCTCATTAGACATAGGCCGCTTGAAGCATTTTTTCATATTTTTATCAAGTACCTCTTTATCTCTTTCCAGATCTACATCTCAAAATTATCTTTAAGAAGGATCTACTCATTACATCTCATCAAGGAGGTTAGAAACATCCATATACTCAAATACATATGCAGGAAATATAACCAATAAACAAAATCATTAGATCCATGATTTTAAACAAAAGTAAGAGGCATCATGAGTCAATAAATACTTACCTTCAATGGGAGGTGATCCTCTCCCTCTTGAACCAATCTTAAAGAGTCATCAATGTCCATGGTCTATATACCAATGTTTCCTTCAAGTATCCAACTAGGGCTAATGGGGATTATCCCATCTAGGGCTTCATCAAATCTCCCACAAGTGCGTGAGCATATTCACATTGACAAGCTAGGTTCCATATCTTAAATAGTTTCCATAAACCAGGGTTTTATCTCCAACCTTAAACTCATAGAATCCATCAAACCCCAATAATAAAGTTTCCTAGGGTTTTATTCAAACCCTAGAATTCTATTAGGTCTCCACCATCCTCTTCTTGTTGCCATCAAAGGTGTCATCATCGGGGTGATCTCCATGACTTTTCTTCAGCCCGACTCTAATACTATGTTAATTTTTCATAGGGCTACATTGTTCTTTGCTTTGATAATTGCATTTCATCATTAATACATTAAGTTAACCCCATATCATCATTACATTATTCATATCTACACCATTATTCATCAACATATGCAATTATATAGAAAGAACATCATCATCATCATCAATGCAGCGAAACATAAAGGAACACTAGAAGAAAAACATGCACACACATATAGTCACCAAGATTGGTCTCAGACCAGGGCAAAACCCACTATGGGGAAACCCTTGAAAATATTCTTCTTCTTAGATTGTCATCAAATCATACAGTGAAAGAGAGTACAATGATCCATAACTTTATATATGTAACAAAACACCTATGATATCCATGAAACATATCTAATCATGCTTGAAATCAAAACCCTCATATTGATGGATGTAATGTGTTATCACAAACTAAAGTCAAATGTTTTATACTATTGTCACTCTATCGAACACTGTTGAATATTGTTGTCACTGAGCGGAATTGGAATAAAGAAATCTCATCTTTGAGTCTCGGAATGTAGGGAGGGGGAGTTGTGCGAGCGCTAAGGTAGCCCGAACGATCCCAAGACATTTTTTGCATGTGTTTAAGGACCACCTTACCAGATCTGCCCAAAAATCCTTGGACGCTCCCATGTAGTTATTGTGCAGCTTGGGACAACCTGGATGCTCTCAGGACCACTCTATGTGAGCGTCCGGGGACTAACACCGCCAGATTTGCCTCTGAAGCCCTGGACACTCCCATAAGCCTCTGTGCCAGCGTCTAGGGCTCTCTGGATGTTGTCACGACCACTATGTGCAAAAGTACAGTGAATAAAATTCCCTATTCTGTGTGAGCATCCAAAAACCAGAAAACCCTAACTCAGAGCGAACCTCAGACCTGTGATTTCGAACCCTTGCACGAACTCCTTTCATTGAACCTGTTAGAACCAAGACAAAAGCGAAGAGAAGATACTTTTATCGAATGTGTCCAAATGAGCTTGAGGTATATTCTATTTATAGGCTCTCCTGAGGGTCCACTTGGGGTTAAGGCCAACCCAAGCAATTACACATGTGGTGTGGGCCAGCCCATTCCATAATACATGCATGAATAAAATAATTCATAACTCAACTTCCGCTTGACCAAATTGGGTGATATTTAGGCCGATTTGGTCCTCTTGAAAATAGGAATATAATGCAATCATTATCTCTTTCATTTAAGCTATCCAAGGTGGAATTTGACCGCAGTTGCAAAAATTAACAATACGAAGGTCTTAATGGCTAGATGATATTTGGAAAATATAAATCATTTTAATTATATTGTTGGATTAAATAAGTAAATTGTTATTGGTTAAATCTAATTTAAATAAAATAATATTATTGATATGTCGCATTGTAAGAAAGATTCTCTCAATATGAAAATCAATCATGGTTAACCATGGTCAATAATGGTCCAATGTTGCATTGTGACAAAGATTGTCTCAATATGAAAATCAACCATTGTCAACTATAGTCAACCATGTTTGTTTTAGGGTTTTTAATATTTATCTTCAGGTTTATGTAGCTTGGGTTTAAAATATTAATCCCTTGGGTTTCTTAGTGCCTTGGGTTTATAATATCAATCCATTGGGTTTATTAATTTAAGGGTTCATATTCCTAGGGTATAATATTATTGATCAACCATATGTGAACCATTGTCAACCATGGTCCAACGTCTAATTGTGACAAAGATTGTCTCAAATATGAAATAAACCATGGTCAATAACCATGGTCACATTGTGTCAAAGATTGTCTCATGGTCCAACATCACATTGTGACAACCATGGTCAACCTTGTTCCAATGTCACATTGTGATAAAGATTGTCTCAATATGAAAATAAACCATGGTCAACTAGGGTCCAATGCCGCATTGTGAGAAATATTATCTTAATATGAAAATCAATCATGGTTAACCATGGTAAAAAATGGTCCAACGTTGCATTGTGACAAAGATTGTCTCAATATGAAAATCAACCATGGTCAACAATGTTTGTTTTAGGGTTTTTAATATTTATCTTAGGGTTTATATAGCTTGGGTTTACAATATTAATCCCTTGAGTTTATAATATAAATCCCTTGGGTTTATTAATATAAGGGTTCATATTCCTAGGGTATAATATTATTGATAGAGTTTATAATATTATTCCTAGGGTTTAAAATAAATCCCTTAGTTTTATAATATAAATTCTTTGATTTTATTAATCCGTTGGGTTTATTAATCCCTTAGGTTTATAATAATGCCAATATGGGTTTGTGGCAAAGATTTTCTCAATATTGAAAGCAATCATGGTCCACATTGGTTAAACATGGTCGATCGTGGTCAATTATGGTCTACCATAGTCCAACGCCGCATTGTGACAAAAATTGTCTCAATATGAATATCAACCATGGTCAACCAAGGTCCAACGTCATATTTTGAGAGAGATTTTATCAATATGAAAATAAATCATGGTCAACCATGGTTAATGTTCATGTCCAGCTTGTGACAAAGATTGTCTCATGGTCCAACGTCACATTTCAACAACCATGGTCAATTATGGTCAACCATGTTCCTACGTCGCATTGTGACAAAGATTGTCTCAATATGAAAATCAACCATGGACAACCATGGACAACCATGTTCAATCATGGTTAGTCATGGTCAACCATGGTCCAATGTCACATTGTGACAAATATTGTCTCAATATGAAAATCATTCATGGCCAAGCATGGTCCAATGTCACATTGTGACAAAAATTGTCTCAATATGTACATCAACCATGGTCAACCATGGTCAGCCATGGTCATCCATGGGAAATAACCAGGGTCATCCATGGTCAATGATGGTCCAATGTTGATTTGTGACAAAGATTGTCTCAATTTGAAAATTAGCCACAGTCAACTAGGGTCAAACGTCGCATTGTGATAAAGATTTTCAACCACCATCAACCATCATTAACCATTGTCAACCATGGTCCAACACGCTTTGTGACAAAAATTGTCTCAATATGAAAATTAACCATGGTCATCTGTGGTCAATAACCATGGTCACATTGTGTCAAAGATTGTGTAATGGTCCAACGTCACAGTGTGACAACCATGGTCCAATGTTTCATTGTGACAAAGGTTGGATCAATGTGAAAACCAACCATGATATAACATTGCATTGTAACAAAGATTGGATCAATATAAAAATCAACCGTGGTCAACCTTGGTCCAATGTTGCATTGTGGCAAATATTGTCTCAATATGAAAATCAACCATGGTCAACTGTGGTCAACCAAGTTTGTTTTAGGGTTTATAATATTTATCTTAGGGTTTATATACCTTGGGTTTAAAATATAAATCCATTGGGTTTAATATTATTCCCTTGGGTTTTTAGTATTAATCCCTTGGGTTTATTAGTGCCTTGGGTTTATTAATCCAAGGGTTCATATTCTTAGGGTCTAATAATTGATCAACCTTGGTCCAATGTTGCATTGTGGCAAAGATTGTCTCAATATGAAAATCAACCATGGTCAACTGTGGTCAACCAAGTTTGTTTTAGGGTTTATAATATTTATCTTAGGGTTTATATACCTTGGGTTTAAAATATAAATCCATTGGGTTTAATATTATTCCCTTGGGTTTTTAGTATTAATCCCTTGGGTTTATTAGTGCCTTGGGTTTATTAATCCAAGGGTTCATATTCTTAGGGTATAATAATTGATAGGATTTACAATATTATTCCTAAGATTGAATGAAAATCCCTTGAGTTTTTAGTATTAATCCCTTGGGCTTATTAAACCCTTAGGTTTATAATAATCCGAATATGGGTTTGTGATAATGATTTTCTCAATATGGAAAGCAATCATGGTCAACTATGGTCAACTATGGTCAATCATGGTCAACCATGGTTAATCATGGTAGACATTGGTCAAACATGGTCGACCATGGTCAATTATGGTGTACCATGGACCAACACCACGTTGTGATGAAGATTGTCTCAATATGAATATCAACCATGGTCCAACATTGTATTGTGAGAAGGATTTTCTCAATATGAAAATCATTCATGGTCAACCATGGTCAATAACCATGGCCACATTGTCACAAATATTATATCATGGTCCAACGTCACATTTCAACAACCATGGTACAATGTCGCATTGTGGCAAAGATTGTCTCAATATCACATTGTGACAAAAATTCTCTCAATATGAAAATTAGTCATGGTCAACCATGGTCCAACGTCACATTTTTACAAAGATTGTCTCAATATGGAAATCAATGATGGTCAACCATGGTCCAATGTCACATTGTGACAAAGATTGTCTCAATATGAAAATAAACCATTGTCAAACCTGGTTGATCATGGTTAACCATGGTCAATAACTATGGTCACCTTGTGACAAAGATTTTTTGATGGTCCATTGTCACATTGTGACAACCATGGTCATCCATGGTGAACCATAGTCCAATGTCGCATTGTGACAAAGATTGTCTCAATATGAAAATCAATCATGGTTAACAATGGTCAACCACGGTCCAACACCACATTGTGACAAAAATTCTCTTAATATGAAAATCAATCATGGTCAAGCATGGTCCAACATCGCATTGTGACAAATATTGTCTCAATAGGAAAATCAACTATGGTTAACCATGTTTGTTTTAGAGTTGATGTAATTCCCTAATTAATCTAATCATGCAAATTTTATTAGTGTTTAAATTACCTGAAAATATTGACTAATAATTATCAAGAAATATTGGAACATACCTACATTTGTGAATTGTAAATTTATTGACTGATATAAATTTTATTTTTGTTATTATTCAATTCCCAACTTGTCTTCTCAAATTTAAATTTGGATAGGAAATGGTCTCCTTCCATTATTCCAATTTAAATATCCACATCTCCAAAATGTCCTCTCAAATATACTTGGGAGAAGATATGGTCTTTCCCAATTAATTTCCAAATTAAATATCCATATCTTATCCTCAAAATGTCCTCTCAAACCTACTCGGGAGAAGATATGCTCTTCCCCAATTAATTTATAAATTAAATATCCATATCTTATCCCCAAAATGTCCTTTCAAATTTACTTGGGAGAAGATATGGTCTTTCCCAATTAATTTCCAAATTAAATATCCATATCTTATCCCCAAAATGTCCTCTCAAATTTACTTGGGAGAAGATATGGTAAGAAAAGTCAAATGAAAGGATGAGGGGGTAGTCATGACATTAATGATAGGTGGTTGAGGTGGATGGGAGGAAGAGGCATAAAAGGGGAAGGATGATGAGAGGAGGGGGGGGATCCTTGGTCTTGGTTTTGGTTTGGTTCTATTTTGGAGGAGGGATGTGGAGAAAGAGGAAGGAGATCAAACTTGGATTTGGAGAGTGTTGGTTAAACTTGGACACACTACATCTGGTTGGACTTGGGCTCAGAGGGTTAGGGAACCTATGGAGGTTCCCTGGGTTAGGAAATACTTCATAGTTGGCTGGGAGGTAAAGCCAGCCGGGTAGTCAAGAGGAACATCCCAACAAAGTTAGGAGATCAGGAGCATCTCAACTAAGCTATTGGAACATGTATTCATTCGTTTATTGATTACTTATGTAAATGGTTGCAATTAAATTCTTACTTATTTAATTTGTGGTAAATAAATTTTAACGGTATATTATATCATCAAATAAATGTTTAGATATAAATAATTTATTTCTCATATTATTGTGTTTAAAATTAGAGAAATTTAGTTTTTAGTTAGAGGACCTTAGGAAGGAGCCTCACACGTGGTAGAGCCCAGATTCAAAATCTGGACCCAAAATCCACTAAACCCAAATTTCCGCTATAAGATCTTGTAACCCTCATAATTACTTGTAGTCCTAATATATATATATATATATATATATATATATATATATATATATATATATATATATATAACAATTTATTTTTAGATTGAAAATGATACGTCTCTTTATTGCCTTGGAAAGAAATAAAATTTGAGTAAAGACATGTTAGAGTTGCATTTTATAGGCATCATTATAACTATAATACATATTCACTGCGATGCGTGGGAAAAAAAAATTAATACAAGAAACTATCCTCTGAGCATCAAAATGCTAGTCCGCCTCCTTGATTAATAAATGTGGGTTCTTTGATCCATCACTTTGATTAATAAATCTGGGATGAATATGGATCTATAATCAATATGTTAGGTCTACTAAGCTCCTCGAACTTTTTTACAGGGAGATTTGGTAACTTCCATGCAAGCATTGGCTTTTGGCCGTTTTCTAACTTTTTGAAGCAGAATCAAATTGCTCTTGCTCGCAAACCGCCTAGGATTCACAAATGGATTGTAGTTCAGGTAGTTTCAGCTGAAAGCAACCCTATCTTTGCATCATTAGAATCCTCGGAGCAATCTGATTTTAAATCTCTGTGAATTGGTAGATATGGAACCTCTAAAATATTGACAAACATTGCCCATTTTTGTTTTCTCATAAACTCAATACATGGATACAGAAGAAACCCAATCAAAACAACAATGATGTTGACAACCATAACTTTACGTGAGGCTACTACCACCACTAAAATCAACAGCAATGAAGGAGGTAGGAAAAGCAAAACAACTCCATGAATTTCAAATGGAACTTTTTAGGGGCGAGAGATGGCTGGCTCCTTGAATATTAGCCAAATAAAGGCTGCAAACTCAACAAACATGCCAAAGAAATACGGATATTTTTTTGCAGCTACAATCTCTTGGAAAGTCATTAAAGATAAGACAAGAACTCCTGAGGCAGAACATAAAATTACCAAAAGAGGAGTCCCATATTTTGACCTCACTGCAAATACTGATGGCAACATACCCCTCTCTGCCATTTATAGAAGTTCGAAAGAGTCGTTGCTCATCTCCGCCTCAAACATTCCCATGTTTGAAAGAGATGATAATAACAGGGTGAAGGTAGGATAATCTCAGGGAGGGGAGCTAGCCATAAAGAAAACGAAGGTGAAGTCCACTCGGCTGTAACTACTCATGCTACTTTTATTTCCCCTTGACCTCTCCACCAGCCATGGGGGATGCTCAATCCATGTGGCACTCACACAAACCAAAACTTTTTTGTCAACAACCTCACCACTCACCATAATAAACCAAAGAATGATGGATTGAGTAATAGATCAAAAATTCATAGGATATAGAGACTGAGAAGCCGAGCCCAGTCACTAGCCCGTGAGGATTTGGGATTTAGAGAAAGAAATGGCGTCCTTAGTTGTGATGTCCAATGGTGCCAATCTCTCTTTCAGTAAATCTGACTCTGTCACGGGCACCAGAATAAGCAAAAGCAACATCCTCCAATGGAGCCCAATGGGGTCGAGGCTTAGCAATGGAAAGAGATTTGGTCTCTGTGTCGAGGCCAAGATATGGGAAATCTTCATGCCCGCATTGAGCTCCACCATGACAAAAGGCAAAGTTGTGTCGTGGATAAAATCAGAGGGCAAAACGCTCACCGAGGGGGAGAGCATGGTCGTTGTCGAGTCTAACAAGGCTGACATGGATGTGGAGACCTTCTACGATATGATCCTTTCTACTATCGTCGTCGAGAAGGCGAGGTTGCCCCTGTCGGATCTCCCATTGGCCTCCTTGCCTGAGAATGAGGAGGAAGTCGCTGAGGTCAAAGCCAAGGCCAACAATGCCTTTTCTCCTTCTTCTTCAAGAGCTGCGCCACCTCCTCCAGAGACCACCCCTGCCGCTTCCTCTGCCTTTTCCTCTACTCTCACTCCCACATTCCTCCACCCAAACACAGATTTGGTGGGAAGATCACATTAAGCTTGTTATGTTGGAGAATATAATACAGGTCAAGGTGTTTTTGTGTGGGTAAGTTTATTGTGCTAGAAATTACAAACGATTAGAGGGATGGGGGGAATTCAGAGGAGCAGTAGAAGCATTCATAGATCTACACATAGGATGCGCCATGGAACATATACGACATAAATTGGAACGTTCATAAAGACAAGAAGTACCGACTGGGGATATCAAACCTGGTGGAGCACTACAGCAACAGAGTGGAGATCGTTCAGTTGGACGAGGAGAGGGGAGACATCAAGGTTGAACCCAAGCTTTCGTTCGACCACACATACCCAACCACAAAGATGATGTTCATACCCGACAAAGAAGGCCAGAATCCAGACCTCCTGGCCACCTCCGCCAACTATCTCCGCATATGGCATATTTATGACGACCGTGTCGAGGCAAAGAGTGATCCAGATCTTGGGAGGAGGCCCCCAAGATCTAAAAGATTGAAATGGATCTTGGGAGGAGAGACCCCCAAGATCTGAAAACTTGAATTGCCAGAAGAAAAATAAAGAGGAGAATGCCTAATAAACAAAAACCACAAAGAAAATTTTATTTAAAATAGTAATGAAAATAAACCAGCTGGGGCGATGGTAGCTTATCTCTGAGAAGAGATGTGGTGGCTACATGCCTCTGAACTGTAAAGGCTACATTGTGGCGGACAATCTGTCCTTTTACAAAATGTGACTTGTTACTTATAGTATTTTTCAATTACAATACCACGGGTCAATTCCATGGGTGAATGAATACCATGGGTGGATTTTACAATACCACGGGCAGATGCCATTTACAATACCATGGGTAAATTCCATGGGTCGATGAATAATATTGGTGGATGAGTACCATGGGTGGATTTTACAATACCACGGGCGGATGCCATTTACAATACCATGGGTAAATTCCATGGGTCGATGAATAATATGGGTGGATGAGTACCATGGGTTGATGCCATTTTCCATTCGGATCAAAGAGCCTCTTGAACAATAAAAAGAATAGGAAGTTTTGTGGCCCTCTCACTTCCTTCGATTGGAACGAGCAAGAACCCAAGAGGATTGGCACTTCCATCATCGACACCACCTGCACCATTTGGGACATCAACGAGGAGGTCGTCGACACCCAGTTGATTGCCCACGACAAGGAGGTCTACGACATTGTCTTGGGGGGTGGCGGTGTTTTTGCCTCTGTCAACGCAGATGGATCTGTTAGGGTCTTTGATTTGAGAGACAAGGAGCACTCTACAATTATCTATGAGAGCTCTTAGCCCGATACTCCCTTGGTCAGATTGGTCTGGAACAAGCAAGATCCTAGATACATGGCTACCATCATCATGGAAAGCCCCAAGGTTGTAGTCTTGGATATCATATATCCAACCTTGCCTGTCACATAGCTCCAGAGGCACCAGGCCAGTGTCAATGCCATTGCTTGGGAACCCCACAGCTCCTACCACATTGGCACTGTTGGAGACGACTCACAGCCCCTCATATGGGATCTCTCTTCCATGAGAAAACTTGTCAATGGTGGCCTTGATCGTATTCTTGCCGAGTTTGTATTAGTTGCAGTGATCCTCCACTCAGCCGATTCGGTCGCCAACACCTTCTCCAGCAAGCCACAAATATTGAGGGTTTGAAAGGACAGGTCACATCATATTGGTATTTATTGGATGGAGACGAAAATTGTTCCGTGGCTCTTATGATTCATTCTCTTCACTAAATGAACATCTTCTTGGCTTTAGGTTTAGGCTTATTTACGCAAAGGGAGACTTCTAAGCTCCTGCTTAAGGTGAGAATATGACTGACTGTAAATTATGGACATTGGAGATAAATATTGAAGGTCATCAATTCTTTTGCCCTTTCATTCTTTTAAATATTGTTAGAGTATATTGGAATCTCAATGTTGAACAGAAGGGACATTCTAGCTCTTCTTCGTTTCTCTTTTATTCTCTTCAAAGTTAGACAATACATACATTGCACACATGTAACTGGTGGTAGCTACCAAAATTTGTTTCTATATAAAATTGATATAGTGGTTTGATTCTATTACCGAAAGGCAAGTTTTCCGTCGATGTCGGAAAATATGGAAAAGTAGCGATTTCCACTATAATTTTCTCTCATACCTTTAAAATGTAGGTAATGCTTCCTCGAATACTCTTTGCCCACATAACAGACTACAGCGAAGTTGTAATTATGGGAATTACTGAAAGCTCACCTTGCCAATAACGATATACAATTCTGAAACCTCCTTTTTGGATAACTTGCTAGACAAACCAGATTATGTGCAGGAACTCAATATATCTTGTTTCACCTGTATAACTTTGTGTAAATCACATTAATATTATTGTGTATAATGCACTCTTTATGAATTGCAAATGATTGCAGGCCTCCAATAAACTGTATGATGAAAAGTTCTATAACCAGTATGCAATTTGTAATGAAGAAAATGCATGGCTTCCAAAAACCTTTTGACTCTTTGTGAACCTAATGAAGGAGAATTGAAGAAGAGGATCTAACATTTGAACTGCTCAATCTATCTCCTTGACGTTGAAGCTGTGATTCAGAGTTTGACTTTGAACTAAGTAGAAGGCTTTTGAAAGCCATGGCATTTTCCCAATGAATCGGGTTACAATGTATATTGTAAATCCAAAGTTAAGAAGCCCATCATGACTCTCCTATTACTGTGGTTCTCTATTCCTCAACTTTAGTGGTAACTTAGATTGGAGAAAATATTAGCCACATTCAAAATTTGAGACATTCTTAAGCGATTTTAGAGGGAAATTAACCCATTAGATTCCATTTTACCAAAGCTAGAAATATATTTATGCAATGTGAATTGGTTTATAAGAAATCAAGAAAATGCCTATTCGATGATTATATAAAATCAACAAAACTGTAGCTCATCAACATTTTATTAATTTCTTTTGGTTATACTCAAAGCAGTCATATGTCCGCCCCTCTTATCATTTGGAATTAGGTCAAGGAATATGGGATCGTGATCTATTTTAGAGGAATGTGAGTGCCACTAGAAACTTCTGAGATGCAGAACATTCGGCTTGATATTAGGTTATTTTTAGACGATACTGTAGATGAACTCATTTGCAGACACCTTCATCACCAGTGAAGCCCTTAGAAAAGGAGAACCTCTATTTCTTTTTTGAACTTTTTTTTCAAGTGTAGTATCACTGATTAAAAAGGATAATGGTGGACACAATCTCCGTGATGTTTGGCATTTTCCTTCTACGTCTGGCAGTTTGTTTGTAATTTATTATTAGAACATGTTTCGTTCATTGGAATCTTGGAGATTTTGTTTGACTCCTATAAATGTGACAGCAATATATTGTATAAGCTCAATATTAGATTTATGTTGGCTTCATACAACCACAAATTCATACAGCCGCATGAGGGTGCACATATGACAGTCCATTCAATGCTTTTGGAGCTTGATGTTGTAGCAGAGGGAGTGGAGGATTGGTGCAGTTATGTAGGGATGAGTTTGGAGGGTACATACATGCCTATGGGATGCATGTGCCAGCTTCTAGTTCAGTGTTATTATCTTCCATATAACTTGAGGCTCCACCTGTGATTTTCATCACAATGGATTGTTTGCTGAGATGTTTGATCACATAATTACCTTTACTAAATGTAGTTGCAACTTGCTACACCATATTTCAAAAGGGAGGGGCTTTGTATAGGAATGGTGCCCAAAATTTGGTTCTGGGCAGCAAGGATGGAGATAGAGTCCTTGCACATATTGCTAGAAGGATGGGGCCTCATTTGAAGAAAGCAAATAACACTATGTTGATAAATATATGATGTCATGATATTCATTAGGCAACAAATACGCCACTGTTGAAGGCACTGTTTTCCTCTCAGCATACAACAGATAGATTTTCTCGCACGGAACAGTCTCAATGTTATTGGATGGAGACACTTTGGATGATCCTTCAAATGTTATAGCTAGAAAAGGGGATTTTGTCTAGTAAAATCTCACAGGAAGGTGAGTGTCTAACTCCTTGCACAAAACGGTAGTTAGGATTTTTTGTTTCATTTCTCTGTTTACTAGTGAAAACCTAGTATATGTAATCTTAAGTTGCAAGGTTTAAAAGTTTGGATTGCCCTTCATTAGAGCCTGGTAGTTGAGGATAAACTCCATGCAATAGACTGGTCAAATGGACATTGTGATATTTGTCACAAGGAGTAGACAATGCGGCATGATTTTTGGAGTTGTTGCGTAGTATGTGGAATTGGATTGTAATAAAATATGTAGTTTTGTTTGTTGGATGTGAAGGGTGGTTAGAATTATCTTATGAGATAAATAGATGATTAGGACGCATGTTGGAGATATCTAGTGTATAATATACGACAAATCATTTATTTCTTGTGGAGGAGGAGCTGTAGAGAAACAAAAAATAAGGATCTTATCAAATTCAACTTAGAAGAATTTTCAGCCTTCAAGGCTGAGTTAGTGGATTAGATCATGGCTAGGATTTGTCTTTCAGAAAAGGATCTAGCCTCTTTTGAAGTAGGAGCTAAAGCTGACACGTTGGCTTTTCTACTGTGTGTTGAGTAAGGAAGCCATTATTGTTAGGCCTCTCCTCCAAAATGTAGTTGCAAATTGGTTGTGATTTTAGTGTAATATATGAAGCATTTTTCCTTCAGAAAATGATTGGTTTTATATATGTGTCTGTGTGTGCCCTCCTTTCCCAATAAAAAAAAAAACAAAAAAACAAAAAAAAAATTACATTGATTTTTTCATAGCCCTTGCAACCTTCTCTAGCTTATCACATGAGCCTTAGTAGTGCTCATTGTGCTAGAGCTTCAACAATGCTCATTGTGCTAGACTCTTGTAGCACTAGGCCTTGAATGACCATACCTGGCATCTTTGACTCTAGTTCAACAATCAACAATGAATCATATTTGACTCTTGTCGCTTCTCAATGCATCATCATGATTGTGACTGCCATCAGATTTAATAGAAGCTAAATTATTTTTTATTTTATAGTTTGGGATTCTAAATTTACAATGTTACCTCCTCGTGTTCTTTTGATCATGACATAAAGGCCTTTATTCATTGTTATGGTTTTTGTACGATTGTGGAAGAACTGGCTTCCAAAGCTTCGATATGAAGGAGCCTTTCCCCAATTGTTGTTCCTGCATTTTGTTTTTCATTGGCTTTGCCATAATGGCATAAAAGAGTGACCTTTAAACTACAACTTCGTGGGAAATAAGAAAACTCTGCTAAAATAAGCACTCTACTTAGAGGAGAGGGCACCAAGTCAAATTCAAAATTGTGCTCATAATAAACTCCAAATTCAATATTCTCGCTTTTAGATTTTCAACAATTGTTTTCACCCACCCTTTGTTGCATAATTGGTGTCCCTTTCGGTGGATGTTTTGATGACATGGAAAAGTGGTTCAGGTTTGTTAAAAGAATTCCAATGGATAATTATAGTTTGGCTATGATGTGGCATGTTGTGAGTAGTTATTTTCTTAATAGAGGAAATCACTCCCCTTATTTGGCATCTTCTTATGCATTTGGAGGCATTCAGACCTTGCTCAGGTGGTCATCTACATTGACACCCATGGTTTTGGTCACTTGGTATGTTATTTTCACATTGTATCATATAGTTTCTCTTGGTTTGGGAAGATCCTTTATTACTATATTGGAGAGTGTCCTAGCCTCATTACACAATCTCTTAGGGTGAACTATTTATCATATTCCTTGGAGGAGAGGTGTTGGGGCATGTGCATTTAACCACTTTGGCACATTGATTGAGGATGCCCCACTTCTTTGAGGAGGTTATAACAACTTTATGGACAATTGTGGCACATGTTTCTATGGGAGTACTATTTATGGCCAATTTGATTGATCCTGGGAGATAATTCCCTAACATCTTTATACTATTTCCATTTGGAGGAGTTACGTTGTTTGTCTACAAGACTCTAATTACCTTGGCATATTCTTTGAATTCACTCCACTTGTAAAGGTGGTCATGACCATTATTTGCAAATATATTTTTCTTTATGGATTACTCTTAAAGGATGAGTTGCTCTCTTCTTGAAGAAACAACCTTAACAGATTCTATTTTGGCCATGTATTTGGTATCTCTAGGTGGCTAACTACCTTGTTTAAGAGACTGCTCCCATTTTGGCTTGAGTACCTATAGGTGAAGTTATCTAGCTACATGGGTTACCCACAAAGGTCATTTTGATAGGGACTCTCACTTTACATATACATTTTGGAAAAGTTTGCAGTTAGTGTTGGGGACTTTGTTAAACTTTAGCACTGCATATCATCTATAAATAGATGGAAAGACTAAAGGAGTAAATCAGGTTATAGAATATATGCCTATAATGTATGCCATGGATAATTAGACTCAGTGGGAAAGGTACTTACCGTTGGTAGAGTTTTCTTATAATAAAAATTACTACAATTCAATTAGGATGCCTCCTTATCAAGCTCTATATGGGAGGCCATGCAGGACACCATTGAGTTGACGAAAGGATGGAAGACACAGTAATTGTCATGATAGGATTGTTTCAAAAAAAATGGAGGAATAGGTAAGATAGATTCAACGAAGTTTAAAGGAAGCACTAGATAGGGAAAAGAGTTATGTTGATGCACATAGTACCGATCGAAGTATTAAAGTGGGGGACCGAGTTTTTATTTTTTATTTTTTTGTTATTCCTAACACTATTTAGTTTGAGAAAGGTATGAAGTTACCACCTCAATTATAGGACCTTTTAGAATATAAAAAAATTGGACCAGTGTCCTATTGTCTTGTACTACCACTGCACTTGCATAAAACTCATGATGTTTTTATGTATCTATCCTATAACATTATGTTTCTGATGAATCCCACAAAATCGACTTGAGGGAATTATAGGTCTCATACGTGGGAACCATAATGATCAAACCAATATGCATATTATACCATACGGTTCGATAGCTCAAGCATCACTTGGTGGACCAAGTTAAGGTACAATGGGACAAGCATAACCCAAGATCTGCTACCCGGGAGGATGCAAAGACTATATGTCGCAATTACCCCTCACTTTTGACCATTTATGATGTCCATTTTGACTTAGATAGCTACCTATACTAAGGCTCTATTTGTAGTTCCATGTTATTTATTTATGAACGCTATGTAATATTGATGCATTTAGTTGGACATGTGAAACTACTTATATAAATTATTAGATGGATTAGGTATTAATGATTGAAATGTTTGACGTATTACCTAATGCATGACTTAATTGGTTATGATTTATCTAGAGCATGACTTATCAGAGTTATTGTTGTTTCATGTATGGCTTAAGTGGATATGATTTATCTAATGAATGACTTAGTGAAATTATGATTTATCTAATGTAAGATTTATTTCCAATATGAACTACAAAATTGACACGTGGATACTAGACTTAATAATATGATGTTTAAGATCACGTATCTATATCTATTTTATTGTTATATATATGCATGAATGAGAACTAATCTGCAGATTGGGAAGAACCATATGATAACCAAGATCTACTCTTCCATTGGGGAAGGTCGTGACATCCAATGAGGAATGATATGATGTACATTGTCCTATTACATTTGGTATCTACTTGATATGCACTCTTATGACATGGGTAAAATGTAAATGGAACAGGTGGCAAGACTACCTGACTGGATTATTCGATGACAAGTATCCAACCAGCACTATAGTGTGGTCCATATTAGGGTGTTGACCCTAGTTGTAAGGAGGGGTGGAGGTATTTCCCACCGTGTAACCTCCAAACCTGAAATTGTGGGAGGGCAGTGATGGACACACTCCCCTAGACGTGTGATGACGATTGCCAGTTTCCTACTGGGGAAGTTAGGTTGATATAGTCAATGCTTCCGCCATATTGGTTTTCTCAGTGGTTAGATTGGTATAGCTGATGCCATAGTATATAACAACAGAGGATAGATAGGGTGGGAACGAAAGTAGGTTAGGAAGGATAGGAGGATATAGATTAGTTGGAGACTCTTGATGGGAAGTGATGTCATTGTCTGACTTATCAAATTTTACTACTATAACTCTCTCTCTATTTTGTTATGCCTTCTTGTCAAACTGCTTTCGAACTCCTTGTATCTTTTTCACTCTAACTTCGGGATGAAGTTTTCTGAAGGAGGGGTGTATGTAATGCCCTACTTAATCTTATCATGAAAATTTTATTAGTGTTTAAATTACCTGAAAATATTGACTAATAATTATCAAGAAATATTGGGACATACCTACATTTGTGAACTGTAAATTTATTCACTGATATATTATTGTTATTATTCAATTCCCAACTTCTCTCCTCAAATTTAATTTTGGATAGGAAATGGTCTCCTTCAATTATTCTAATGTAAATATCCATATCCCCAAAATGTCCTCTCAAATATATTTGGGAGAAGATATGGTATTTCTCAATTAATTTCCAAATTAAATATGCATATCTTATTCCCATAATGTCGTCTCAAATCTACTTGGGAGAAGATATGGTATTCTCCAATTAATTTCCAAATTAAATATCCATATCTTATCCCCAAAATGTCCTCTCAAATTTACTTGGGAGAAGATATGGTCTTCTCCAATTAATTTCCAAATTAAATATCCATATCTTTTTATTTTGAGGAAAAACCTGTGAACAGTTTTGAAACCAACGTTTCGGACTAGTCTAGTGAGTTCATCATCAGGGCAATGAAAGGATGAGGGGGTAGTCATGACATTAATGATAGGTGATTGAGGTGGATGGGAGGAAGAGGCATAAAAGGGGGAGGATAATGAGAGGAGGGGGGGATCCTTGGTCTTGGTCTTGGTTTGGTTCTATTTTGGAGGATTTTGCTTTGGAGGAGGGATGTGGAGAAAAAGGAGGGAGATCAAACTTGGATATGGAGAGTGTTGGTTAAATTTGGACACACTACATCAGGTTGGACTTGAGCTTGGAGGGCTAGGGAACCTGTGGAGGTTTCCTGGGCTAAGAAATACTTCTTAGTTGGTTGGGAGGAAAATCCGGTCGGGTAGCCAAGAGGAGCATTCCAACAGAGTCAGGAGCTCAAGAGCATCTCAACTAAGCTATTAGAACAAGTATTCCTCCGTTTATTGATTACTTATGTAAATGGTTGCAATGAAATTCTTACTTATTTAATTTGTGGTGAATAAATCTTAGTGGTATATTATCATCAAATAAATGTTTAGATATAAATAAGTTATTTCTCATCTTATTGTGTTTAAAATTAGAGAAATTTAGGTTTTAGTTAGAGGACCTTAGGAAGGAGCCTCATAGTTTATAATATGTATCTTAGAGTTTATATTCCTTGGGTTTACAATATTAATCCCTTGGGTTTTTAGTATTAATCCCTTGGGTTTATTAGTGCCTTGGATTTATAATATGAATCTATTGGGTTTATTAATCTAAGGGTATGATATTATTGATAGGTTTTATAATATAATCCTAGGTTTTAACATAAATCGCTTGTGTTTATAGTCCTTTTGGTTTATAATATAAATTCTTTGGGTTTATTAATCCCTTGGGTTTATAATATTAATAGTCACTTACATTTATAATATTAATCCCAATATTTTATAATATTAATCTCTTGAGTTCTCTATATTAAACCCCTGGGTTTTTAATATTAATCCCTTGGGTTTATTAATCTCTTAGGTTTATAATATTAATCCCTTGAGTTTTTTAATCTTAGGGCTTATATTCCTATGGTCTAATATTAATGTTAGGGTTCAATGTTATTCTTTTCGGTTTATAGTTCCTTGTGTTTTATAATATTTATTTTAGGGTTTATATCCCATGGGACTATAATACAAATCCCTTGGGTCTATGACAGAATTTTTCTCAATATGGAAATCAATCATTGTCAACCATGGTCAACAATGATCCATCATGGTCAACATTGGTTAAACATGGTCCACCATGGTCAATTATGGTCTACCATGGTCAAATGCCACATTGTGACAAAGATTGTCTCAATATGAAAATTAACCATGGTTTATAATATTAATCCTACAGTTTAATATAAATCCCTTGGGTTTATAATCTTGGTCAATCATGGTCCATTGTCGCATTGTGACACATATTTTCTCAGTATGAAAATCAACGATGGTCGATCATGGTCAACCATAGTTGAACATCACATTGTGACAAAGATTGTCCCAATATGAAAATCAATGATGTTCAACCATGTTTGTTTTAGGGTTTATAATATTTATCTTAGGGTTTATATACCTTAGTCTTACAATATTATTCCCTTGGGTTTAATGCTATTCCGTTGAGTTTTAAGTATTAAACCCTTGGGTTTTATTAGTGACTTAGGTTTATAATATCAATCCCTTGGGTTTATTAATCTAAGGGTTCATATTCCTAGGGTATAATATTAATGATAGGGTTTATAATATTAATCCTAGACTTCATATAAATCCATTGGGTTTATAATATAAATTCTTTGGGTTTATAATCTTAATAGTTGCTTACATTTATAATATTAATCCCAAGGATTTATAATATTAATCACTTAGGTTCTCTATATTAATCCCTTGGGTTTATAATGTTAATCACTTTGGTTCTTTATATTTATCCCTTGGACTTATAATATTAATCACATTGAGATTATAACGCCAAGGGAATAATATTAAACCCTAGGAATATGAACCCTTAGATTAATAAACCCAAGGGATTGATATTGTAAACCCAAGGGAATAATATTAAACCCCATGAATATTGAGTACTTTGTTTGGTTAGTGGTGTTGTTCCTGCAAGTTCCCTCGCACATGTCGCTATTTTCCTCTAGTCGTCATTGAAATAGAAAATTCTTTATTTATTTTAAATTTGTTCCCATTGATTCCCATAGTGATAGTTTAATTTTAATAGTGATGGATGAAGGTTAATACTTGGGGTTAACAATATCCTATAATCATTCTATAAATTTTTGTTTAAATTTTAATGGTGAAATTGGAAGGTTAATGCTCGATAAGTATATAATAGGTTAATATTAAAATATAAAGAGTAATAATTATTTATCAATAATATTATATATGTGTTTTTTTAAATAAATATTAATATAAATGTATTAAGTTTATATATATATAAAATATGTTAAACTACTTTTAATAATATTATTACATTCATTTATATATAATATTTTTCTATAATTTTCCATTTAAATTTTAATGGTAAAGTATCGAAATGGATGATTAGTTTTAATAATATAATATTTAAGTATTGAAATATTAAAGTAATAATGATTTTAATAATATTATTTCTATATAATAATTAACTTTATATACTGTAATTATCTATTTTTTTTTATCTTTTTAATTTTTAATTTAAATTCTTCATTATTAAAATAATTTAAATTATAGAGCATGTAGTGGAAGTTTTTATTCATATATTTAGTGCAATTTTGTGAATATTTAATTGGTTTTCATTTTACATATTTACTAAATTTCTAGCCAATTTGTAATCATGGATTATTAAAATATAAATAGAAGTTATTAATTTATATGTTTATTATAAAGTGGTAATTTGTCTAATTTTTTAATGTTGGATTTTGTTTTTTATATAAAACTATTAATTAAATTAAATTGTAAATTTAATTTCAATCTACAACGAAAGTAATGTGGGATTTCTCCATACTTGTGGAATAAACATATTCTCTTTTAAAATTTAAAAAACAAATAAATACTTAATTAATAAGAAAACAAAAACTCAAAATAATTAAATTACATATTTACAAATGAAAAAAAAAATTAAAGAAATTAAACTAAATATTTAAAAAAAAAAAACTTAAAGTAATTAAATTATATATTTAAAAATAAATATCTAAAAAATAAATAAAATTTCCTCAATTATTTTTTCAAAATATTTTTTTATAATATTTTTTTTATTAAAAAAGAAGTTTATATTTATTCTATTTATATTTATTCTATTAGAAAAAAGAGATTTAATAGATTTTGTTTTTTGTTTTTTTCAAAATGATCTTCTCAGATACAATATATGATCACAACTGTGTATGATTTATAATTCAAATAGTTGTACGCAATTAGTATATGGATATAATTTTACAATCAATCATTTAACACAAACGACACAAATAAAACAATCATCTTGTGATGCTAAACTTATAAAAAACATGAGCTATCATTTATTATATTATGTTATTATTTAAACTTTACTAAATTATTAACAATAAATAAATAATTGAATTATTATTATCCAAAATAAGTATTAATTATTTTTATTATTATTATTATACAAAATAAATTAACAATTAATAAAGGGTTGAAGTGTTATTTTATTACAACATAATATTAATTATTTTAATTGAAATTTTATTTTTGTTTTAAAAATTAAATTTTAATAAATAATATTTAAATTATTAACTATTAAATTATAATATCTAAAATATATTAAATTATAATATAATGATTTTTAATTTTACATATTTAAATAAATTTCAATTATTAATAATATTTTATTAATCTTCAAAAATTTAAAACTTAAAATATATTTAAATGTCTATGCATGATGTGAATTATACAACAAATTTCAAATTTTATGTAAATTTCTGTACACCAAATGTCAAAATGCATAAATCTTTCTACATGCCCTTTGATACAGGTTGTGCTTTCATTTGCCACTAGAACCCTTGTGCCATCAAGCACTACTAAAAAAAGAAAAAGGAACTAACATACGAGTGTTTCCAATATTGATCTTTATTATTGGCTTGCCATGAAGATGTAATTTTGGATTCACATAATCTAGCATTATAATCTTTTTGGGAAAGGAAGAACAATTTTCCTTCCCTAATTTGCATCAAAGTTAAGTCGACAAGGTTTTAAATCCTTAAAGTTGTTGATTGTTGCCATGTCCCAATCACAAAGCTTTTCACAAGTACTTTCACAACATTCATTGATACAACAATTTTATCTGTAATATGGTTTTTATCATCTTCACAATAATTTATTGGTAAAAGCCATTTCTCCCAAGTGCCAATGATATATTTAGCTGGTAGATACCTCATAATTCCCATGTTTAGAATTTATTTTACGTCATTTTAACAAAATCCCAAAGAAATTGAACTCCCTTGTTATGCATGTTGTGCCAGTCAGGATTGCCATTGTTCTGCGACATTTATGTTAGTGCAAGTTTCTTCTTAAATTCAACCTCCTTCTATATTCATTAGAAGAAATATAGAAACTCAAATTTAGATTGCATTTCATTATACTTATATTTCACTTGATTATTGCTTTCAACAATCCCTCAATCTTCCTTTCGACGTTCGTTTGCACCTCTTGGTGCAATTGCTAGTATTAATCCCATTGGTTTCTTAATTCCTTGGGTCTATAATATTAATAGTCCCTTGGGTTTATGATTCCTTCAGTTTATAATCTTAGAGTTTTTTATATTAATATTAGATTTGATATATTAATATTAATTTAACATATTAGATTTATAATATAGCATATATATTAAGTTGACGCCTACGACGTATATCAACCATATTTATTAATGTGGTTGTGCTAGTTATCTTCTTCTATTATTGTTATTTTCCTTTTTCATAAATATGTATTTTAAATTAAATATAATTTATTTATACTTTTCTCCAATTATATTAATTAGTTATTTTTTTAATAATTATATTTTATTTAATTTATATTAAGATGTCTATTATAAATAGTTATATTTTCACCTTTGGCTAGATACTTCTATTTTTTAATATTTTCAAAACTATTTTTTAATAGTAAACATAATATTATTTTTGTGATATTTATTATTTAATTATCGGATATTTTGATTTTTATTATTATTTAAATTTAGTGATACAATTTTGTATCCCTGATGGGGGTGCCTTAATTGCTGGACAAGTGGTGGAGGAGGCGACAACGAAACTTGTCCGACCTCCATGCACGCCCCACCCCCATGTTTAATAGATGTGATAGCAAGGGTCAACGTGCGAGGTTGTCACCCGTGATGATGGTTATTAAATCTCGTCCTTAGAGCTCGTTATGCATTGCTTGGTCGTGGTGGGAGATGGTATTGTTGTGCAGGGCGGTAAGGGTTGTGGAGCTCCTACATGCCTCGTCGAGGTCTAGGCCTCGGGGGAGAGGCGAAGAAGCCAACAACTGGTGTGTGCGAGGTGTGTTGGTAGTGTTGGATGATCCTTGGGACCCTCGAACATCTAGGGAGAATGAACTGGTTAGAATTCTCGTTGGCCCATTTCATTTGCGTGATGATGTGATGTAGAGGAGAGGAGAAGAGTCATGGCTAACATACCTTGGCCAAGCACTGGTGAATTATCCTCTTCTGGTTCGTGAGCGACAAGGAACTTGTTCGGGAGACTAGTGGTTTGGGACTGATTGGAACCTACGACAAGACTTTGGTTTCTTAGGGTCCCCTTGAGGAATTACACCTGGGAAGGGCTCAGCTAGTTGGAGGAAATACGCAAAGGCAAGTGTAGAAGAGGTGGCGAGACACCATGATCAGCTTCCGAAGCCATGTGCTAAGGAATCCTCGCCCCGCTTTGCTTGGGTATGGAGAGTTGATTACAGTGAGGATCAGTGCAGGATATGCCCTCAATTCTCTTTGGGGGCAGTGGTAGAAGTTACATTGTTTTTTGTTGCTGTGCGGGGTTGGGAGGGTGTTTGCGTTTGTCACCCTTTCATGTGTTTTGGGGACATCGGGATACCTCGCCACCGAGGGAGACCACACCATGGGGGTGCCAATCCACGACAAGCAGATCAGCTGGAGCGGGATAATGATACCTTGTTAGGCTCGCCGTGAGACAGAGTAGAGAGTTGATGGCTCCCTAGGGCATGTGGTTGCTCCAGCGACGCTAGAGTCAAAATCTGGAACATTCAAGTGAACATGGACAACCTCAGGAACCAAAGGTATGATGACCATAATGAGTTGGTAGCTTTCGTCAATGACATTCAATTTGGCCAAAGTGAAATCATGGAACAATTGGATAATCTGCGACACCAGCAAAGGCGCACCAACGACCACCTTCGCAGTTTGGAAGTGAGGGTGGAGCATATTGATTTTCATATGCACGAATATGTTGGCTATTTCGCAGCTCCCCCTGTAATCCCCCCCAACCCCCCTCCTTAATATGTTGCTTTCTGTTATGTTTCTCTTTTTGTTTACAGTATATATGTCATGGCTCCTAGGTCGCTAGAAAATAATGTGTGAAGCCGGTAGCTCATGTTATCCTCCAAGTCCTAATCTCAACAAGTCCGGTTAGATTGAGAAAAAGAAGCCTGTTGAAATGCATTTTATACTCTGCACTTTGATATTAATATAATGATTAAACTTGGACTAAAAAAAATTATATAATTTTGTATAGAATTATGAATTTTAAATATATAAATAAATTCAAAACCTTAAAAAATAATTAACATTCCAATTATATAAATTATATAATTCAAATTTACAATTATAATAAATTTATATCAAAATTTAAACAAAATTAATTAAAAAACCCAAACCTTTGTATTTTTTCAAAAAACTATTTTTTCTTCTTCCCATAAATAAAATTTTTTATTAACAAATAAAATGTCAACCTAAAACATTTTTTATTCACACTTCTAATATAAATTATATTTCATAAAACATTTTTTATTCAAACTTCCAATATAAATTATATTTCATAATTTTGTTTTTTATTAACAAATAGAATGTCAACCTAAAACATTTTTTATTCACACTGGTAATAGAAATTATATTCCATAATTTTTTTTTATAATAGAGAAATTAAAATTGCGAAAATCTACACATGAAACCAACAATCTCTACCTAGAGAGGGAAACTACATCCATAGACCTAATTATGATGGTGGAGAATCGTACGCATTGAAGATGACAGCGAGCACGCATTGATATAACGCAAACATGCATTGTGGAAAGGAACATTTGAGGTTGAGCTGGGCAGCATTATCCATTTAACGCCCCCATTACTTTGGCAAAACAAAGCCCTCTAATTGCATGGAAATCTGCCCTTTCTCCATTTTAATATATGTTGATAGTGAAGGCACTCCATAATATTAATATTAATAAGCAACGTGGCTTAGCAGGAGGTGCATCATGGCTTTATCAAAATTAAAAGTGGTTTTTAAAAGACCATGTGAATTTCCAGAAAATATGCATCATGACTATGTCAATAAACACTTGTAAATTAATTAATTTACTAATATTCAAGACATTATAACAAATTTAAACACAATGATAAATACACCATAACCCATAAATACACCATAACCCATATTGAAAACTCACACCCTCCATAACAATTAAAGTCATTGTCACTCATTAAGAAGCTTTTAATTAATTATGTTCTTTTTTCAAAGGTGGAAAAACCTATCAAACTCAATTGTCAAACCAATAGTGAGGACAGCCATCTCTCGCTGCTATTCGCGAATGTCAGTTTGACGCATCACTATTATCAAGGAAAATCACGCCACCTGGAATAACCCGTTAGTGGTCCGTAAGGGAGTAGGCTTTCACTCCTGCCAGATGCCTCTGGGTCTTGGGCCGTTAACCTGTTTCCTTACGTCCGATGAAGACGAGCTCTTAGCCAAGCAAAAGCAATTTTTAGGGCATACTCAAGGACATATACTTATATTTATTAAAAGTAAATAAAATTAAAAATTATTAATTTAAAATAATAATAATAATTTCTTTAATTAAAAGTAAAGGAATTTTATGTTTTACTTCTTATTATTTTTAACACAATTTTTTTTTAATTAAATAAAATGGGTTACAATTCATGGATTTGAACATTGGATTTCTTAATTTTCTCAAAAATTATATTATTTTGATCACAAATTATACTACCCTTAAAACATAAGTATTTCCTATTTATTTACTTTAAAAAATCAATTTAATTCAATTGACATGTATTTTAAAATCAGTTTAAATCAATTTATGTTGTTTCTTCTAGTAAGCTAGGACTCACAATTGAGTTACTTATTGTAACAAAAGTTTAAGAGAAAGTGACAATTCTATTGTGATAAAGGTTTAATAAGATATCCATGGTTGCTTCAAATGGAACATTGTAAATCGAATTTACCCAAATAACACAATTCAAGTTCTAAAGTTTCGACAAGACATTCATTGATGTTCCAAGTGGAAATTTAGGGATTGGGTTTATAATATTAATCTATCATATGTATAATAATATATTAGAGTTTATAATCTTAAACCCAATATTAAACTCAATATTAATCCTAGGGTTTATAATCCCTTAGATTTATAATATTAATCCCTCATATGTATAATAATATATTAGGGTCTATAATCTTAGAGTTTTTAGGATTAATACTAAACCCAAGGGATTATAAACCCAAGGCAATGCTATTAAACCCCAAGAATATGACCTCTTAGATTAATAAACTAAAGGGATTGATATTATAGACACAAGGGAATAATATTAAAGCCTAAGAATATTAATGCTTGTGTTTATAATATTAACCAGCCTAGATCCATCTAACTCCAAATCTATCATGCGCTGAGAGGGGTCGAATCCCTCGAGGTGCAAACCTTCTTTTGGAGTGTAGAATTTGAGTATTTTTAGATTATCATTATTATGTATATGTTTGAGATAAACTACATACTTTGAAATTTACACTATGTTTCCTTTTCCTGAAATGACCATATAATTTTGTTCTTTAATTTAGTCTATGTTTCTTTCCTTGAATGGTTTGTGCATCTGTGTTTGGATGTTTTGAGTGGTTTGTGTGTGTCTTTGTTTAGATGCTTTGAGTGGTTTGTGTGTTTAGATTTGGATGGTAATATTTGTGAATGTTACAATTTTTGTGTTATATTTCTATATGTGTATGTAATTGTCTATTAGTAATTGGTTGGTGATGAAAAAGGAAGAGAATCTTGTCAATAGCTTGTAGAAGGATTGATATTGCACATCCAATTCATTTAATTTTATGTATCACAATTTTTGACAGCTAATTAATTCTTAATAGTGTCCCTCCACGTATTATAAAATATATCTTGAAGAGTAGTTTTCATTTTAAATTTGTCAAGTTACCTTAATTTGTTGAGATGATAGATATTGTTAATAACTTTAACTATGAAAAATGATGAAATAAAAATTTTGAATGCAAAGTGACAATGTAATAGTGTTGAATGACAAAAAATGTGAATAATAAGAATGTAGTCAATTACAAATAGTCTTCATTGTGATCAATTTAAACTATTTTCTTTTACTATTCTCATTTTCACCCCTGTTAATTTTGCCATATTTTCATATTGATTATATGAAAAATGTAGTTGAAATTGTAAACCATTCAAATCTTTAACTTGAGCTATTGTAGTAAACATCTTACCTTTTCTCTCTTGCTCTCCAATATTAATAGGTTGAATTACTATAACACAAAAATCAATGCACATTGTCAATATTTTTTTTGTGCTTACACTAAAATCAATCACATTGTTAATCCAGTCACTTTAAAATTAATGTACCCTCATACATCCAGTTACATCAAATCATAAATCAACATCTACATTGAAATCAATGCATCTAGTGCAAGCAATCAAATATGATTCAAAAAAATCTACACTGAAATCAATGCATCTAATGCAAGCAATCAATTAGGATTAGAAATCAACATCTACATGGAAATCAATGCATCTAGTGCAAGCAATTAAATATAATAAAAAACAACATCTACACTAAAATCAATACATCTAGTGAAAACAATCAAATATAATTAGAAATCAATATCTACACTGAAATCAATGCATCTAGTGCAAGCAATTAAATAGAAGTAGAAAACATCTACACTAATTTCAATGCATTTAGTGCAAGCAATCAAAGAGGATTCGAAATCACATTTACACATAAATTAATGCATCTAGTGCAAGCAATCAAATATAATTAGAAATCAACATATACATTGAAATCAATGCATCTAATGCAAGCAATCAAATAGGATTATAAATCACCATCTACAATGAAATCAATGCATCTAGTGCGAGAAATTAACTAGAATTGTAAATAACCATCTACACTGAAATCAATGCATTTAGTGCAAGAAATCAAATAGAATTAGAAAAAATCTACAATGAAATCAATGCATCTAGTGCAAGCAATCAAATAGGATTAGAAATCAACATCTACATTGAAACCAATGCATCTAGTGCAAGCAATCAAATATCATTAAAAATCAACATCTACATTGAAATCAATGCATCTAGTGCAAGCAATCAAATAGTATTAAAAATCACCATGTATGTTAAAATCAATGCATCTAGTGTAATAAATCTTCTTCCCTCTCTCCCTCTCCATCTATATCTATATTTCCCTCCATCTCTCCTTCTTTGTCTCTTTATCTCACCCCCAAACATACACACACTCTCTACATCTCTCCCTTGTCACTCCCTCTCTCTCTATCCACTTCTCTCTCTTTGTCTTTCTTCTCCCTTCCTTCTCTCCCCTTCCAACTCCATCTCTTTGCCCCTCCCTCTCTCCTCCTCTCTCTCCCTCCCTCTCTCCTCCTCTGTCTCATCCTTCCTCTCTATACCTTTCACTTTCCCCATCTCTCTCTCTCTCTAACCATGTCACTTTCTCCTTCTCTCTCTCCTCCTCTCCCCCCCTCCATCGTTGTGTCTCCCCCTCTCTCTTACCCTTCTCTCCCTCTATCATTCCTCTCATTTTGTCTCTCTTCATTCCTCTTCTCCCCTCTAATTTAGTTTATGTCCTTCAGTGTAAGCAATCAAATAGGAGTAGAAATCAACATCTACACTGAAATCAATGCATCTAGGCAAGAAATATTCTTCCCTCTCTGCCCCCTCCATTTATATCCATACCTCCCTCCATCTATCCTTCTTTGTATCTCTATCTCGACCCCCCCCCCCCCCCCAAAACACTCATGCACTCTCTCTCTCCATATTTATCTATCTCTCCCTCTCTCTTCTTCCCTCTCTTCACCTTCCATTTATATCTCTATTTCCCGTTACCTCTCTTGTCTTTCTATATCACCCCCAAAACATACACATTATTTCTCCATATCTATCTATCTCTTCCTCTCTTCCTCTTCCTCACTCCCTCTATCTTCCCCTTCTCTCCCTCTATCTCCATCTTTGTTATTACTCCCTCTCACTCTCTCCGTCTTTCTCTCTATGTGTCTTTCTTCTTACCTTCATCTTTAGCTCCCTTCCTCTCTCCTTATCTCTCTCACGTCCTCACTCTCTTCCTTCCTCTCTCTCTCATTCTCTCCCACCTCACTCTATCTCTCCCCCTAAACTCTCTCTCTCTCTCTCTCTCTCTCTCTTCCCTCCAACTCTGTCACTATCTCCCTCCCTCTCTCCTTCTCTCCCCCCTTCTCTCCATCTCTCATTATTTGTCTCTTTTTCTCACCACCAAGCATACACATTCTCTCTCTATCTCTTCCTTGTCACTCCCTCTCTCTCCACTTTTCTCTCTCTATGTCTTTCTTCTTCCCTCCCTTTCTCTCCTTCCAACTCCATCTCTCTATCCCCTCTCTCTTCTCCTTTCTCCCTCTCCCTCTATCTCTCCACCTCTATCACTCTATGTCTTTGTTCTTCCCTCCCATATATATCTAGAGTTAATATATATCATTATAATAATAAAAAAAATAATATTATATTAAATTTAATATAGTATTAATTAAATGTTATTAAGTTGAATATTATTAATATTAATATTAGATTTAATAATAATAATAATATTAGATTTAATAATAATATGAATATTAATATTAATATTAGATTTAATAATAATATTAATATGAATATTAATATTAGATTTAGTGATGTTTTTTACATGGCATATACCAAAATTTATAATAAGCTTATAACAAATGAATATTTTCAGACATTACAACTTTGACGTGGAAATATTTGTGTGTATAGAGATTTTAATATATCTTGGTTTTCCTTTTAAAGATTAATTTTACAAATAACTAATTAAAAGAAATATTAAAAGATTTTACAACAAGATTTAGGATTCTTTGTATTAAATTAACCTTTTTACTTTGATTTGAGAAATGGTAGTGGCTTTAGTAAACTGTAAAAGCGTTTAAAAATTTACTTAATTTGGAATTTTAATGTGGTAAATCTTTTTGTTGAAGGTAAATTTATGATCCATTCAAATTCAAGGTATATGATAAAAGGACTATTAAACACATGAGATAATTGTATAGTGTTTTTGTTTTTATGTTTTTGTTGTTGTTGTTTTTTTTTTAATGTATATGTTTATTTTCATTTTTGTTTCATGCATTAATTTTTTTCTATTTTCATTATTATTATTTATCGGAGAGACAAACATAAACATTATTTAGATTTTTATTTATTTATTTATTTTTTATGTTGGCATCCGGTCATACTGGGCTATAGAATGCTCCTCTCCATGCAATAATATTTTGGGATTTAATATTATTCCCAAAGGTTTTAAATATTAATATGATTGGTTAATCAATTTCTTAGGTTTGTAATATTAATAATCACTTGGATTTTTAATATTAATCCCTTTGGTTTATATTAGTCTATTAGATTTTCAATATTTATTCCTTACTTTATTTATTTCTTTGGGTTTATAATATTAATAATCCCTTCGGTTTATAATTCCTTGACTTTATAATCTTATAGTTTTTTTTTTTTTTAATCTTAAATTTGATATATTAATATATCATATTAAGTTTATAATAGAGCATATTAAGTTGAGGCCTATATCAATCACATTTATTAATATTATTTATTAATGTGGTTGTGCTAGTAAAATATCTATATTTATTTTCAATAGAAAATTGTAAATTGAATTTAATCCAAATAACACAATTTAAGCTTCAAATTTTTAAAAAAATTAGAAATTTAGCAATTAAATTTATCCAAATAATACAATCCAAACTTCAAAAACCATTAACAAGAAGTTAATTTAATTTTTTAACAAAAATACACATAATTTTGTAAAAATGCATGAATTTGGTTTAAGTAAAGTTCATCTAATCTTTTTGTTTTTAGGTTTTTACTTGTAAATGGAGTGAATTTAACCCATAATACCATTGAAACTTCAATAGCCACTGTTAAGAAAAAGTTCATTTAATTTTTTTAATGAAAAATACAAATAGTTTTGTAAAAGTGCGTGCATTTGATTTAAGTGAAGTTCATCTAGTCTTTTTGTTTTTACTCTCGTAAAAGTCTATCCACTTGATTTAACCTAAAACCTATGCATTTGATTTGACCAAAGTTCATATTATTTTTAATTTATATATATATATATATATTCTTTCTCGGGAAGGCCAAGTATATAATTTAACTATTCAACTTCTGTTTCTTATATTTTATATTTTTTTAGTTTGTGCATTTTGATTGGATAATATTTTATATTCTTTTTAGTTTGTGAATTTTGATGGGATAGTAATGGCAGTTGTCTTTTTGAAGCTTTTCTTTCGGTCAAAATAGCAATTTATTGAATCGCAAGTTTGATAGCTATTTTTTGGGTGTTTTTAGTGCTGTTTCAAGATTTAACCTCAAATTCCGTCACCGGAATCTAGTCGCATTATAGACAACTGTTTGAATGTAGTTGAACTTTTTTAACATATAATATATATTAGAGGGATGAATAACCATGGTGGAAAATGCAATATTATAATTTGTGGTGAACGTTAACTTTGTTCGATGCTTTTGCAAGTAGTAAATAAGTAATTTGTGCTTTTCATATTATTAGTTATGCTATAGGGAAGGTATAGGAATAAAAATAGGATTAGTTTGGTTTAGTTTGGTTGGTTTGATTTGGTTTGGTTTGGTTTTGTTTTGTTTTAGATTTAGTTTTCAGAGTGTATATTTTATTTGTTTAAGAATGAATAATAATTAATTAATTTTTTTTTTTTTATTATTAAAAAATATTTTGAGATAATTTTTTTTTTTTTCATAAGAAAAAATCGTAATTTTATTAATGATAACAAAATCACATTTTGTAGATGCTTAGCGCATATGCATAAAGCACATCAAATGACTGCTGTGAAAAAGGAAAAAATATAAATTACAAATGGGGAGGAAATCATGTTTTCTCCCTTTTTCTTCTCAACTTTTCGCCATTCCCCTTGAGTCAGTGAGGACGAAAAAAGTATGAGAGAAGTGCCCTCCACAAGGCGAGGATTTTCCTTGTCAGAATCAGAGTGATCTGGTGTATGCTGTCTTTTGGCTCCACTGGTGTCCATTGTATCTGGTATCTTCTCTGGCAAAGAGTCCATCAGTTCTTGTGCTACAAATTCCTCCATTTCTGGCGCCTTGTGTGTCTGATTGTTCGCTTTGGGGATGGTTTCCGTAGCTTCCTCCTCAATAGGAACATCATCATGATCTGGTGGAGGGATAGTTGCCTCCTCATCCTCTGCTGCTTCATATGGGTTCACTATGCGCTGCCAGCCTCTTGGTTTTTGTGTTTGTTTCTTGTTTCGTCTGGTTTCTATTTTGGCTTGTGGGCAATTGCTAAGAAGGTGACTTGTTTTTTGACAGCCACGGCACTTGAAGGCCGTGTTCTCATAATCTAGTGGTTGATTCCACTGTGTGTTGTTATGGATCAGAATTATGTTGTCAGGTAAACCTTGGCTAAGATCTACTTCTACACAAATTCGTGCAAAAGTATGTATGCCTCTTGTAATTCTTTCCATGTCTTGCTTGAGGTATTTTCCTATCACATTCCCCATTGCTTCGAAGACTTTGGCAATCCAGAAGTGTAGTGGGAGCTTGTGTAACCTGACCCATACTGACATCCTGGAAACCACCATAGTATTGGCATCAAAACTTGGGAACCAGGGAGTCATGAAGAGTCTTGCATTGCCCCAGAACCATGGGCCCTCATGGAGGGCATATTCCCTTTCCTTGATCGTGTCAAATCTGACAATAAAAAAACCCTTGGAGCATAAATGGATATCACAGTTTGTTGTCCATGTGGAGTAGATCCATTGTTGTAATGCATCTGTTTTGGGCCAAAATCCATTGAATCTGCATATAACAACCTTTGTAAATAAATGTTTATAAAATTTGTTTACCTTAGGCATAACGATTGTCAGTACTGGAGTCTGCATTTTTTGCTCCACAATATAGGGTCCAGGTAGATCTTGTGGTGATGTTGGCTTGTTGCTGGCTTCCCCCTTCCCTTTGACGGCATCCTTGAAAGAAGTTGTACCCTTTGAGCTGGATCCAGAGCTTCTACCTCTTAGCCTCGTGCTTAGTATGATGGTTGAGTCTTGCACAATTTCATAGTCCTGCACTGTGTTTTGGTGTTGTAAAATTTGTCCTGCATATATCAAGCTTTGCATGTTTGTTGGTATGCCTGTATGTGCCCGTATTTCATACTTTATATTTTCTATCAGCCTCCCCTTCTAGGTTCGCTTGCAGATCGTTCTCCCTGATAGGGTTCTGATAAAAATTTGTATCAGTTCCTGGTCGGATTCCTTGGTGGCTAGTGTTATTCTTGGCCAGAATACTGCTACTATTTGGGCCACCGAGGTAGTGATGTGTTCAGGCTCTCCAAGGTCATTTATCAGATGCTCGTTCATAATGCCTAGCATTCTTGTTTGAATCAAGGAAGCCCTAATCTCCCGATGTATGGCAGGTTTGCTAAGGAGAGTCTCGGTCATGGGTTTCATTTTCCCCTTGGTGTTATCATCCCCCGTCTGTTCGGAGGGGAGCAGGGGTGCAGCAAACCGCATGACCCTCGACCCTTTACTCGCGCCCCTTTCTTGCTTGTCGGCCTCTCCCTTACTGATTTGCTGGAGAAAAACGGATCGATCGATACAGGATAGACCGAAAGAGAACGGGGGTTCAACAGGCCGCACAACCTTCCACCCTTCGCGTGCAGCCCTACCCTGCCTGATTGATTTTCCCTCGTCTTTTTGTACATCGGCTCGAGCAAGGGTAGGGTTTGACCGAACCCTTGCAGCTCTGGTCCCACGCAGCTCTGTTCCATTACAACTTAGATCCTTGGTTTGCTGTGCGGCGGTAGTGCAATACATTCCTTCTGAAACCCTAGCCATCGCGCTCCTCTTAACAATATATTTGTTTCTTCGTTTTTGAGATAATTATTATTAGGTTGAGTTTTCAAATTCAGTATAAAAGAGATGTTGTAAGGTTATGTGATGTTATGTTATGTAAACATTTTGATTAAGTTAAATTATATAACAATAAAAATAAAAATAAAAATAAAATACAATTTAAAAAATATATATATATATATATAATCAATAATTATAATTATAATTACTAATTAAATATTTTAACTAAATTAATATATATATATATATATATATATATTTCTTTCTTTCTTTCTTTTAATTAATAAAAAATTGTTGAAATAACAACTTTAAATTATTAAATTTATATACAAAGTGTTTTAGAGTTTAATTTATATATTCAAAAATATATAAATTATGAAAAATAATGATTTAATAAAAAAATTATATCACTAAATTTTAATAAGTAAACACAAAAACAAAAATTAATTTATCTATTATAAATTTTAAATCATTTTTATAATAAATAAATTATTTTATCCAAACAAATGAATGAATAAATAAATACATAATGATAATGATTTGAAACCTATAAATATTTCTTACTAACTTAACTTTTAATTTGAAGGTTACAATAATAATGTTACATTAATATAAAAAATAATATAATTACTCATCGTTTTAATGTTAATTAAAAAATTCATAAATTTTAATTTCAAAACAAAAGTAAAATTAACTTATTTATATTATTTTTAAAATTAAAAATAATTAAAATTTAGCAATAACATAGAATATCAGTACGGTTGTAAAATTGTTTCTGTTTGGTTAAGAACTAGTTTCTGCCGCACTTAAGGAAATAAGTATCTTACTGAAACAAGGTAATAGATTAAAACTTTGAATAAGAAGTAAAAAACCATCAATAAATCATTCAAAATAAAGTGATTTTCCTTAAATAACATTAATAAATAACTTAAATAGTAACTAAAAATATTAGTATTTAAAATATCGGTAATAGATTAAGCCTTCGAATAAGAAGTAGAGACTACCAATAAATCATTCAAAATAAAGTGATTTTCCTTAAATAACCTTAATAAATAACTTAAATAGCAACTAAAAATATGTATCCTGGCTGCTTGTTTGACAACTTCTCCCAACTTGCTGGAAAAAAATTTTAGGCGATAAGCAAGATGGAAGAAAAATAAAGAACATAGCTCACTACACAGCTGATAAAAAGTGCCTGCAAAAGAAGATGACAATAACCCTGCAAAGGAAGATGACAACAAGTACGGCGTGGAATGAAACAGTTGACTGGTGGCAGAGGTGGAGGCGGTCGGTAACTACCTCTTCTATTGCATCCCATCTTCTTTTCCCGCCGTTCATGGTCGGTTAGGGAGACATGTCAATGAAATGTCAAAGGGCAACGGCACGCCACCACCCGTGTCTGAGGCGTTATATTGATAAATGCCAACTGTCTCGCGGTGACTTTTCTCTTTTCGGCTCCACCATGTTACGCGTTTCAAAGCTCTCCTTGAAGCTTTCGTCGCTTGACATTTTCCACATGACACGCCACTTTGCGAAAGACGGGACTCATAATTCTCTCAGGGGAGTGGAGATTTACTGTGAATACTTTGACACATTCGTCAGTTTCGTTGATTTTGGCATAAATGTGAATGCTTTCAAGCTCGGCTTTAAATGTAGAATTGGTCGGGGAAAGGATTTCGAACTCAAAATGAAATGACGTTCTTCTTTCAAATTGCTTTGAGTTCTTGAATTTCTTTTGTAATCTGAACGTAAAACTGAGATTGCTTTAGGTTCTCGGATTATTTTCTCATTTGGATGTAAAAACAGGTTTGAATGTGTATTTTTCCGGAATTAGGGCATTTGAACATCAAATGACGTCTTCCATTACGTCTTACATGACGTTTCTTGCGCCTGCAAGAAGCCTGCAAATGGCCCCGGCTATTTCCATTAATCTCCAGGAATATTTGAGCTTTTAAATTATGTTCCTCGACGGAGAGTTCGGGAGCTTAAACGAAATCGCCAAGCCTTGTAGTAGTCTATTGCGCAGCTCAAATATCATTCAAATCGTTCCTGTGATTCTGAAAGATTCTTAGCTTTGAGAATCTCTGATGAAGAGCGTAGAAGTAAAGTATCTACATATCTTCCATGAAGCTATATATAAAAATTTGCAGAGACAAGTAAATGAAGTAAAGGTTAGCCCATTTTCTTGGGCCTGCTAAAATGATAGCGTAAAAGATCCAAATGCATACTTTTTTTTAAGAGAATCTGCTTCTAAACATGTAAGCTTTCAATCTTGAGGGCCAAAGTATCTAATTTGGCTAGAATTTTCTCTTTTTCGTGGAGCTGTAAATTATAAAGTAATATACATTAAAGATGTCGTACAGCTAAAGGAAAAGAAGAAGTTCTGGTATCATGAGAAGAACTGAGAAGAAAAAGCACACAGATATGACCGTCTGTTTTGACTATTAAGCATTGATCTGGACTCTGCTATTGGTTTCTTCTACCACACGGCAATGCCTACCACACGGCAATGCTTAGTTTTGTGGTTAAAAGTGTTTCCGATTTCGTCCCGATTCTTGGCCGTAACACACAGGAATTTCACAAACGGCTGCAATTGTAGGCTGGAGAGATAAATATTCGGAAGGAGCCAGGAAAATAATCGTAGTACAGTTTTTTTTGGGGCTGTGCCTTGGGATTCGAAATTTGAAAGGCTTTGGGTTGAATAATCCAAAAGAATCCATACAATCAGAAGCGCGCAGTCTGCCAGCTTGTCGGGTAACGGAACTTTCAAAATTTAATTGTGTGGCATTCAGTGACCTTGGCGTACTACGAGATCAGATCTGTTATTGCATTCCAAGTTTCTCTATGAAGGAAAATGTCTGGAGAGAGAGAGATTCCAGCCCCTGAGGTTAGATTAGTGCGTTGTCCTAATTGTGGGAAGGTTCTTCCTGAGATTGCCAACATTCCTGTCTATCAATGTGGTGGTTGCAAAACAACGCTTCAAGGTATGAGTTGTATAACTATATTATCTTACTCATTTTTTATGTTGGAATTTTCATTTATTTGATATAGAATTCTTCTTGTAATATGCAGCCAAGAATCGAGGCACATCAAGAGGCTCCTCAAAACTAAGTGATACACAACCTGAATCGACCCCTTTGCAATCAGATGACGTAAAGGATAATTGCACAGAGGGCTATGTACAAGGATCCCATAGAAATGGCCAGAAAGTGGATGAATCCCGATCAGAAATGGAGAGGACACAAAATTCGACAACCGAGGTACCTTGTTCAGTTGATAGTAGCCAGGGGTGCTCTGGAGGTCGCTCTTGCGAAAGAGCTCATAGAGGAGTATCAGATGAGTGTTTGCTGGTGGGTGAAAAGCAAGAGATTAGTTTGGTACAATCCTGCAACTTAAACGACCGTCTGGGAATACATGAGAAAAAGTATAAGCATAGATCACTAAAAGACCAGAGCTACACAGAGGGTCCGTCTGATCCACAAAATGCCCTTAGTGATACGCAATTTTGGAGCAGAGCACAGGCAGTGCAAGTATCAAATGGGTCAACGGATAGTCTTTATAATTCTCAAATGAATAGGTTGGACAACAGTTCAGGCTCTGCTTCATCAGGTGAGCTATTTGACAGTCCCGGCCACCAAGGTACTCAATCTTCTACCCACTCCGGTTCAATTCATGAAGAATATTCTATTTCGATGCTATCAAATTCAATGTCAAATGATTCAGAGAGGCTGCAAAACGGTGATAGAGGATTTGTAAGATCACCTTGGAATCTTAGGCAGTCTTACGTGAGACCTCACACAAGGGAACCAAACAGTGATTTGTTAATGAATTGTCGAAAACCTAATCAACTGAAGTGGCAATCTCCAGAAAGGGAAAGGAACTGGGAATCTCAGAGAGGGGTAAAGAAAATCAAAGATCTGCAGAGTTTCTGCAGTTTTCAGTCTTCACAGCATGGGTCACCATGCCGACAGCTGGAAAGAGATGGAGTCCCAGGTACTAACGAAAGAAGGCCTCACTTATTAAGGAATATGCCTCCTGCATCAGACAGATCGGATTTTTACAGTCATCCAATAGGGCTGCCACAGTTTAATCATGAAGACTATGCAAGTGAGGAATTTGATTATAGTGGAAGCTTATCAGGATTCCATGAAACTGAAAATTTGCAGAATGAACAGATTGAGATACTCAGAAAACTGGATGAGTTGAAAGAACAGGTTATTAGGTCACGCGTATTGCCTTATGCCTCAAATGTACGAGGTCAACACAATATTGGTATGACTTTTGTGACTCCTGAAACTAAACATATGTTAATGGAAGACAGACCACCTCTAATAGGGCATGCTGGTGTACTTCTGCCTGCTGATAATTATGAGGAGTCTCTAACTTGGGGGGATGACTCCGTTGGATCAAAGGCAAGTTCCGGGAAACTGGCATATCGTCCACGGATCCACTCTACTCCAAACGTGAAGAGCAGCTGTGTGCATCGAAAGTATGACTTGTTGCATGGTTTGCGGGATGAACAGAACAAAGAATTTCATTCAAAGCATCCACATCCTCAGAATTTCGGCGGAAAGATGTCCCAGGCATCATATGTAGAGAAAAGGGCTGTTCCTATGCCACACAGAATCCTACATGATTCATGTTCTGGAGAAGAGCAGCTAAAGGATCAGTACCAGTCTTATTCGGCCTCTTATGAACCTGTTGACATGAGCAAGGATTCTTTTTATCCTTGTTCAAGGCATCATTCACGCCACTCAGGGACCTGCTTTCCACAGTCTTATCATGATCAACATTCACTGCACAGGCCGTCACATGTGTCACCCACTGTTCATTACCAGCAGCCCATGCATAATGCTGCTACCAATCGAGTTTACTTCCGTAATTCCTATCCTACTAATGCTCAAGTACAGGTTTCTTCAGCCCATCAACACCCTTCTTACTCATATAGGGAACGGTCACATGGTCAGAGGTCTACGGAACAAGGGAGTGAACTAATTCTTAATCAGCAAAAGAAATATACACAAGAACTAGTGGCTCGAAAATGGAGGACATTGCCATGCTCACCCTTTGTAGGCGGCGCACCATTTATACTTTGTGATAATTGTTTGCAGTTACTGCTAATACCTGGAACTTTGTCTACTACCAGGAAGGAAAAACATAGACTCCGGTGTGGTGCCTGTTCCAATATATTTGTATTCACCATTCGCAAGAAGAGACATAACATCTCTGCGTCAAAACATACAAACTACCCATCTCGGTACATCCAGGGAAATCCTTGTGACTGTCAAGAGCATGGAACTGTTGGTGCTAACCATGTCAGCTCTTGTAATGCTATCCAAAACATGCTAGCAAATGAAAGATATGTCTATCACAGCCCTGATTCACATGTAGATGATTATGATGTCTCCAATTCTAAGACTCATTCTGGTAGTGGTAAACTGGGTTTGCTTCCACCCCTTCCTGCAAAGCCTCATACACCTGTGGCCAGGGAAGATGAAATAATTGAAGTTTGTTATGTTCAAGATTTGAGAGGGCAAGATCATGATTCTTTGCCAATAACTTCGCATGACACAACTAGCTCGGAGGCTCTGGATCTCTCTAGAGACAATTCAAATAGTACTGAAGGGTACTCAGGACCTGATTTAGCATCATCAATGGCAGTTTCCCCACTTCATGAGCTTTTGGGGTACTCTTCACCTTCAGAGATGATAAACAAGGCTCTTCAAGAGAAAACTGTTGTTGCCAGGCATCAAAAGAGGGCCAACTCAGGAAATTCCAACCATGCTGAGAAGACTTTTGATTTGAATGATACAAAGATAGTAAACAAACGAACCGGGGCAGTTTCACCACCTCACACATATTCAAGCTTGGGAAACTCCAAAGACACCATGGAAAGAGAACGGAAAGAAGTTCTGTCAAAAGAATCAAGTAGGAACTGGAACACTGCCATCACAGGATTTCTCAAGAAGAGCATCAGAGATTTGAAAAGAAGTAATCAAGGGTCAGAGGCTCTCAGGCCAAAAGTCTCAATCAATTGTAGGCCTATAGCTGACCATTTGGTTAAGAAGGCTGAGGAACATGCTGGACCAATTCATCCTGGAGATTACTGGTAAACTAGCAATAATAGTATCCTACTTAGGCAATGGATATTTTACATGTGTGGCAATATTAATTTCTCAAGGATGGTTTCAGTTGACAGTCTACATTTAAATGTTCTTAACACGGTATGTTTTTCTAGATTTCTCTCTGTGAAATTTACTTTTTGCTTCTTCTGGAGGATTCATTCAGGTATGACTACCAAGCTGGTTTTTGGGGTCTCATGGGTGGGCCATGTCTTAGCATGATACCAGTAAGTTAACTCATTTTTTTTTTGTCTCTTTCTGGCTTCTTCGTGACAAGATAAATTTGCATTGCAAACGTAAATTGTAAGATTATTTTGCTTTGTGCAACGTTTACCAATTTCTAGATATATGGTATGCAGCCTTTCATAGAGGAGTTCAATTACCCCATGCCGACGGACTGTGCTGCTGGAAAAACTCGTGTTTTCGTAAATGGTAGGGAGCTCCATCAAAAAGACTTGGATTTGCTTGCTGGCAGAGGTCTACCAACCACAAAAGACAAGTCTTACCACGTTGAGATCAGCGGAAGAGTTGTGGATAAGGATACTAATAAAGAGCTGAAGAGTCTTGGCAAGCTTGCACCAACGTAGGTCACCAGTTAATATGCATTCTTCTTTCAGAAATTCAAGGAAGTAGAGCAAATTTTATTTTCCAGTATGTCAAATTTGGCTTTGGGCTACCAGGTTTTTGTAATTGATGTTTGAAAAGTTATACATGTTTTTCAATGCATTTCCGGGCAATAACACTTTGCAAACTGTGTTGGAAATTTAGAACAATTTTAAAGATTTATTTTTTCAGTAATGGTTATGCTCTTTAGGGTCTCAATTATGGCATCTATGGTTCAAGTATCATGCTTGAACTCGATCATGCAAAGTCATATAAATATGATTTATCCTTCCTCTTTGTAAGTTTAATTCAAATTTACTCCATTGTACTGCCTCGTACCTATGAGGGAAGAAATCATACATTCAGCTTGATTCAGAAATAGTATGCACATGAAATAAGAGGGAAATGCTTGTATGTTTATTTTAAGCATGCAGATGCACACGATAGGTGAGAGGTTTTACTTACAGGTGACAGGTTTTTGCCAATGATATATCTAAGCTCCTGAAACATCCAGAAAGTTTTCATAGACTCCTAAAGTATGCTTTAAATGGTACTACTTATGAGTGACAAATTGTTGCCAATGATATACCTAAACTCGTAAAACATCTGCAAACTTTTCATACGAAGCTAAAATTAGGCTTTAAAGAGTTTATGGACAGACAGTCTATGCTATGACAAGAAAAAAAGACAGCAGGACATTAGGTTAGTGTTCACATATGACCAAAATAGTTCAGTGAGACTCAAAGTACAAGTCGTGTAATAGCAACTGTAAAAGGAGTGCAAAAGCAACACCTTAAAGACCTAACAAGACAGGAAGGGTGTATGGAGTGCAAAAGCAACTCCTTATGATTTTTCACAAAGTTGGAGATCAAAGGCAAAAAATAGATCTCTAGCTCTTTTAAAACTAGCCTTGAATAGACTACTTAGCAAGAACAACTCTTCTCACATGAGGATCTGTAAAAATAACTTCTCACATGAGGAACTGTCTGTGTTAAGAATAGACAAAAGGCATTTGAATGTCCATCATCCCTCCCTGCTTGCAAGAAATTATCCCTGATTTCTGTTGGAGATGGGGAAACTATTGTTCAAAAGTGGATTGAGAAATCCACTTGTCTTGCAAAGGCAAGCAACCTTTTCCCTCCACCAAGTACATTTTAGTTTGCTTTCTACATGCGGTCTACATTTTAGAGTAGAGTCGTGTACTGGACATATAAAATTTGAAACTGTATCTCATTGATGTACAACTTGTACCTCATTTTTCATTTGTGTTGTTTGTAAAACTTGAGTTGATTGACATTCACCACAATGTGATGACAATTTGGAATATCTAAGATGGGCTTTGTTACCCACCAAAAGTGGGTGACCCTATAGGAGAATATTTTTCTCCCACACTTTGCATCCAGCTGACCAGCCAACAACCCTTGATAGCCACCACTAGTCGATGACAACGTGCCATTTCATCTCTGCCACCTGCATCAGCCATATGACTTCTCACCCATCCGGCAAAAGCACATGAATGAAGGTGAGCTTTCGATCAAAGGGCACTTGATTCATTTTGCAATTGAGTGCTTATGCTTGTTTGTATTTGGGCTTTTGATATGGATTATGGGGTTTTGATCGTGATCTTGTTCCCTCACCTTAAATGGGGGGTTAATCTTTGATCTTAGTCCAGTGGGACCTCCCCTAATGGCCCAATGGGTATAGGAGGGGCACTACTCAGGAAGCCTTGATTGAGATAGTGTGTTCCATCTATCCTTATTCCATACTTACCACTTTCCATTTTACATTACAAGCCCTATTCCACCTCCATTCTTCGGGTTCAACTGACCATTGGTTCTCTGAGATTTGGCACCCATACATCCACATACTTGGGTAGGGCTCGAAACTTTTCCCTAGGAGGTTGATGCAGCTAAAAGAAAAGGAAAAAACATATAATGGCCACAATCAAAAAGAAAAATAAAAAAAATATCAAAATGCAAAAGATGGTTGGGACATACACATTAGCACGTGGGCAAAAGCCTAGCATGAGCTCTACCTCACTCATTATGACCATCACCCAGTGCTCGAGTACATGTTGCTCTCATACATCAAGAAAGGAACCCCTGCATATCCCAACCCCGATGGGCAATGAGCTGCCTCATCATTAAGGGTTAATGCAACTACTATACATCATACAAAGCAAGCTCCAATCCTCTGATATACGAGCTTTAATTCAAAGAATGAACAAGAAAAAGTAAAAGGCGCACAAGAGGGGTGGATTAACAAAGGCCTGACTGGTATCTCATGCATCCATGATTGCTTCCACCTCACATCTATAAACTCAGGATGTGGATCCCCATCATGTTCGTCCCGTTGATCATGGCACATGGCCATGAAGTCTTCTCTCCTCCGTTACTATCATTGCTCACATATCACCTATTGATTGAAGGGTGGACTGAGGAAATGTTACTTCCTCTTCGGGGTTGGAAATACCTAATAGGGTTGTTCTTTAGCCACTCCTACCTAGGGAGGAAACACCATTGCGAGCTTAGGACCCCAAATTTGGAAGGGAAGCCTTATTTGAAGTGTCACATAGCACTTTACTTTCAAGCAACTTAGATGCAAAAATGATTAAATTGTACTTGATGATTGGTTGCTTGCACTAGTGTTGTGATTGTCAGGTCTTTCCACAACCATAACTTGGGCACCTCACCCACAGGTACACAGGCCTCCAAAGAAACATATTGGCACCCACAGGTGAGGCGTTAAGAGCCATGGGACTCCAAGCAACAACAGAGCATCATACACACCCTTGGTCACCTCCAACACCCATAGCATTTTGGCACTTTTCCCTACTTTTGATGACTTTTTGGGATGATGCACTTGGACCTAGCAGGCCCCTAGCCGACTTAGCACTTTGAAAGGGATGGCTTGATCGAGGTCCCAGAGGAGGATGGTGTCACCTCTTGAGACATGGGAGGGCTAGCACCACCTTGGAAGCCCTCAACGCTGGAGCAAAGATCGACACTATGGATATTTGGAGACCCATTAGACCACATTCTAACCCATAAGGTGAAATTTGGAGACCGCATAGAGATTTGAGAAAAATGTGAAGGCCAACCTTCACATCGTGATTTTAGAAGGCTTCTACACCTTGCTTGGCACCAAGAAGCCTCAACACATGCCTCACAGAGCCCTATGCATGGATGGCGTCTGAAATTCGGCTCACACGTGTGGGCATTTTACTTGGTTTTATCTTTTGGCTAGTGGGTTAGCTTGTAACTCAATTCATCATTGTGATTTTACTTGAGATTTAGGGGCTTTTAGGCTAATTAGACATTGTTCCTCCTCATATAAATAGAGGAGAGGACCATTTCGTTATCCATCATCACTTGGACTTGGATAATTTAGCCTCTTTGGATATTTCAACCTCTTGTTCTAATGGGAAGAATGTGACCTATGGAGTGAAATTATCTTGAGCATTTGTTCTTGTCTTTGGAGAAGTCACTTTGGATCAATAAATGGATTCTTTCATGCATATTATCTTGTAAGTACCTTGTTTATTGCAAATTTCAGATTTCATGTCTAATGTATGGAATAATTTGATGATTTAGTGTAATTTCGTGCCCTAATTTTGTTGAAGATCAATTTATTGGAATCTAGTTCATATTATTGCATGCATTACTCATAGTATGATATGTGAATGGCAATCCCCTTGGTGATCTCATGTTAGCTCTCCCAAGTGATCTTTGATCCCCCACAAAGGTGATAGTTAGGGTTTTGATGCTAGGGCATCAAAATATCCTTACTCCTTTGCAAGATTAAATCAATTTTAAGAACCCATAGACTCCATTGACCCTAGGACTAGGCACTAGCCTTCCTTGTTGGTATCAATTCAACATTTTATCCACAAACTTTTCTTTTTCTCTCTCTTGACCTAATTCAACACCTTTAAGACCAAGCAACCAAGCTAGGGATTGGTGCGAATTCCTAGGGAGGAGGAATTTTCGGTGTTGGAGAGTCTAAATATCAAGAGGATAGTGGTTGCCACAAAATCACCCCTTTTGGAGGCATTCACTTCAATTTCGTCCATAAAGTTCTTTGCCCTAAGGTAAACCCTAGTTTAGTCCTAGCTTCAACTTAGGGGCTATTTGAGGATTTCATGTGCCTTGTCCTTGTTGAGAATCATTGTGGGAAACCCTTTCTTCTTACCTTGACCTTTGGCCATCCCAACTATCAACCTATCAATCAAGCCCTAGGTTGTGTGTTGTACAAAACCGACCTCTCTAAGGAAAGCAAATTGCTTTATCTCATTGATTAGAGCCTTGTACTTAAGTTGTCTTTCCTTAGAAGCCTTGTAGTCACCTTGTACCCTTATCCTTAAAATATCCATCATAGGTGACCTTAGACCGAGACTCCTCCCATTGGTGAAAGTCCATAAAGAGCAAGGGATTTTGGCTGTGGTGATATTAGGCCACTACGCCATTGTTGTCACTTGGTCTAGTAATAGCCTTGTAGGGTACTCCTCTCCAAGGCCTGCTAGATTTTGCAGCAACAGGCTGCAACATCTATCACTAGTTCAATAAATAGTGGAACTAATACCTTGGCACAATTCAACATCTATATTACTGAAACTAATAACTACTCCATATTGCTCCAAGTAATCAGAAGCTGTAAGGATGTTACACCAATGGTCGCTATATGGTAGAGGTGTGATAGCAAGGTGTTAACCATCTTGTTTGATCTGTCACCTCTATTTCCTTGATCTCTTTGCCACCTCCTCTCAGAACAACTGCCAATCAACAATGGGCCATGGCAAATTTTATATGTCGCCCCCTTTCTTGGTCTGCCCAATGATGCTCACTTGTGTTCTCAAATTTAAGCATCAGAAACATAGACAGTCAGTCAAATAACTGATATAAATCCTCCAACTATAGGTGAGGAGTGGAGTGGCTTGTTTTCTCAAGTGCTACGTTGTTGGGAGCAGAACCGTGAAGCACCAATTTTCAAAAGCTTCCAGAGTGGATCATTTTTTACATGTTATATATTTCAATATGTCTTGATGTGGATTTATTTAAAAAGGCATATAGAATGTTGAATTAGTCGCAGAAAACATGAAATCATAGATTTAACTACTGGATTAATAATCATCATTAAAGTATCAATCATTTTGTGCACATAACATCAATCATCTTTCAATTATAACACTGCCATCAAATGATCAACATATAATGTTTGTCATCAACAAACTGTAACAGATAACGTCAACCATGAAATGAAATAGAATATCGTATTCATGACTGTGTCCTCCACCTCTTGAAATTCATGTCTACTAGATGTGGATGCAACCTTGCCTTTCAAACCCTGCTGTGAATTAATTGAGACCATATTAGCCAATGCTTCTCTTACCTTCAAAAGTTGCTTGAAGGTGAGGCAAATCAAATCTAATATTTGCAATCTTAAGTAGCTCCACCTTAAGAGTGATTGCAGAAAATGGAGTGGGCATGGCTATGATTAGTAATAAATTTTATCTTACCCTTCTTTTTCTTGTACAATGCAACAATCCATTTATAATCACTCTCCTTCAACTTAATAATATCATGCATCAAGAGGTTCAATGTGTGCACCAAACACCCAAACCAAAATATGAAAGGATACATATCCTCAATGATTGCTCCCATTCTTTACAATTAGTAGCATTATCAATGATGACTTGAATGACATTGTACAACCTAATCTCTTGAATGGTTTTAAGTGCTATATAATATTAATGATGGTCTTGTAACAATCTGATTAGTCGTGTTTGAAAGGAGACCGCACCCTAGCAAATACCAAGAACATTTATCAATGGACAACCTTTAACATTTGTCCAACCATCAAATACAATGAATACCCCATATTTGGTCCAATCATTTGTAAATTGTACTAGATCACTATGGATTTTGGCTTTTTCCTTGTTGAATCCCATGTTCTGGCTTTGTCATACTCAAGGCTTTTGTATTCTTTTGGATCATTATTAATTGTTTGTACCATTTCATGCCAACAGGGTGAGCAAAGGACATTGAATGATATTACACATGCATAGAGAACCCTAAACACATTTGCATCCATGTCATCCCTATAATCTTGGTTAAGGAAATTCTATATTGTTCTATGTTTTATATGCTTGGGCTATGATTGATTAGCATGGGTTGATGGGGATCAACCACTAATCATTATAAATGAGGTCCTATGATTTGTAAACTACCATGAATATTCTATTGGAAGAATTCGTCCCAACAGATCCAATAAAATACTGAAATCTTTATTATGAATGTTAATTCCCTTTAGATCTTATATTCTTTATTTATTGTTTTTATGCTTAAATGAATACTTCAGTTGAAATGGGAGAAATATAGAATAAAAAGAATTACACACACCATCTACAATAGACATAAATTTTTCCTTGGGAAACTCTTACGGGAGAAATCCTAGCTAGAAGGTGAGGCTGCAATGCTCTCTTTTCTCTAGTATGAAAATATGCAACTATAAAGGAATTGGTACTATCTTTGGAGTTACCAAAGACGTGTGGCTTGTGTTGTAACATAGAATTTCATTTATGAGTTTATGCACAAAAAAATGTGAATTGAGAGCCTCGGCTCGTAATCCTAATGATATGACCTTTGGCTATGGATTGGGCACTTAATCAAGTTTTAAAAGTTGTGCAAAGTTTTGGGTGGAAACTCTAGTAGATCTATGGCCTTGGTTCATTTCAGTCGACGAAGCTATGCGACAAATGACACAAGGTGGGGGGCTGAAATTTCAAACTATGGTTTTCCCATTTTGCAATGTGTTGGCTCTTTATCTATTTTGATACTTGTCACCCACCAAAAAGTGGGTAACCCCTTGGAGAAAAGTTTTCTCCTCTTTGGATAGCTAGCTAGCCAAGAGCCCTATTATGATCAACACATAACATTATGCCAGGATGCTCCACCTATTGCTCCAGCCATATCTCTCTCCCACTTGGCATTTCTTCTTGAAGGAAGGTGGGTCATTTATCGACAGGTACTTTAACCATTGTTGCAATAATGTGCTTTCATTTAATGTTGTGGGCATACTAATATGGATCATGGGGAAAACTGGATGATTTGCCGATCTCGATTGTATTCTTGTTCTCACACTTCACCCAAGAGGTTAGTCTCTAGCCCTAGTCCAGTGGGACCTCCTTTGAGGCCTTAACGTTTAGGAAGGGCACTACTGGGGAAGCATTGATTGAACTAACGTGTCCAAGATAATCCATACTTACCACTGTCCATTTCTCCTTGTTATCCATCTCCATTCTCTGGGCTGATAGTCATTCGTCATGGTGATTGGCACCTTTCATTTGAATACTTGAGTCAATGGAAACTTGCAACTAAAAAAAAGTTAAAAGTGTATAAAGCCATAACGAAAGAAAAATGTAAAATGCAAAAGATGGTTGGGACATTATTTAGCGCATGGGAAAAAGCCTAGCATGAGCTCTACCCCCCGAGTTTCTCCATGATATGGTCCGCGAAAGGAGTTGCTGCCAAAAGGGAGAAGGAGGTCAAGTAGAAGGATCTAGCTACAGTGTTGGAAGGTCAGATCTACAAGAAGAAAGTCAGATCTGAGTGTTGGAAGGTTAGATCTGCAAGAAGAAAGTCAAATCTAAGTGTTGGAAGGTAATATTTGCAAGAATAAAGTCAAATTTGTGATCTAAAGAAGCAGATCTAGCAGATCGAGAAGCTGTAGCGTGGTTGCAGAAGGACTGCAAACAATCCAAGGACCTTGAGTTGAAGGACTATCTTAGGTATGCATTTGATTTTTTTTGGGCATATTGTAGATATGATGGAATAGATCTGAAGCCCCAAGTTTTGTATATTATGTATACTAGTTGTATCAAAGATCTAAAGGGCTATGATCCTTGGTATGGGAGCCCTAATGATTCTTGACTATTGATGGACTAATAAAGGTCGAGATTTGGGTCAAATATATTTGTGTACTTTATTGATTTCACTATTGTAGATCTTCACTGTGCAAAGTGCTTGTAGTTGAGTATCTTCAATGTGTCTATGCTCTAGTTTAAACATGGACCAGATCTGGGGTATAAGCAAAATTCAACATGGTATCAGAGCTACTCTGAAGGCAGTTGGATTCGAGTGTGCATTGGAATCAGCTTAAGAGGGAGTTGTCAAACTGCTAGACATGGAGTAAAAGTTTTAATAGAGAAGGTGTTTTGGCATGGGCGAGGTAGCTTCGTGTAGATGGCAGATTGATCATGAGATAGTATCTTCATTGGGTTGCATAGTTTCACATCTGACAGTGGAGCCATGTGCACATGGGGTATTTGACCCAGGAGGATGTAGACTCACGCTGAGTTGAGTTGCGGTGGTCTACAGTGGATTAGACTTGGTGTTCGACCTCAGCTCAGGACTGACTTTGGAAGTACACAAATTCAGTAGTAGCACTTTGTGGGAGGGAAACTAGAGTGAGCCAATGGAGGTTGCGTAGGCTCAAAGGGAGTCTAGCTTCAAAGGGAGACTGCAAAGGAAAGTCATCCACCCAATGGAAGTCTAAATCTTTAGGTTCAAAAGAGAGTGGAGTTTTCATCCCATGCAAGGACAATCACTAACCATGTGAGAACATTCATTGTAGTGTAAGGAAAAGTCATGCTGCATGCGAGGACAGTCGTGCACCATGCCAAGTACAAAAGAAGACATGGCACATGTGAGGATAGTCATGGCCATGCAAGGGAAAGTCATGACTCATGCGAGGATGGTCATGGGCATGCAAGGAAAGTCATGGAGTTGGAGATTTCAAAGTGTGAAGGAAATACCTTCCTCACTAAGAGGGAGTGTTGGAATTTGGGTAGCTCAGAAGGTATTTTCGAGAGAAGGAAACCCACCAAAAGTAAGTTAGTTGGGCAAGTTACCCAAGTGGTTGGCGTTTTTAACTAAGATAATTAATTGTTTATTCTGATTTGTTTTTGAGTTGTTAAATGAAGGTTTCTTGATGGACAAGAAAAAACCCCAAGTCACTCACACAAAAAGTATAAATAAGAGGCCAAAAGAAAGGCTTAGACACACAAGTGGAGGAATTTCAGTTGTGGAGAGAGAGAGGCTAAAGGACCTAGCTACAGAGCTGCCTTAGAGGAGCCGTAGTAGCAAGGAGGCCAAGTTTCTCCATGATCTTGTCAACTAAAGGAGTCATTGCCAAAAGGGAGAAGGAGGTCGAGTAGGAGGATCTAGCCACAGTGTTGGAAGGTTAGATCTGCAAGAAGAAAGTCAGATTTGAGTGTTGGAAGGTCAAATTTGCAAGAAGAAAGTCAAATTTGAGTGTTGGAAGGTCAAATTTGCAAGAAGAAAGTCAGATCTGTGATTTGAAGAAGCAAATCTAGCAGATCGAGAAGTTGTAGCATGGTTGCAGAAGGAATGGTTACAACGAACTACAAACAATCCAAGAATGGTGAGTTGAAGTACTATCTCAGGTATGAAATTGATTATTTTTGGGCAGATTGTAGATATGATGGAATAGATCTCAAGCCCTAGAATTTTGTATACTATGGATACTAGTTGTATCAGAGATCTAAAGGGCCATGATCCCTGGTATGAGAGTCCTAATGATTCTTTATTGATGGACTAATAAAGGTCAAGATTTGGTTCAAATATATTTCTGTACTTTATTGGTTTCATTGTTGTACATTTCTACTATGCAAAGTGCTTGTAGTTGTGTATCTTCTGTGTGTCTATGCTCTAGTTTAGACATAGACCAGATCTGGATATAAGGAAAATTCAACAGATCAAACCTCATTCTTCAATAAACTTATCCTTTTTCTTTCTAATTCCTAAATACTTAGGGTTCATGCTAGGGTTTTAGGTGAAACATTGCTAAAAAATTATTTACGTTTGATGTTTTATTGCTCTTAAGGTAGGAAATGCATTACTAAATTATATAATAGAAAAATCTGGCATTCTTTGCATGATAAATCCTACCTTTCATCACTCTGTTGTTGTTTTAGGCATGTTTCAGTGATAGAAACTCCATTGTGTTATCCTCTACAATATGTACGCTAAGGAGGAAATCGAAAGCGGTAACCTCAAGCCACTTGCAGTTTAGCAACTAGCCCTGCTAAACCAGAGAGGGATCTCTTTAAGGATTTCATAGTCAATGACTGGAAGAAAGATGGATTTTATGCTAGATAATAGTTTTAGTTGAGTTTTTGAAAATTTAGGGTTTTTGGGTTGCTGGATTAGGGATGAGGAAAAGCAATTAGGTCAAGGTATCAAAGGGTTGCAGTAGCAGGCATAGAGAGGAGCAAGATAACAGTGTCTTGTGATGAATCTAAGAATTTGGCCAATGTAGTGTAGGGTTTGAAAAACTTAGAAGGTCAGAATGAGAATGTATTACCATGAATTCATTAATTTAGAAGAAGAAATACACAGACATGATTTTTCACATAAACAGAGGTTTGAATATAAAGAATGTTGCCTATATAACTATAAGGAAAATCACATAAGGAAAACAAAACATGTTAAGAGAGATGGATACATTCATAAGAAACTGATATAGAAAGAAAACAACATCACAAACTCACTGCACATGTATTCTGAAAAATAGCTGCAACTGCTCCTTGATTAACTGTGTGAAAGCATAAGGTACAAGTCCTCTCCTCTGAAGTCCCACCCTTTTTTCTGAATGAGAAATGATACATATAGACTAAAACAAACAGTTTCCCCACCTTCAGGGCTCGAATCCCTAAGTGGTGGAACAATTTCCAGGAATCTCTCAACCAACAAGACAGAGTGAGAAGGTAAAAAAAACTCCTCTTAGACTTTGATTTGAGTTTTACTTCATTTATGAGGCCTAATTAAGCATAAAAAACAACCTATCATGCTAATTTATTCTATAATTACATCATCAAGACTTCAAAATATTGAAATTACATCATCAAACAAAGATTTGGCGAAGACATGCTGAGAAACACTGTTACAGGCAAAAGCATAGCGCATTCAGGCAAAAACATAGCACACTCAGGCAAAAGCGCAACGCCATCTTGCAGGATGATTTTGGAGGCCTTCTCGAACTCCAAATTGAGAAATTGATAGCTCATTGGAAAGCTGTGAGTGTCTAGTTGTCATTTGACTACTCAAGCAAGTGATTTGGACACTCCAACTAGGAGAAAAACTGATTTTCGCAAGGTCACTACAAAAATGCAGCGCTTGCTTCAAAATAGTGGTAGAAAGTGATTTTTTTGACCTGTTTTTGAGCTTTTTCTCCCAATTTGTCCACCAACAAGCTTGCAAAAGTGGTTAACTGATAAGTAGGGGTGATTATCTACCCATGCATATAACTTTTTTGGCATTTGGATGGCTGTAGAGAAAGCGCAGCGCCAAGGCGCTGTGTGTTTGGCAAGGTCAAAATTCTGGGTTTCTCTACAAAAATAGGGCTAAAATATGGAGAGATATCTCTTGAACCATAAGGATTTTTGAAAATCCCGAGTGAGGTTTTTGTAGATAAGGATGTTGTGAAGAAAAACCTCTCTCAATTTCTAGAAATTCATTTTCATTTTCTTGGAATCCGTGCCACGAAATCATGACTAAAACAACAAATTAACTTGAAATTTTTTTATTTTTTGACATAGGTCTCCAAGAAAGTTGCATATCTCCCAATCTATGATACCTGTGTAAAAACTGAAGGAGGTTTTTGTCCCTTGGTCTATGATTGACAAAAACCTCTTTCACTTTTGTCAAGTTCATCTCCATTTGGTCAGAAACACACTTTGAAGCAAAATCGTCCCTGTGTGCCGCAAATGACCTCTTGATGAGTTTGTGAGGCATTGATCTCTTTGATGTTAGATGGCTCAACTCTTCAGACATGTCCTCCATTATTGTACTTCTTCTTGTTAGTGTGTGTGGCCTTTGCTTCCAAGGTGAAACCCTAGCTCACTAGGAGGAAGAATTAGGGTTTAGTTTTGGGAAAACAGGGGATTTTGATAGCTGTGAGGAAATTTAGGGAAATGAAAGGGATAGGGAACTGGAAAAATTATGAGAAAATTTGGGGGATAGTGAGGGAGGTTAGGGAGCTAAGGAAAGTGGAAATTTAGTATTTGGGTGAGGGGAAGGGTTTCAAACAAGAGAAACACAGTCCAATGGTTTAGAAAGTGTGCTCTGTCTAGGGTTTAGGTGAAAATGATGGAATTTGAGGATGGTTTTGATAGAGGGTGTTTAGGAAGGTGTAATTAGGATAGAAAAAGGTGTATGAATAGTAGGACACAAGTTTTAACAACAATTCACCATGGAAATCATGAAATCTAGAAGACTGTTTTCAAAACCCTAGGAGAGGGAAATGAAGCATTGCAATCACAATTAAGAGAACTAAGAGATTATTGAGCTTCATGAGAGACCACCAACCTGTATTTGCTGCAACACAACCTGAATATAATGGAAGAAATCACTGCAAAGAGGTTTGCAGCCTTGGAATGAAAACGTAGCAGTTGCCAGGATTTATGAATGAGATGACAAATTTTTATGACTTTGACCCTAATGACCTAATGGTGACACTGAGCTGAATGAGGACCATGATGATATGACTGAGATGATGATGATGACCTTTCAGTGATGGCACATCCAACTGAGTGATGGCAATGACCGGAACATGAAAATTTTGAAAGGAGCAACAATAGACCTAGACACACTAGGCAGTGACCAAATTTTTATTTTGAAAACCTAATGAAATGATAAAAATTTGACTTTGAGACCCTAACAAAAACCTTGTAAGAGCATATTTGATCACTGGTGACTGGCAGGACTGACAGGCACTAACACATTGCAAAACCTAATTCCTTGATATTTATTTGAAAGTCTTGTCCTTTTTGTTGATTTATCAGTAAAATATCTTTTCCTTTAACTATTGCATGACATCGCTTGCCCTCTGATTGAAAATATGCAAAACCCTAACTTATAACAACCCTTAACTGGTATAGGAATAAAGTACTTATACTTTGGTAGAGATTTCATTGGCCCTCTATACTACGTTGGTACTATATCCCAATCTTTAAACCTCATCTTATCACCTTGTGCCATTCTTACTAAATATATTTTAGGTGATCCTTTAGAGAAGCCTCCCTTGTGAATAAATACCACTAAGTAGTTGGAGAAAGGTTGTTGAGGTGATAGTGGCAGTCAATCTTGTAATGCCTCCTCCCACATTTACCCAAATTCACCAACGCGTCAGGGTAAACATGAGACGAGTTTCACTATGACATGACCTGACCTCCAAGTTCTAATTATGGAAGTGGGGTTGATATGCTGACAACTTACAGACATCCCTAAGGAACATTAGATCACCCAGAGGCCAGTCCACAGCCTCTGATGATGAGATCCTGAACTGGAATTGCTTTTTCACAAGCTTAACCCCCAATTGCATGCAAAACACAACATGTGTGTGGTTATGAGCCTCCAAACGCACTCATAAGCCAGTCTCCATGTGATTATGGCCTAAAAACTCTAGTTTTGTGCCAACGGTTCCGAGATCTGAGCCAATTTTCTAGGCTAGCCTCCAGCCTACTGCCCAAAACTCCCTGTAATTTTCCAGAATCATAATTAACATGACAACAAAGCCAAACATTCAAACTTGAAGCGAGAAATTTCCCTATATTGTGTTATCACTCAGAGAAAACTCTGGCTGTGGGGGAAAAACTCTAAGGTAACCTTTAACCACTTTGGGATTGAAGTTGGCTCCTCAATCTAGAGGGGGATCTCTCCTCAAACTCAACTACCCTAGGTCACAACGGTAGCAAGTCTGTTAAATGCTCTATGGTTAGATTAATGTAAAAGTTGCTAATGTTGGTTGGAGTATGGGAAAAGAGAAACACCATTGGGTGATGGAGTCATAGTAAAATTAATGAAATCTTCAAATAATATAGGGACATCCTATCACAGAGGCATGGCAGTCCATCATTGGTAGACTTCATAATTTATAGATATGAAAGAAGAAAAGGTAACATTCAAGGCTTAAGACAAAGCATCTCAGGATGAATTCTGCGTGAGCTCATGAGACTGAATACATTGATTTTCAACATCAAAGATATAAACCATGAACCATGAATTCTATACCAATGACATCCCATTCTAATACAAAAGAGAACACATAATGGAGAGGTTGAAAGATTAACAACACTAGGAAAACTGACTGTAATCATAAATACACGAATCTCTGGACAAAAATTAACATTCCCTTGCTTTAAAGATTTTTCACTAAATTCTGGAAAAAGGGTACACAGCACACAAGGCTTTTCTCTGCCAAAATCCGAACCCATGTTCATTACAAAGACCTTATCTTTATAGAAAATTTACAAACTATAGCCAAATTTTTAGTAAGGGCTTATTTACAAACTTCTAAAAATAAAGAGTGCATATCTAATACAATACATAATCTTATTGTAAACTCAAAAATATTCTGTATCTGAAGATATAACAATTTGCTGGAATCATGGCTAGAAACTAGGGTCAAAATTGATGACTGATATCCTGCCTAGTTTTTTTGGAACTTGTGCCTCGTCATCATGCTTAATATGGTATCTGTTATGAAATTTCTCCTTTTGGGACTATCTCATCTGCAAGTTGCTCTTGATCGTTACCAAAAAAACAATTTTTCCTAGCGCTGACCAATCCACTGATATTCTTTCAAATCGGGATAAGAACTGGGATCTTTGACACGCTGGTTGTCAATGCTCCATAGAAATTAACACAAAATCGCGCTGACACTAAAACTGTCAGCGCTCATCAAAATTCTAGCAGTGAAAATCGCTGACAGGCTAGTTATCAACGTCTAGTCAAAACCTCATCAGAACGATTGGTGATCAAAACTGTACTCTTAAAACGACTAGCTGAGTGTGCTAGCTGCTTCCAATAGGATATCAACATTAGTCTTTCTCTACTTCTTAGTTTTTTGGCATCTGTAGCAGCTTTTTTCCTTGAGCTTTTGGGCTTTTTAAGTCTCTTTGAACTTGTAGGCTCTTCCCTATTTATAATTAGGTCTTTTTGAGGAGTGTTGTCTATATCAATAACCTCTTTCGCCAACTCAGGGTTTTGTTTCAGCTTAATATTCAGTCTGAGTTTGTTCCATGGTCTTGTGTGTGGCCTCCTTCCACCTCTATAAATTTTGGAGTTATGGTGGAAGAAGGTTGAAGATCACCTTATTGGCAAGAAGGAAATGCAGTTACTCCCTGATCTATACATTGAAGGACCAAATGGTTAATTAAGGATCAAGTTGTTTGGAGTAGAAAGCAAAGGTGTAAGGCTCCTTTTAAGTAGTCTGAAATACAAAACTTGTGAATACAACATCATCAAAGAAGCTAGCTATACAAAAATATATTGAGTGAGAGAAGATCCTCTGTTCAAAACCATGAACCTCGACAATGATATAGAAAGTTGACCTTGGACTGTCATATAAATTCAAAGGCTGAAATCCAAATGAAATAAATTGATCCTTGTAACCAAAAAGGATAGTCATCCTAGGCACATTCATAATATGGATAGTATTTGATCTTGAAGTCTCCTCAAACAAAGGGTATTCAACGAACCAGCTCAAAGAAATCAAGTAAGTGTTATCACTGTTCCTTACTTAACAAATGCATATGCAACAAGTCTAATGGACTATCAAATCAAAGGTATGTAAACATGAGGTACGTATATTTATTTCATGAGTTTCTAGGATTTCAATATATCTAATATTATAAAATCCTAGATGGTCCATATAAAACCCCTTGTTTATAATTAGTCTAGGGTAAATCCCTAGACGAAATACAAGAACCTTAATCCTCATCTTCTAAGGTTTGTAGGTGATCTAGGATGTCAAGTAAAACCCTAATGTTAAAAAAGAAAAGATAGCTTAATATAGATAGGGTTTATCTTAGGATTCCATCCTCCATTGTTGCATAGACAATCTAGATTGAGAATTAACATCATGTTCTTGGTATCACATAAGTTGTCTGGAAGTATTTGTTACAGGTATAAAATATCATGGCTTAATTCAAAGAAGAGCACTTCAAGGAATCCCTACAAGGTTTGTTAAGGAACATCTCTAGGTACGTCTTAGACTATACACTTTATAAATTTCTCTTACTATAAAAGGTACGTTCATTATCTTTTGAAATTTGCGTTACATTACTAACATCATTGTGTCAAGCTCCCTGAATCATAACGATTCTTATTTGGGTGATTAACCATTAGATAAATCTACCCTCTTTATATCTTTGATCATTCTTGTTAAACATATGAATTCATATGGTAGATTCATGTACCATGATTGCTCCCTTGTTAATTTTAGGTATGTTCTATGCTTAGAGCAATTTATTTCAATTTTCACAGTTAGCTCCATATCTTTTCTAGATTAGCAATCACATCAGCATTAAAGTAAACTGCAGATAGAACATAAACATAAATCGCAGAAGACAAGCCAAGACAAGAGGACACAAGATGTGGCGCTAGCCAGGGACAAACCCCAATGTGGGGAAACCCTTGATCAATTCTTCTTATATGTTCTTCAATAGTTCAGCAGAGAGAGAGAGAGAGAGATAGTACGTTTACAACAGAAGTCAATGTTGAAATTTGGTACCAGAGGACAGGTGGTTCCCTAAGGCTTTGATCTTTGGCCTAGGGAAAAGTGTCCAAAAGAATTTAATTTTTCTCCTAAAGTAACTTTATAATTTTTATAAAGTTAAATCTAATTTAAAAGTGACTTTAAGTGATAAAGTTACTAAGTCTAATTTTAAAGTGACTTTTATAAAGTCAATGAAAAATTAGAAAGGAAAAGTGACTTTGGAAATAAATGACTAAGTGGGTCTTTATTAAAATGGGGTGAATTAAAAAATAAAAAGTGAGATTTAAATGAGCATTTAATCTCAGCCTTAGATCTCAATCTATTTCAGCCATTGGATTTAGGGATCACCCAAAAGTCACTTGGGGTTAGATTAAAGGAGGAAAAGGAGGAAAAGATCATTCATTCTTTCATGAGCAGATTGGGAGAAGGAGAGCAAGAGAGCAAGAGAGATTTCTAAGCATGGAGGAGAAGGAGACAACAGCTTGGCACACATTCCAAGGCAGCAGTTGAGCAGATTTGTACAGCTGGTTCAGCACACAGTGAAAGGCAGATTTTGGCACGATTTTCGAGGAGTGGTTTGCACAAAAATCGAGGAGCAGTTTGCTGATTTTTCTGCACGCAAAACGAGGGCCGTACAACGCATTTAATGCTGTCCGTACAGCAGCATTTAATGCTGAAAGTGGGCATGAAAATCGAGGAGGCCGTACAACATTTATTGCTGTCCTGTTTGCTGTAATTTCCAGTTTGCTGTGAGGCATGGGAAAAGAGATAAGTTGTAAATTTGCTTGCTGATTTTTTTGCTGAATATTTCTCACTGTGAAAAAGACATTTTCAGAAATAAAGAAGAGCTCTCGAACTGGTTTTCCCCAAGAGTTGTAGGGGGTTTTTCCAGGGTCACATTGACAAAAAATCTCAGTGTTTAAATGTGTTTTAATGGCTGTTTATTACTGCTGATTTTTATTTCTGCAATTTCCAGCATTCTGTAAAATTTCCAGAATTTGTGTTTTCAGCAAATTTATTTTTTCCAGCTTGTTAAATGTATGGTTATGGAAAGGGCATTTAACTATATGGGAGAAATAAGGAGAAACTGAAAACTGGGGTGGGAAAACAGAAATTTCTACATGGTATCAGAGCTTGAGTGCTGAAGAGCAGTTTGGGACAGCAAAAGGAAAAATTACAGCTGCTGATTTTTCACTCAGAAAATTCCAGCAAGCTGATTTTTTCATAAACAACAGTTTTATCTTTACTACAGCAGTGCTATTTTTCAGTTTTAGGACAGCAGGATGTCATTGGGATTGAGGGTGGAGGATAGGCTGGATGGGCATATAAATTACAGCGTTTGGAAGGAGAGAATGCAGAGTATCTTTGAGGAGGCAGAAGTCTGGGATATCATGGTGCATACCACACAGAACCCTGTTGTTGTGCCTATTAATGCTACTCAGTTGACAGCTTATAATAAGAAGAACAATAAGGGTAAGAGGCTGATTCTAGACGGAATCAAAGACCATTGCATTCCTCATGTGAGAGGAAAGAGCAATGCCCATGAGATATGGACAGCATTGTCCAATCTCTACCAGAGTACCAATGAGAACCGGAAGATGGTCCTGAAGGAGAAGCTGAAGAACATTAAGATGGGTAATGATAGTGCAGCTGGATATCTCACAAAGATTACTAATGTGAGAGATGAGTTGGCAGCGATTGGAGAGGCCATTCCACCCACTGAGTTGGTGCGGATTGCAGTGAATGGCCTCCCCCGTTCATGGTTGAACTTTGCTGATGGGGTTTGTGCACGTGAGACCCTTCCCACATGGGAGAGGTTTTGGGATGATTGCATTCAAACAGAGATCAGGAAAGGTCAGCTTGGGGCAGCCAAGCCAGTTGAGCAGGATGAGGATGTAGCACTGGTGGCAGGAGGCAAGAAAGGCAAATGTAAGAAGCAGGCTTCCACAAGCAGTTGTGGGGGCAAAGGCAAAGGTAAAGGTAAACATGGGAACACACAGAAGGACTATTCCAAGGTGAAGTGTTGGAATTGTCAAAAGATGGGACACTATGCAGTTGTGTGTCTGGAGAAGAAGAAGAAGAAGGGGAAGAACCAGGACGTGGCAGCTTCAGCAGAGATTGAGGACTTTGCAGGTCGTTTTGACCGGGAGTTTGCGTTCACTACGTGTAAGTCCTCTAGTGCAGGATCACCTGCCACATAGGTTCAGAGGGAGCATGCTTTTCCCTCGATTAGCGGAGCATCTTCAGGTATCTGGTATGTGGACAGTGGGGCTTCACGTCACATGACAGGAGTCCGTGAGTACTTCTCAGAGCTTTCAGAGAGTGGCACTGATATAGAGGTAGTACTCGGTGATAACAGAGTTGCTAGAGTAGTCGGGGTGGGGACACTGACATTTCAGAGGGAGTCCAAACCTCCCTTGAAAGTGTCAGATGTTCTTTATGTGCCAGGGATGAGGGAGAACCTCATATCCGTCTTAGCTTTGGAGGACAGAGGATATGAGGTACTGTTCAGGGGAGGACAGGTGTTGATGTATCCTAGGGGCACTCCAGCTGATTCAGCTAGAGTGATAGGTGTATGCCATGCAAAGGTGTACAAGTTTGCATTCCAGCCCTTTTTGGCATTGAGCAGTAGTACCGACAGCAGAGCTAGCAGTTCTGAGCTGTGTGAGATTTGGCACCGCAGGATGGGACATATGTATCATGGAGCCTTGAGGACATTGCGGGAGATCACTACAGGTGTGCCAGATTTTAGTTCTGATCACTTTGATACTTGCAGAGGTTGTGCGATGGGCAAGTTTGCCAAATCCCCTTTTCCCAGCAGTGACAGCAGAGCGACTAGGATACTTGATTTGATTCATTCCGATGTGAATGGTCGGATGTCTCATGTTTCCTTGAGTGGATATGAGTACTATGTTTTATTCATTGATGATCACTCCAGGAGGACCTGGATTTATTTTTTGAAGACCAAGAGTGAGGTCTTCAAGCGGTTTCAGGAGTTCAGAGCTCTTGTGGAGACACAGACAGGTCGAAAGATCAAGTCCCTGAGGTCGGACAATGGAGGAGAGTACACCCTTGGAGAGTTTGTTGACTATTGTGCGGAGGCAGGAATTAGGAGGGAGTTCACTGTTCCTTACAACCCCTAGCAGAACGGGGTTGCAGAGAGGAAGAACAGATCCATCATAGGGGCTACCAAAGCCATGTTACATGATCAGGGGTTGCCATTGTTCTTGTGGGCAGAGGCTTGCAACACAGCTGTTTACTTGCAGAACAGGAGTCTGCATCGTGCCTTGGGGCACATGACTCCGGAGGAGGCTTTCTTTGGGAAGAAGCCTGATATTGGTCATCTTCATATCTTTGGATGCATTAAATACTCCTATATACCCAAGGAGAAGAGGACCAAACTAGAGCCCACCGCAGAGAAGGGTATCTTTGTGGGCTACAGTGAGACCTCAAAGGCCTTTCGGATTTACATTCCTGCACAGAGGAGAGTTGTTGTCAGACAGGATGTGAAGTTCGAGGAGGACAGGGCCTTTAGGAGGTCACGGGAGTTAGAGTATCTGGATCAGCCAGACCCTCAACAGCAGTTGAGTCAGTCGCAGGGATCCAATGGGCAGGGATCAGGAGAATCCGGAGGTACATCTATGAGGATGTCAGTTTCGTCAGTGAGCAGTGGCTCGCCGAGCCAGAGGGGTGGTGCTCCGGGCAGCATGCAGAGCAGTTCACTAGGGAGTCCACTGATGGACAGTTCACACGGTACCTCAGCTTCTATAGGTTCAGGTGCAGGCAGGAGGACAACAGACAGACAGTCAGGAGTTCAGGCTCCTGATGATGATGATGAGGAGGAGTTTCATTCTCCGGTGGGAGAAGTGAGCTCAGGGAAGAGGAAGCCCAAGTGGCTTCAGGACACCTTGAGAGATGCCACATCTGTTGCTGAGCCGAAGAGGCCGGTCAGAGAGAGTAGACCACCTGAGAGGTTTTGTAGCTATATGGCAATGGTTACTAGCATCTTTGACTCTGAGCCTTCTAGCTATGAGGAGGCAGCTAGCCAGCGGGTCTGGAGAGAGGCCATGCAAGAGGAGTATTCTTCTATCATGAAGAATGATGTTTGGGAGGTGGTGCCGAGGCCTGAGGGCAAATCCGTGGTTACTTCCAGATGGCTTTACAAGTTAAAGCATACTGCAGATGGCAGCATTGAGAAATTCAAAGCAAGGTTTGTGGCTAGAGGGTTCTCCCAAGTAGAGGGAGTTGATTATGAGGAGACCTTCGCTCCCGTGGCTCGATATACTTCGATCCGCTCCATTATATCGATAGCAGCAGAGATGGGTTGGAAGATCCACCAGATGGATGTGAAGACTGCATTTCTCAATGGCTTCATACAGGAGGAGGTGTACATTGAGCAGCCACAGGGCTTTGAGGTGCATGGGAAGGAGTCCCATGTGTGCAGACTGAAGAAGGCCCTTTATGGCCTGAAGCAAGCTCCCAGAGCTTGGTACTCCAGGATAGATACATACTTGCAGGGGATGGGTTTCACAAAGAGTGAGGCAGATCCGAACCTTTACTTTATTGTGATTGGTGAGGAGCCTCTCATTCTGGTGTTGTATGTGGATGACTTGGTCATTACAGGTGCAGAGAGACTCATAGAGCACTGCAAGAGAGATCTTGCGACGGAGTTTGAGATGAAGGACATCGGCTTGATGCATTACTTTTTGGGTTTGGAGGCGTGGCAGGAGGAGGGGCATTTCTTCCTGGGGCAGGGGAAGTATATTGTGGACATCCTTAGCAGATTCCACAAGGAGGATTGTAGACCCATGTCGACACCGATGATCACCAATTGGAAGAAGCTTCATGCTTCGGATTCCGAGTTGGTGGATCCCACATTGTACAGGCAGTTGATTGGTTCCTTGATGTATTTGGTCAACACTAGACCAGATATCTGTTTTGCAGTCAACACGATGAGTCAGTTTATGTGTGAGCCTAGGAAGGTTCACTGGGTGGCTGCAAAACACATTTTGCGGTACTTGCAGGGGACAGTGGATTATGGTCTGGACTACAGGCAGGGAGATGGAGTGAGATTGGCAGGATACACTGATTCTGATTGGGCAGGTTGTGCTTCTGATAGGAAGAGCACTTCAGGGTGCTGTTTTGGGTTGGGTTCAGCAGTAGTGTCATGGTTCAGCCGGAAGCAGCAGTCAGTAGCACTGAGTTCAGCGGAAGCAGAGTATATGGCAGCCAGTCTAGCTAGTTGTGAGGCCAATTGGCTTCACAAGATGTTGTTTGGCTTATTTGGTCAACCGTTGAGACCTTCAGTGATTCACTGTGATAATCAGAGTTGCATTAAACTCACGGAGAATCCAGTATTTCATGACAGGTCAAAGCATATCGGGATCAGATATCATTTCATCAGAGACTATGTTCAGAAGGGAGCTGTGAAGCTTGAGTATATTTCCACTGATGAGCAGGTTGCAGATATTCTTACCAAAGCCTTACCACGGGGCAAGCATGTCTACTTCAGAGACAAGATGGGTGTGGTGAGGAACACCTTCCTCGGTAAGAGGGAGTGTTGAAATTTGGTACCAGAGGACAGGTGGTTCCTTAAGGCTTTGATCTTTGGCCTAGGGAAAAGTGTCCAAAAGAATTTAATTTTTCTCCTAAAGTAACTTTATAATTTTTATAAAGTTAAATCTAATTTAAAAGTGACTTTAAATGATAAAGTTACTAAGTCTAATTTTAAAGTGACTTTTATAAAGTCAATGAAAAATTAGAAAGGAAAAGTGACTTTGGAAATAAATGACTAAGTGGGTCTTTATTAAAGTGGGGTGAATTAAAAAAGAAAAAGTGAGATTTAAATGAGCATTTAATCTCAGCCTTAGATCTCAATCTATTTCATCCATTAGATTTAGGGATCACCCAAAAGTCACTTGGATCACCCAAAAGTCACTTGGGGTTAGATTAAAGGAGGAAAATGAGGAAAAGGTCATTCATTCTTTCATGAACAGATTGGAAGAAGGAGAGCAAGAGAGCAAGAGAGATTTCTGAGCAGGGAGGAGAAGGAGACAGCAGCTTGGCACACATTCCAAGGCAGTAGTTGAGCAGATTTGTACAGCTGGTTCAGCACACAGTGAAAGGCAGATTTTGGCACGATTTTCGAGGAGTGGTTTGCACAAAAATCGAGGAGCAGTTTGCTGATTTTTTTGCACGCAAAACGAGGGCCGTACAATGCATTTATTGTAGTCTGTACAGCACATTTAATGATGTCCGTACAGAAGCATTTAATGTTGAAAGTGGGCACGAAAATCAAGGAGGCCGTACAACATTTATTGCTGTCCTGTTTGCTGTAATTTCCAGTTTGCTGTGAGGCATGGGAAAAGAGATAAGTTGTAAATTTGCTTGCTGATTTTTTTGCTGAATATTTCTCACTGTGAAAAAGGCATTTTCAGAAATAAAGAAGAGCTCTCGAACTGGTTTTCCCCAAGAGTTGTAGGGGGTTTTTCCAGGGTCACATTGACCAAAAATCTTAGTGTTTAAATGTGTTTTAATGGTTGTTTATTACTGCTGATTTTTATTTCTGCAATTTCCAGCATTCTGTAAAATTTCCAGAATTTGTATTTTCAGCAAATTTAGTTTTTCCAGCTTGTTAAATGTATGGTTATGGGAAAGGGCATTTAACTATATGGGAGAAATAAGGAGAAACTGAAAACCAGGGTGGGAAAACAGAAATTTCTACAATCAACACTTTGACTTATCTAGAAAAGAGCATAGATCATCTTTAAGAATATGATACATGAGATCAGTTGAAAACATGTTTGCTTCAACTAATTCTCCAGGGTGACTCCTTCACCTATCGTTGTGCTACATTTTGTCATCATGCTGCAGCTCACCGCGCTGCACCATGTTGCACCCATCATCACTATGTTGCATCTCATCACGCTTCATTAATCATGACTGTATCCATCACTGTATTGCATTATGTGCCATTGCTGCACCATGTTGCCATCCTGACCTATGTGTTGGCGGCACCTTGCTTGCTTGTTGTCCCTTGCTTGCTTCTTATCCCTAGCATGCTTGTTGTCCTTAGCATGCTTGTTGTTGCATGCTAATTGTCCCTTGCATGCTAGCTGTAACATTGCATGCTTGGTGTATTTGCTGCTAAGTACCATACAATTGTCCCAATGTTCGTTAGTTGTCCCTTGCATGTTGCTCTCCTTCGGAGACAGATGCTCCGGATGTTTCGGCAGTTCCCGGCAGTTTTGGCAGTTTCCGCTGTTCCCGACGGTTCCGGTTGTTCCCGGCAATTCCGACAGTCCTGGCAGTTCCGGCTTTTCTGGCATTTCCGACTTTTTCGGCATTTCCGACTTTTTTGGCTTTTCCGACTTTTCTGGCAGTTCCGGCGTTTCCGGCATTTCCGGCGTTTTTTTGGCTTTTCCGGCTTTTTTGGCAATTCCGTCTTTTCTTGTAGTTCCGGCTGTTCTGGCAATTCTGGCATTTTTGGCTTTTCTAGCAGTTTCGGCTTTTCCGGCAGTTCTGACTTTTCCTACAGTTCCAGCTTTTCTGGCAGTTCCGGCTTTTCTGCCCTCTGGATTAGGGCAACATTATTCCTTAGGATCTCTCCTCCTACTAAAACCCAAAGACAAGTAGAGAGAGGAAGAGATCCCAAGTGTGTTGAAGGCCACCTCTATTTATACTAAAACGTTGAGCACATGTGGGGTTTATTTGGTTGCTGGCCGACCTTGACAAATTGTCTTATAACGCAAATAAATTCATGACTCCATGAATACTTATCGGAATCGAATGATCTTTAGATCAATCCTACACCTCTCGATGAGAGGGATCCTATAAAAATATCAGCTGCCATAAATAAGATGACCCACATGGAGTTTGGCCCTAGTTGCCAATTGTAACACTCCCTCTCAACTAGGGAGAACTCCATCCATTGATCCATATGTCCAACTGTACTATCTCTGCCATCGGTGCCTTGCATTGCTCTGCTTTGATCTGTTGAGCTCTGCTCTACTCTGCTTTGCTCTGCTCTGCGGAACCATGAAGAAGAATTGATCGAGAATGTCTCATACCATTCTCTACTCACCTGAAGTCAGTTTCATCTGAAGAGAGTGTGTCACATCACTCTTACTGACCCGAAGTCAGTTTTATTGATCCCAAATCAATATCACAAGAGAGTGTCTCAAACCACTCATACTTATCCCAGATCAGTTTCATTGATCTCAGATCAATGTCACAAGAGAGTGTCTCAAACCACTCATACTGATCCCAGATCAGTTTCATTGATCCTAGATCAATGGAGGTCATCCTAGCATAGAGAGTACAGTAGATACAACGATGCATCCATCGATAGTACTACTATGGTCCCTATCCTCATTTCCCTGCTCATTGATCAAATGAGAGGTACTTCCCATGAGTCCCAGACTGCATGGGTAGGATGCCTCAACAGGAGAACTAATCATCCTGTCCACAGGAGAACGAATCATCCTGTCAGTGGATGCCACGTAGAACTAATCATCCCGGCCCACAGGAGAACTAATCATCCTGTTCCACAGTCGCCACGGAGAACAAATCATCCTGGCCCATAGGATAACTAATCATCCTGTTCCATAGTCGCCACGGAGAACAAATCATCCTGGCCCACAGGAGAACTAATCATCCCATTCATAGCGCACCACTAGGGGAGGGTGAGTTGCCCTGTGGTCGTATGTTGCTCCAGTAAGTATCCCAAGCCCCCCAAAGCTCCTAGAGCTCCCAGAGCTCAATGCATGCAACATGCAGGACCCTTATAAGAAGGTCTCTCAACAACTCCAAGTCATTCGGGAAAGTCACAAATTTGACTTTTCCCCGGGGCTTTGACAAAATGTCTGCGACCTGTACATTAGTCTCAATGCGATGGAGCCTCCTCGCTCATCGACTCACCATATTGCAGATAAGGCAGTATCTGATGTCTATCTGCTGTAGCAATCATCGAATGCGAGATTCCTCAATAATCGAATCCCCCCTTTGGTTGTCACAGAGAATCACAGTGGTATTCATCATGTGTACAAACAACTCACTTAAGAGCTTCTGCAACCATGCAGCTTCACATGAGATCATACTCGTAGCTATGTATTTAGTCTCGACGGTGCTTATATCAACTGACTTCTGCTCCCTGCTCATCCATCATATTGAAACAGAATCCAAAGAGAACTAGCACTGAGAAGTGCTCTAGTGATCCTCCACACTGCCTGCCCAGTCAACATTCAAATAATCATGCAGTTTCATATTTCCTGCAGTGTATCTCAATCCATGAGAGATTGTGCCCCGAAGATATCTCAGAAGATTCTTGGCACCAACCCAGTGAGGCTCAACCAAATATGAGCTCACCATTCTAATTGCAAAACATATGTCCGGACGGAAGTTCACCAAGAACATCAACACGAATGAGTTTATGAAACTCAGAGGCATTTCCCAAATATGGTCTGACATCACTACCATATAACTTCTGAAAGTTAAGATCCTCGAGGTAGTCACAGGCTTGCAGTTTATCATTCCACATCTAGAATCCAACTCCCTCTTACTTCTGCAAATGAGAGGGTCTGCACCTGTCAAAAATAGGTCGTCCTCATAAGGTGCCGGCATGAGAGGTCTATCATCCACAACCTTTGGGTAATGGTTTGGATCGGTTTCACTCCTAGTGAATCTCAACTTTATCAGACAACTATCAATCCTCTCATACTATGCCCAGGGTGTTTTGCTTCAAGTCATAGAGGGCTTTCTTCCACTTGTATACATGAGATTCCCAATCATGAATCTCAAACTCCTCGAGTTGTTCCAAACCTGTGGACCTGCTGCATGAAGGGAATGGTCCCCTTATAAGTTTTTCCTTCAGCACATCTCAGACATGTACCTTCATGCTCTACTTGAATTTAGACATCCCTATCACCATTTGACTCACATCAGGTAGGGCCCCATAGGTAGACCTCCGGTGTTATAGATGCGATATGTCAATTGACATGATCCCTAATGGACCATCTTGCAAATTGATACAAATTCCCAACCCTGAACCCATGAGAAAAAGCATATTTGAAAATTATATTTTTTAACACGTACCTTTCCATCGATGAATTGCACCTTGAAACCTTTGACTTCCATTTAGATGGACACCAAGTTATTCTTGCGATCAGGTACATAAAAGAGATTCTGTAAATGAATCGAGTTACCCTTATTCAATTGAGAGTTAACATTCCCTACACCCTTTCTGGGATAGGTGGCATCGGCTCCAAGTATAATCCCATGATTGTTTCCATCTCTACCAAATTAGAGAGTGCACCCATCTATCCGATGAAGTGCCTTGAAGCACTACAATCTATAAGCCAGATTCCCAAAGAATCTGAAGGAGAGGGCCAATACAAGATAATAGTTCTTTATCTTATCAGAAACAACATTTGATTCTTCATACTTGGGGTTCCTTGCTTTCTATGAAGAGTCAGCCATTTCCTTGATGACCTGCATTACCTGTCATTCCTTTGATCATTGAAGATGTCCCTGGAATGATTGTTATCATCATCAAGTGATGTGTCCCTGCCATTTAGACACTCGTTCGCATAATGGCCGAACTAGTTATCTGCCTTTCCTTCCACCCTGAGATCCAATTTTCCAATGAAGTGATCTTTAGGTAGGTCATATTCCACTGTGCCATTCTGATAATATTCTCTGCTTCGACTTCACCCTTGGTGGATTTGAAGAGGGATGAGGAATCCACTGTTCCTTTTGTCCTTTCCCAACTGTCTTTGGTGATTGCTCTTTCACTCTTGCTTGGGCATTGTCTTCACCTCAACTCTGATACCATGTTAATTTTAGGTATGTTCTATGCTTGGAGCAATTTATTTCAATTTTCACAGTTAGCTCCATATCTTTTCCAGATTAGCAATCACATCAGCATTAAAGTAAACTGTAGATAGAACATAAACATAAATCGCAGAAGACAAGCCAAGACAAGAGGACACAAGATGTGGTGCTAGCCAGGGACAAACCCCAATGTGGGGAAACCCTTGATCAATTCTTCTTATATGTTCTTCAATAGTTCAACAGAGAGAGAGAGATAGTACGTTTACAACAAAAGTCAACACTTTGACTTATCTAGATAAGAGCATAGATCATCTCTAAGAAGATGATACATGAGATCAGTTGAAGACATGTTGCTTCAACTAATTCTCCAGGGTGACTCCTTCACCTATCGTTGTGCTGCATTTTGTCATCATGCTGCACCTCACCGCGCTGCACCATGTTTCACCCATCATCACTATGCTGCATCTCATCACGCTTCATTAATCATCACTGTATCCATCACTGTACTGCATTATGTGCCATTGCTGCACCATGTTGCCATCCTGACCTATGTGTTGGCTGCACCTTGCTTGCTTGTTGTCCCTTGCTTGCTTGTTATCCCTAGCATGCTTGTTGTCCTTAGCATGCTTGTTGTTGCATGCTAGTTGTTCCTTGCATGCTAGATGTAACATTGCATGCTTGGTTTATGTGCTGCTAAGTACCATACAATTGTCCTAATGTTCGTTAGCTGTCCCTTGCATGCTGCTCTCCTTCGGAGACAGATGCTTCGGTTGTTTCGGCAGTTCCCGGTAGTTCTGGCAGTTCTAGCTATTCCCAGCAGTTTCGGTAGTTCCGGTTGTTCCCAGCAATTCCGACAGTCTCGGCAATTCCAGCTTTTCCGGTAGTTCTGACATTTCTGGCTTTTTCTGGTTTTTCTGGCATTTTTGGCTTTTTCGGCTTTTCCGGCATTTCTGGTTTTTCGAGCAGTTCCGGCTTTTCCGTCTTTTCTGGTAGTTCTGGCAGTTCCGGCTTTTTCGGCAGTTTCAGTTTTTTTTGCTTTTATGCCCTCTAGATCAGGGCAACGTTATTCCTTAGGATCTCTCCTCCTACTAAAATCCAAAGACAAGTAGAGAGAGGAAGAGATCCCAAGTGTGTTGAAATGACTTGAAGGCCACCTCTATTTATACTAAAACGTTGAGCACATGTGGGGTTTATTTGGTTGCTGGCCGACCTTGACGAATTGTCTTATAACGCAAATAAATTCATAACTCCATGAATACTTATCGGAATCAGATGATCTTTAGATCAATCCTACACCTCTTGATGAGAGGGATCCAAGAAAAATATCAGCTGCCATAAATAAGATGACCCACATGGAGTTTGGCCCTAGTTGCCAATTTTAACATCCCTCCTATAGAATTATAAACCAAGTGTGGGCTTCCCTCTTATTAGCTACCGTTGTACTCTAACATGTGACCTAGGGTTGCCCCTTCTCATCCCCTACTCCATTCATCTATCTGTCACATGCCACCACCTTTTGAAGGATGTACCCTGACTTTATCATCCCCTTTAAAAGTAGAAACCACCTAATAGGATTATTGGTTAACCCCATTTGGAGTTTAGGAGACATTGGCACATCTCGAAGCCCATTATGGAAGGGCAGGCCATTATGAAGTCCCCACTTGTGGTCCATGATTTAGTAAGCTCATTTACTCAATTTATTTAATCACATGTTGTATTGGAAGGCTAGGGGACACATTGGATCTTATGCAAGATTGGAAATGGTCTCCATTTTGGGTTGGCTTCCCTATACGGGGTCCTAATCCTTTAGAGGGCTACATTGGCACTTGTAGGGTGTGCATTAAGAGCCATGGGTCTCTGCAACACTAGAAAACACTCAATGGATCCCCACAGCCATTCAAAGATTGCTCATGGTTCCCTTATTGGATTAAGGAAGATGCCCCTGATCCATCATGCTCGGTTGGCCCCATTTTTACACCATACACTTGGTAGATGATCCAGGCCTTGCACGATGATGTGGCACCACCTTCACCATCATCCTAGCCCTTGCAGGCGGTCTACAGGCATCTTTGATTTGTTTGGAGACCCATGAGGACACTTGTGTGCCCCCACGTGTCATTTGGAGCACCACAAGTTATTACAAGGGGCCAATCCCTTGTCCACTGCTTTTGAGGGTCCTATTCTTCATTGTGGCACCCATGGACCTCATTAGGCCTCTTAGAGGGCCCTACGACATGCATAGGTTATTACTTGACTTCTTAAGAGGCTTACTTTTTCATTTATGAGCTATTTTGGTGGGCTTGTCACCAAAAGATGAATTATTAGAACATTATTTTATTTTTGGGGCTTATTTAGACCAAGGAGGCTAATTCGAACTCCTAATTTGTGTATAAATACAAGTGAGATGAGCTCATTTGCTCATCATCACTATGGATTGGGTCCCTTTTATCTCTTGAGAATTTCACACTTTTTCTTAGTGGATGAATTGGAGCTTTATGGATGAATTTTGATGTGTGGATATTGGTCTATCTTATCTTGGAGCTTCTCTTTTTGTCAATTGTGGATGGCTGGACATATTCTGTTACATGTAAGTACACGCTTTTAATGTTATTCTTGTTTTAGTTTGTCATATACATTAGACTGAGATTTTCAATAATTTTAGGGCTCATTGCTGCATTCATTTACTGCTTAAAATTGTGGAATTTTGTCTCTATTATAGCATCTCTCAATGTATGGGCCATGTAATATGAACAAAATCTCCCAGTGGTAATTCTAACAAAGAATTCAACCTTGATAAGCCATCTCCTTTGCACATCGAAGTATAAGAGTTGCAAGATTGCTTCTTTTTGACCTAGAAGGCTAGCGAAGTGGTCTTTAGGCCTCATTGATTGGGAATCAAGAAATCCTACTCATATTCATCATAGACCCCATTCTCCCAAAGACTAAGAACTGATCTACCCAAAGGTGGTCACCAAAAATCATATTCTTTCACCTTCTTCCAGGTCTAGCCAAGTTGGGGTAACTAGGGCATCAATACCTCGACAAGCTAGCCCTCCAAAAAGTTTGATCTCCTAGGGTCTCCTGTGTTGGTGTTTCCTCAAGCTCTCCTCCAATTTTGAAGCCATTCTGACGGTGGAGTTAGGAGAAAAGCCAAGCCCTAGCTCTAGGATCAAACTTTGCCTTAGCATCCCCAAGGCTAGTACCTGATAGGATCAAATCAACACCTTCAAGTGAAAATTCTTTTTTTGATCTTTTCCCCACCTTGTCTAGGGTAAGAACATCATTGGTTGCTATACTCATTCCCCCTATCCTAGACCAGGGCCACTTGGTCTCGTGTGGTCACGTTCCTTTGAAAAGACAATTCTTCAAGAACTATCCGGGCTACTAATTACAATAGGGATTGGGCAGTTCCTTCATAAGTCATATCACATAAACCTAACCCTTGAATCCTCCTTCCCAAGAAGACGTTGTACTTTGCTTAGAAAGCAAACAAGCCTTATCCTTCTAACTCTTTGGGAAAGGGGTTGTTTGGGTCACTCCACATCATTTCATTGACTTATCCTTCATCGGTGACTCCATAATATACCGGGTCTCCTCCCATCGGTGAAAGTCCGTAAATAGAAGAGAGCCTTAGCTGAGGTGACAGTGGGCTAAGTCTCCATTTGTTGCCCTTGGCCTAGCATTTACCCTTTAGGTACCCTGCTAATTTGAGCGGTAACATGGACATTGGCATCTTGATTGGGAATGCCTTTAAACTTAGGCATCCAACCCCTAATCCATCCCTTTATTTCGGGAAGCTCTAGAACTTCTTCAGGATCAAGGTGATCATAGGGAGATGGAGGAATACAATGCTTTTGATAGAAGTCCATCTTTCATATTTCCACAAATTTGGAGTCGCCAAGGTGAATTTTAATGCCTTGATAGATGCTTGCTTTGTTGAATTTCCACAACCTTGGAGTCTAGGATAGAATCTTAAATCTCCGACGCTACCAAACCAAGAATCTCAACAAAGCTACTTTGCATAGTGGAACAATATAATGTAGTAAATCAATCATGTGCACAATAAGAAAAATAACAACAATATATGTAACCCAACTTCGTTATATTATCAACATATAATACAACAGTCTAGGGCTCCCATTCAAGGGATAATGACCCTCAAATATCCACAAGTACAAGAATACAAGATACAATAACAATCTTGCTACAATCACAACATCTATGTTGTATCTCGTTTCGCCGGTGTGTCTGATGACCATTTTACCAATTCTAGTACAAGTGCCATCAAACTCTAAAGAAAAAAGGAATACCACTGCATCATTTATCCCTCCCTTTCTTGTGGAACCATAGCCCCTTTATGACTCTATCATTGTCCATTTGCTGGGGTGATGTATTTTTATTATTGATATTCAAGTTATTACATTGTTAGGCTCTCCAGCCTTTCATCAAGTACAAACATACCTTATTAATCCAGGGATCAAAACTTGGGTATTATGTTCCCTTCCCCCTTATTTTGGCACTGTCCTCATTGCACATCACAATGAAGTTGTACATGTATATAGAATTTTCATCAAAAATTCAAAACTAACAATGGGTATGCCTCCCACAATGCATCTTCCAGCTCCCATGTTGCTTCTTCAGGGTTGTAGCATGTCCACTAGATCTTTACTTTTCCTATGGATTTATACCAGAGCACCATGTCCTTCCTAACTAGTGTAAGCACTAGCTATACCTGGAAGTCTCCTTTTGGCTTCACCTAAATCAAAGTCCAACCAATGACATGGTTAGGATCGTGCACACTTTTTTGGCAAAGACACATGAAACACATTAGGCACATTTATTGATGCAAACAATGCAAACATATAATATATATGCAATTGGTCCTATCCCATCCAATCTTTCAAAGGGACCACAAAATCTAGCGGCAAACTTGGTACAACTTCCTAGCTTCAATGAGCTTTTATTAGGTTTCACTTTCAAAAATACATGCTCTCTCGCTTTAAATTTTCTATCTATCCTGCTCTTATTTTCATAACTCGTTTCCCTATCTTGTGTTGCTTTCAAATTCTACTTAGTTTTAACCATATGCTCTTACATCTCCTTGAGCAATTATGGCCCAACTATTACTTTGTTTGTTGGGTTGTCCAAGATGACCTTATTGATCAATCTAATGTGTGATAAGATTAAACATATGAACATGTGTGATGTGTGTAATGAATGGAATTCTTTTGGTTTCTTATGCTATTGAGTGTGTTGATCTCTGCTCACTTGTGGTGCTTAGGTGTTATAGTGGTGTCTTTAAACACCATCTCTTCTTGGAATAATTAGCTCTTTGCTCTATGTAATTCCCCAGTTCTCCAATAGCTCCTTAAGCTATATACACTTCTTCAAAGTTTTAAACATGTTTGGAGTTGCTTATCTAATGCCCTATGTCCTATGAGGATGTGATTAAAAAATGCTTTACATATGAAGTGTGGAAAATTCAAAAGGGTATGTTCTCAAACACACAACAAACTGCCAATTTGGTTGTGAATAGAAACCTTCTCATTCACAATGACAAGGTTGTAGGAAATTAAGCCATATAATAGACCATTGAGATTGAAAAGATCCAATCCAAGAGGGAAAGGTACTGGAACCACTAAATTTACATGCCCCAATTGTAATACAACTACACATGTTCATATAACTGTGTTGGGAAGCGACTTTATGGAATTATGCTAGGCGATAAAAACAAGAGTAAGGCAATAGGAGTCAAAACCTACGATAAAGTGTTAGCAAAAGATAGAAAATAATTTAAAATACATTAGGGAAGAGGAGGAAGCAAAAAACAAATCCAAAAAATCAAAGGTTATATCTAATATGATCCGAATTGAAACATTATATTATTTTTCATCTATCTCGATGCTTTCATATTGGAAAAAATTGGAGGAATCAACTTGCAGGGTCATTTTAACAATGGGTCCTGTTACCGCTCAAACTAGCAGGGTTCCTAGGAGGGGGTCCTACAGAACAACTACTAGGTCAAGGGGCAACAATAGAGCGAAAGCCCATTGTCACCTCAGCTCAGGCTCCCTTCTCTTTATGTATTTTCACCAATGGGAGGAGACCTGGTATGACGGGAATCACTAGGAAGGATGGATCAATGAATGGATAGAGAGTGATTCCCAAGGCCTATTCACAAGAGAGGCTCAAATAATTGGCTTGCTTGCTTTGAAAGCAAGGTGATTGGCTCTCTAAGAAGGGCTATGGGGATACTTAGACCTAGGGTTGGTGAATAGATTTTAACAAGATGTATCCTAAACCTAAGAATCCTGAAGGAGAAATGGCTTCTATGTGACCCTTGCGGAATGTGAGTTACAAAGTTGTGGGAACACACAGGACCAAGTGGACCCATAATTAGGTCAAGGAAGTGGAATTGATCAATCAAGGAGGGGCTTGACCTAATTGTGGAAGGGAAGAGGATCAATGGACAAATATTCTTAGAATAGAATACATTGATCCCAATGAGGTCACTACCCAAGGGAAACCTAGGGCAAGAAACGATCTTTGGGCTAGGGCTTGCAATATCTCAAGATCCCACTGTCGAAATTTCGTGAAATTTGGAGGGCCTCTAGAGGAAACCCTAGCGCAGTAATGGACAAGAAATCGAAGTCTTTTGATGGCTAGAACGTGAGATAAGTGATGCCCTAGATGACCTGTGGAGGCTAGGCCTAGAAAAGAGGAGAGGTGAGAGAAATATGCGTTTAAAGTGACCACCTATGGAAGGACCAGTGCCTTATCCTTTGGGAGAGATGGAGTCAGGGGAATTTATGGTTTGGAAGAGGTTTAGCCAATCAAGGAGGTCTTCAAGCAACTTTGCATGACATTAGGGCATGAGAACAACTACTTGAGATCTTTATACTTTGATATGCAATAATTGATGACTTATCAAGATGTATTTCAACAAAATAATCTCTAGGAACATTCACCCATTCATACATGGCCCATGTAATGATGCAACACTATAAAAGATCAAAATTTCCACAATTTCGCATAAGAAAGTAGTAAATTTCAAACTTGTATAGCAAAAATCCCAGCAACATTCATGTGACAAAGTAAATAACAAGAATAAGCATGAAAAAATCACTTACATGTACAAAAGAGTATATCCAATCATCATATTATGTCAATAATGAAGCTCCAAGACGAGAAATAGATCCAAACATCAAAATTCATCCATAACATCTAAACTCGTCCTCCAAAAGGGAATGCGAAGTTCTCAAGAGCTACTACATCCCAATCCAAGTGATGATGAGAGAATGAATCACCTCTCATCTATTTATACAATCTCTAATGAGTTCAATTTATCTAATTTGGCCTAATTAAGCCCCAAATAATAAAATAATGTGCTACAATAACATTCCTTGGTGACAAGCCCAACAAGATAGCTCAATAACATAAGAATAAGCCTCTCAAGAGGGCAGAATGATCAATATAGTGAGTCGTTGGGCCTTTGAGGAGGCCTAATGAAGTCCAAGGGGTGCCATGATGTGAAAATGGACTTCAAACATAGTGGACAAGGGGTTGGCCCCTTGTTTTCCAAGCAAGAAGTTGTGGTGCTCCCAAGTGGGTGTGGGGGCACAAGGACATCCCCATGGGTCTCCAAGTGGATCAAAACTGCCTATGGACCATTTGTAAGGGCTAGGATGACGACATAAGCCCTCCCTCTGCAGTGGGAGACATCCTCTAGACCTTGGAACACCTGCCAAGTGTATGGTGCAAGTGTGGAGTCAACTGGGCATAATGAACCAGGTGCATCATCCTCATCCAAAAGGTGGAACACGAGCAATCAATGATCAGTGTTGGAGATCCATGAAGTAATCTCTGCTATGGTGGAGGCCCATGGCTCTCAACGCTCACCCTACAAGTGCCCATGTGGCCCTCTGGAGGGCTAGGACCCTGTATAGGGAGACCAAGCCCTGAATGGAAACCCACATGCAATCCTGCATAAGATCCAATGCGTCCCCTTTCCCTTCAATACAAAAAATCATTAGAATAATCAAGTAAAAGAGTTTACAAATCATGGAATCAATGAGGCACTTCATGGTGGCATGCCCTTCCATAGTGGGCTTTGGCATGTACAAGTGTCTCCAAGTTTAATAAGGGGGTTAGTCAAGGACCCTATTAATTGGTTTTACCCTTTAAAGGGGGTTCGTCCATGGTACATCCATCAAGTGGAAGGTGGCAAGTGATATAATAATGGAATAGAGTGGGGGTCAAGGGAAGGATCCAAGCAATATGTCATGGGACAAAAGGGTAGCTATAATGAGGGAAGCCCACATTTGGGTATATGATTGTAGGAGGGAGCAATTGTGGTACATAAGTTACCTTGGGCTTTGTTTTTCCACCCTTCTTCACATGCCTTTTTCCTTTTATTGATTTTTCTTTGTAATTGCTCGGGACTCTAGGGGATGAGAGCATGATGTGTGGTATATAACAGTAGGTACCCCCCTTTAAGGTGGGGTATTTCATTGCCCAACAGGGGTTGGGACAGTCATCGGTTCCTTAATGTGGAGGGGGCTCATCTAGGGCCCATAGGAACCAGGGTGATGGCCATATATAATGGGTAGAGCTTATGTTTAGCTTTTGCCCATGTGCTAAATTTGTATGTCCCGACCATCTTTTGCATTTTGTGCTACATTTCCTATTGAGAGTGGTTGAATTATGCCTTTTTCTTTTCTTTTTAGCTGCATCAACCTCCGGGACATCGTTCTAGGCCCGACCCAAGGTGTGGGCAAGGGGAGGGGGAGGCTAACCCTATGTGGACCCGAATGGGAAAAATGATGAATGGGGCTAAAATGAGTGGAAGGAAGTGATGTATATGGTGTCGGGAAGCGGGACCACGCAACCAAAATTGGGATTTCCCACGTAATGCCAACCCTAAAGCTAACGGTCAGTAAAAGAGATCCCACGGGACTAGGATACAAAACTAACCACGAAATCAGGCAGTGGAGACAAGAGTACAAACCTAGCCTACTCTTTCCGCTGAATCCCCCAACCAATCCATGCCCAAAAGTGCCCATGACAAGTAAGGAAAATTACTCAACTATACCAATGAAAAGCCATACCTTCGGGGTCGACCAACCCACCATCAAACATACAATCATAACAAGTGGGCGAGGGAACACATGGCTAACTCAGGTGGCAGAGATAATGGTACATCGAGCTATTTAGTCGCTACAAGGGGCTGCTGGCTGTTCGCTGAGGACCATCTAGGAGAAAAAATTTCTCCTATATACACTACCCACAAGTGGTGGGTAACATTTGGCTCCAACTATGACATGAGCTCTTGGAGAGGTGCATGAAGCTACTTGAATGGGAACACCAACAACCTCTTGTTACCGCAGACCTATCACCTACACATATCAAAGACCAAGCAACACAGGGCAACATGTTTTTGTGGTGTCTTATGATCAGCCATGCTTAGGATTAAGCCATAAAATCAACAAGAAAGTAAAATAATTTTCCATGCCAATTTAATCTAAATGCAACTAACCTACTATGCTAATATCATATGATGTTAGTTCTAATGCAAAAATCAGTGTGCAATGCATCTTACCCTAACATGCATATGATGGAAATGCTAATTGTAATCATAAAGCTAGTGCAACCAACATAGCATTAGATCAACATAAACAAGCCTGCCTATATTATTATTCATGTAGCAAACCCCAAAGTGAATGTGGACACAATCCTATGGAGGATGATGTGGGTGGGACGTGGGAAAATATGACCTCCATTCAACGTAATAGGAAGTCCTAGAAGAAGGTAAACAGGTCAGTCTAGAAGTGTGGAGCTTCCCTTCTAGGTACAGGATGGAAAAATGAAAGATCGAACTCAAGCACTCCTTATCACAACCCCTCTTCATAATGTTATGGTTTATGGATGCCATAAGGTCATGATGGGAAGAAAAAGGGGACTCAAAACACGGTAGGGGGCAACAGATTGGTTTCCCAATGGAGTAATTTTATTCACAATCCCGAGGGTATGAGGGGGAATCTGTTGCCCAATGGATTAATTTTATTCACAATCCTGAGGGTATGAGGGGGAAGGAGGGATGCATCTAGTGGATGGTTCTTCCTCAACATCATACCTAGGAGGGGAAGGGATCATCAATGATTGTGATAGTGAGCAAGTGGGCAAGGCGAGGGCTAATGGATAATGTAGCTATGTTGTTGGGATGTTGGAGAAGGTAGGGGAGAGTAAGGCCTTTGTCAGTATCATCAGCGATGTCATAATTAGAGCCTGCTCTTTCTAATAAGCCTTCTTCATGCTGGGAAAACAATGATCCTCCCTTTCAAGTGAGGGTACACATATCATCGTGAGTAATATTCAGGAGAAAAGGAGAATCAATTTCAACCTCATTTTCCATGTCAGTATCATCAATAGGGCTATTGTTGAAGTGATAGTTGACATCCCATTTTCCCTTTTTAATGCATAAGAAATCAGAAATATCATTTTTCAAGGGAGCTACAATATCCACGTCTTCAAGAGCCTTCTCTTGAATGAGCGACCCTTCTTCATTATGTTCTTATTTGTGGACTTCAAAGGGGCCTTCATTCATATCAATTCCAAAGTGGCCAATGACAACTGATTGACTACAAAGAAGTGAAAAGTGTTCATGGAGAGGCTTATCAGACCTTATTGAGGTCATAAGGAGAACCATGGGGCTCCTAAGTGACAGCCTAGTATTGGATCAAGCAGAAACCCAAAACTGCTGTTTAAAGTGTCGTAGTGCAACTGATACATGTGTATGAAACTGGATAAGATGTGATTGCCTTAGAGAGTTCAAATTTTGCCATTAGACTCTGTTGAAACTTGATACCCCCTGCCTGATGTACATTGTGTTCATTTATGTAATGACAAACTCAGTTTCCTTACAAGAGAAAAAGCCTTTTGAGTTTTGATATTTAGATAAGGATTTAGAAATTGTGTGTACACCTATTTTTTGATGCAAAACTTGTTCAGAATTTTTTTATCATGCACTCATTCCTCATACTAAAACGCCTTTTATAGTTTCTTAAAGGTGTCAGACTGCAAAGCTTCTCAATCAACCACTTATTTACATCTGATCAGACGACTGTGTAAGTTGCTAAAGGTTAACATCACAACACCTTAGACACCATATACAGTCTTTAAAATGGTTGACCTGATTTATATGCAATTAATTGACAGTCGATCTTTGATGAATACCAATTTCTTTAGCAATAGCTTTCCTTTCTTGATAGCAAATCAATGCAATGACTGCATAAATGGAAAAAACTGAAGTACTTGCCAGTACAAGGATGCCACTGTGAATCAGTTGGAGATGGTAACTCACGAGCGTAAGACATTTCTAGTTATGGAATTAGTTTACAGATTACAATGGCTTAAAAATGGAAATGATTGAGGAGAATGAATGTACCCTTAACTTTTAGCTTTAGTGAGACAGGAAAGATACGTATTTTCCCCTTCCATCCTCTGTTTAAGGAGTCCGTAACTTATATAAATAGCTCCTGTTGGGCTGAACTTGTAATTTTATTATCATGCTATTATAAATTAAGTCTTATAATTGCCAATGAGCTATTTTCTTGCCCTCTTACGATGTAAAGACAAATCGGACTTGAATGGATAAAGTTTACCAAGCTGTCCGTATGATTTATGATTTATTTTGTACTTTGTATGAGACACCTGGTTCCCAGTGATTTGACTACTGAAGTCTATGGAGGGAACATGCCCTACTTCACTCTAAATTTGAACCTATGACCTGCTAAAAAAACACGTTCCTAACCTATTACGCTGACTCAGGCTTTTAATTGGTCCAATAGCACAACAACAACAACCTACATGCCATCTCTTCCTGTTATAATGTAATTTCTGAAAGTCACAGGCAAAATGGCTTTCAGCATAGTCCTTGTCACTATTGCAGTATTATGATCAAAGTTCGAGGATTCAGATTCAATTTTTAAGACCCCGTAAAAAAAAATAAAATCATGGTATTGTCCAGCTTCACAAATTTCCAACTCGTGCAGTCTTCTACAGTCCTGTATTACGTTTTAGACAAGCAGGCTTCGCCGCTTGAACTTTAGCAATAGTCCACCAAGTTATGTCGTCTTCGACATTTACAGAACTGTCGAACTGTGCATGCCAAAATGGTAATGTTGACCCATATGTATGATATGTATGATGCCAAAAAACCTGATACATGTATTTTTTCACATAATGGTAATTTGCGAAATCCATGTTTTGTGACTTTGTATAGCAGAAGGGTGGAAGAGTATTGGAAAGGAAGATTTCAATGCAAGGCATTGCTGGAAGATTGGTACAAGAGGGAGAAGAAAACAAATGAATCATTAGAAATTTCTATAGAAAACACAAAATATGCTGAAAAATCATGATATGAGGAAGAACCGCTCAAAAAATAGATAGCGCCGAGGAGAAGACGCTAAATTGTGATTCACTTTTAGAACTTTGACATTGGTTTCCCCGGCTTCGTTCTGGCCTAGAGTTACGATGAGAAATAGTAATGCCAATGCTGAAATGTAAATCCATTACCATTTCCAAGGAACTCAAGGGTAAAGGACATATACAGAAAACATATCCTATACCATGTATAGTACCAAAAAGTTGAGAAAGAGAACTAAGGGTGTTGGGTGGATGTTTGTTCTTCTTGCCACCTGGGTTCAATTTCCACGAGGCTTGGTTTCAATTTCTACAAGTGGCATATTGGTCTAGTTTTATAGTAAGAATAATTTTTTTTTTATTTTTTTTTTTATTTTTCAATTTTAATGGCATTATAATAGGCAAATCTCAATAAACTGAAACGTGGTAACTTATTCTAGACTGCATGTTTAGCACGTTTAGTTATGATGGGGAAACTGTGAACAGAAAATGGAGAAACCAAGGGCCACACAAGTATAAACAAAGTCAAGTGATGTGTCAATCTAGTTTCGTTATGAAACACTAAATTAATCCAGTTTTCCAGCAGCATAAGAGTTCTGGCACAGGCTAAAATAAATATGCTGGCAGTGAATCCTCTCCCAGTTGCTAAGTTAGGTTTTATAACTCGTATGTTATTCTTAACCAGGCTAAATGGGTCCGAGACATTGTAGTCGTTTCGGGAAAAATGTTATTAAATTAAGCGAACTCTTAAATGTGGTATGGTTCTCTGGTAGAAAGATGAGAGATCAGAATTTTCAGAAATATCAGTTTAAAGATATGATGATATGGGTTTGGTAGATAGATATGCCTAATATAAATTATAAGGGCTGCGTTGCCATATCAGAAAATGCTACTTTCCTGCATAAAAAATGCTGTTTTTCTGCAACGCAAGCTGTCTTAGCAGTTTGTATCCTAGCTTGACATTTGCATGAAATACTGTACTCTGTGTTAAAATTAAAGTTGAACTAAAAACATTGGATTACTGGTAATGTATATCATGCCACATATATCACAGACGGACTTTTTCTAAACACTGTTTCCATGCATTTGTCTTTCTATTAAAACAGTAAGTTGAGCAGCTGTCATATTGTATGCTGCAGGCTTGAGAAAACAGGTCGTGGATTTGGTATGCGTGTCCCCGGGAAAAAATCATAACTGATAACCATGTTGGAGCAGTCATAGTATGGACAGAGTGAGGCATGTTCCCTTGAGAGCGTGACAAGGTAGGGAGGAGAGGTATATTTTGGCTATATTGGCTAAATAGGAAGGAGGTTTAGTGGCAGATAGACACAAACCAGTAAAAGTTTAAAGGTGGTCATCATACAACTATATGCACGCAGCACAAACAAGCAATTTCAGATCAAGGGGCTCGCGCCATTATTATTTTTCCAGGTATATGAAAATTTCCTTGTAAGGAACCTACTGTATATCTAAAAAGTGCCATACATATTGGATTTGTTCATTTATAGTCCAAAGATAGATGAGTTGCAGTTCAATGAAAAATTGGCAATTTGCCTAATAACCTTTGTTTATTATTTTTTACCATTTTAGGGGAGTTTAATAGGCATGCGTTTCTCCAAACAGGTATCTGTATCCTAATATAAAACCCTATGTATATTTCTGAAAAAATGGAAAAAATGGAAAGCCTTTTTCCCCTGTATTTACTCAATTTTTTTTTAAGCAAAATCCCTTGTGACTATTTGGATGTTCATCTGTATTTAGAAACAGAACTCTATACTCGGAAGTTCGTTTACAAAGCACATGTATGTGACATTCTAAACGGGTACAATAATTCTGCAAAAGAATATGGCCATATACAGATAACACAACAAATCGGAATTTCACTCACTCTTAGAAACAATAAAAGAAAAAGGAAAGTTGAAGTTAGAGGTTGGTGAAGATATACAAGTAATGAATATTAGAGTTGTTTCTTTTAGTTATAATTTTTCTTATATAACTAGTACAGTCATATAAATTAAATAGTTGATAAATGTTATATAAATTAAATGATTGATAGTTATTAATTCATGACATTTATCAAAATACTCATTTCATTTCATGATATATGTGAAAAAAATTAAGGCACATTTTACATTGCCAAGATTTAAAAAAATCATAGAAATTAATGAAATTATAACTTTATTTTCAATTATTATTAATTATAAAAAGTTAATATATAAGTTAAACATCTATGTTAGACTAACAATGCTTCTTTGTTTATTGATATATGCAACCTTGTGCAAGCCACATATATTATAAACTCATACACTCCATCGGGAAGTCTTTTCTTCCAGCCTTAGTATGAAGGGCCATGTCTTGGGGACTTGAACCCTAGTGGATGGGATGTCAAACTACCATCTCTACCACTCGAGCTTTATTTGTTTAGGTTAACAACCTAGATCCATCTTAACTCTCTACTAAGCGCCAAAGGGATCAAATCTCTTGAAATGTAAACCCTTTTTATAGTGAAAAGAGATTTGATCCCTCAAACCTTGGTAGATTTAGAGTTAAGATGAATCTAGAAGGGTTATTTTATTTTATTTTGACCAAGTCAAAATGTTAAAAAGACATTACAACATCTCTATGATAGTGGATTGGATAGTGTCTCTAATCGCAATTATCATTAAACTTTTGTTTTTACCTGCCTATATATATATATATATATATATATATTTATTTTAGATACTTATTATTTTTCCTTTTGTTGAAAAAACATGATATATATATATATATATTTGAAATATTTATTATTTTTTACTTGGATACAATTTACCTCACACAAATATGATATCAATTTACCTAACTTATATATATGAAAGACTGATTAATTTTCACTTAGGTGAATTTTAAGTCACAAAAAAGCATTTTAACTATGCTACCAATTATATAAATAATTTATGTTTTTTAATTCATACAAAAATGTTTTTAACTATAATATCAATTTACTTAATATATTTGAAATGCTATTTATTTTTACTTTGATAATTTTACCTCACATAACAAAGTCTTAACTATCATATATAAAATTTTTTAGCAATATTGTTTTGTAAGTATTCCAATTTCATTCAACATTTTACACATAATAAGAGTTGAGTTGACCTATGTTTAACCAACTTCAAGTTTTGGCAAATATTCTCATATGATTTTTTACATATTTTCTCTCTGATGCCCGATGAGAATAGAAGCAAAGCAGAATGAGGAATAGGGTGTTGGTAAGTTCTATAACCCAGTCAGTTTGTTGTTTGTTGTACAAACAAATAATTTTATTTCATTATTATAGGTTAGAGATTATAATGTGGAGCGAGACGAAATTTACAAACAAATAATTTTATTTCATTACTATAAGTTAGAGATTACATAGTTTAACTTTTAAAGAACAACCACACACAAACTGAAGTTTTCCACACCAAGACTCCTTATACTCTACTCTTTATTTATGTTTTTTTGAATTTTGTCAACAATTAATCCTCTGAAGAAGATTTCCAAAAATGTGGCTCTCGCTATAAAGGCTAGTAGCTCAGTGAGCTCGTTCAGTCATAAGCTTATTGAAAGTTGCCTTCTTACCCCTAGAATCTATGGTTTGCCAAAGATTCATAAGGAAGGGGCTCCTTTGAGACCCATTGTCAACACGATAGGAGGGCCAACTTATCTTCTTGCTAAATATTTAGCCCAAAAGCTTAAGCCCTTTGATGGCCATATAGAATCCTTCGTCAAGGACTTTGCATCGTTTGTTAATGAGTTAAAGAGTTTCAAGCTTGATCCATATGACAAGCTTGTGAGCTTCGATGTGGTCTCTCTCTACACTAATATCCCTATCAACGAGGCCATCCAAGTCATCAAGCACATCACAGATCCTGATACGGTTTATTTAGTTGGTATTTGTCTTACTTCTACTTTCTTTTCATTCGATGGGGAATTCTATAAGCAAACTTGCAGTGTCGCCATGGGTTCCCCCTCTCTCCTGTGGTAGCTAATCTATTCATGGAGGATTTTGAATCAAAGGCCTTAGTCTCTTCTTGTTTTCTGCCTAAGTTATGGAAGAGGTTTGTGGATGACATCGTTGTCTTCTGATCCCATGGTAAATAAAAGTTGGAACTATTTTTCCTCCATCTTAACAATCAATCTAGTTCTATAAAGTTCACCAAGGAATTTGAATGTAATGGTAGTCTTCCCTTCCTTGACGTCCTCCTCTCAAGGAATGAGAATGGCTCTTTCTCTCATCAGGTATATCGTAAGAAAACTCATACAGAGCAATATATTCATGCTAATTCTCATCATTTTCTAGCTCAAAAGCTTGGTGTTCTCAACACCTTAGCAACTAGAGCTTTAAGAGTTTCTGATGAGAACCATCTCAAGGAATAGAAAGCACATCTCCTAAGTGTTTTTTTTAATAATGGTATAGTAGACACCAATGTACTAAGGCTTTCCTCAGAGCTGAAAAAGGTCTTAGTGCTAAGAAAGATACCAAGGATTGATTTTCTGGTGTTCTTCTTCCTTTTATCCAAGGGACCACTAACAAGATTGTAAGGATCCTAAGGAAGCACAAGGTGGCTTCAACCTTTCGGCATTTAAATACCATAAGGAGCTCCCTTAGATCTGTAAAAGATCCAGTGGACCCCAAGAATATGAAGGGTGTTTACGTTATCTCATGCTCTTGTGGGACTCCCTACATTGGTGAGACTGGTCGCTCGATTAATCAAAGGATTCATGAGCATGCTGTTGACATCAAGCATGGCAGGACCCACTCCTCTGCTTTGGCGGAGCATGCAGATAAATCTAAGCATCACATCTGCATTGACGAGGCCCAAGTTGTTGCTAAGGTAGTCATTTTCATCATTGTAAATTGAGGGAGGCCCTAGAAATTGAAAAAAGACCCAATAATTTGAATAGAGATGATGGTTGGAATATTAGTAGAAGTCCCTCTCTTGTACTCCTAGTTTTTTATTTATTTATTTATTTATTTTATCTATGTTGGTATTGGCATGCTTTTTATGGTATTTGTTGTTGTTTTATTCTTCATTAGAGTTTATTTTCTTGATCCTTCATGTTTTTTTATGTATTTTATCATCCTATTCGTTCTTAACTCCTTTTAGTATTTTTGTTATTTGTTTAATAGGCCTGAGCCCCATATTTTATTGTTGACCCCGTTTTATTTATTGATTGTTTTTTTTTTGGATATATATATATATATGTGTGTGTGTGTGTGTGTATTTCTTTTATTTATTTATTTATTTATTTCTATTGAGTTATTTTTATTTATATATATATTTGTTTTGACTTGTGTATATTTTGTTTTATTTTATTTATTTTTCCATTAATTATTTTTATTTTATTTCCATTAGTTATTTTATTTATCAAATGATCTTGTCTCGATTAGGGTCTTCACTCGTTTTTATAAATTTTGACTCCCCTACTTTAAAGTCTGACTTTGATTATTTATTTATTTGTTTTAAAAACTAGCTGTTTAATATAGTGGTTACTTATTAATATTTGTTTTTAATAAATTAATAAACTAATATCACAGTTTAAATATTATTTTCCAAAAACTAATAATATTTGGTTTTGATAAATTAATTTAAATATTATTTTTCAAAAACTAGCCGTTACATAATAGTATTTTAATAAATTAATAAACTAATATCATTACGCGTAGTCTAACGAGGCAGAAGAGTTGCCCGGAAAGTTATGGAAATTTTGGTCATATTTAGAGAAAATCTGGCAAGGATTTTTGTAAATCCAAGTTATAGTTGTTAAACTTCAAAATTTTCGCTGTCTTACAAGTTTTTGATGGTGCTGAATCTATTTCCACCATCAAAAACACCATTCAAACACTGCCTCTACAAGATTTTTTGAATTTTTTTTGCCCGGATTCTGGCCACTTTTGGTTGTCCGGGCAATTTCTCCGCCTCGTTAGACGACTCCATATCATTATTTAAATATTATTTTTCAAGAACTACTAATATTTGGTTTTAACAAATTAATTTAAATATTATTTTTCAAAAACTAGCCGTTTAATATAGCAGTTACCTATTAATATTTTTAATAAATTAATGAAATAATATCATTATTTAAATATTTTTTCACAAACTAGCGGTTACATATTAATATTTTAATAAATTAATAAACTAATATCATTATTTAAATATTACTTTTCAAGAACTAGTAATATTTGGTTTTAATAAATTAATTTAAATATTGCTTTTCAAAAACTAGTCGTTTAATATAGCCGTTACCTATTAATATTTTTAATAAATTAATGAAATAATATCATTATTTAAATTTTTTTTCAAAAACTAGCCGTTTAATATAACCATTACTTAATAATATTTGTTTTTAATATATTAATAAATTAATATTATAATTTAAACATTATTGTTCAAATATAGCCGTTACTTGAAATTATGTCTCTGCATTGCTCTCTATTTAAGCCTTTGCCATGGTCTGCCTCTTCATCTGGTCCTGATGATAAATCACACTTGTTGGTTCGAAACGCGTAGGCCAAAAAAATTCTCTCATGCGATTTTTAACGAAAGACTTTGTTTAATTCATTATGGATCACAGAAGCTTGAATACAGAAATTACTACCCTATTCGGAAAGGCCACTGCTATTAAA